>CM060073.1:1534768-1542268 GCA_030533445.1 Cyprinodon diabolis | reverse complement strand
GACCGCCATTGTGGAAAACGGCTGGTGAAGATGGACCAGCTAGAAGAGCGAGGTGCACGAGAACGCTGGGACCCTTTTTCCGCCTGGATCCCCGCTCTTTTTGGCCCTCATGTCCCTCTGTTGTCGCAAAAACTTGCCCCCACTTCCTCACCGTTTTGGCCCTATCTGGACCCACAGCTAGTTCCTGATTGGCCCTCTGGCGTTGTGGCGTGGAATAACGTAGCACAGACCACGCTTCAATATTGGACATAAATAAAAAATACCTGCGACACACTGCTGCGGGAGGATAACCAGACCTTTACACTTAGGCCCAGTCCCATTTCTCTCACTTGAACTTGTTTTGGACCCTAGCACTCGGTGTTGCACGTTCACGTTTAAGGCTAGTGTGTCCCAGTAGTTTTAACAGCTAGGGAGAAGTGCCCTCCAACCCTTAAAATTATTCTTTCTGACGGGGTAAGTCCGGAGCTTACTTGGGAACAAAGTAGATTCCCAGAATACTTTGCTAGCTTCATCAGCGAATGGAGAAATGTACAAATATGAGTATATTTTTACAATTAAACAAGCATTAAAAAAAATGCTGGAATATCCTAGTTAGACCTAAATACAACTGAATTCTGTACCGTTGTGTTAGCACGCGGATATAGCAAAAATGAGTGAGGATTATGAGTGCAGTGAAGTTGGTTAGAAGTTGGATATTGGATGTTCAAGCTCTGAAGTCAGCGGGATTACTTAGCTCATATTGAGTGGACTTCATTGTCATCATCTCAGAACCAAGTGAAGAAATGGGACTGGGCCTTATAGTCTTATCTGACACACTTCTTAGCAAGGGATAATAAAGCTGTGTTTGTGGAGCAGCTCACAGGAAATGAATCCGTTAATTATCCAAATTAAACTAAAACCCCAAGATAGCATCCCAGTCTTTCCCCTGTGAAAACCTCTATGGTGTGAAATTCCTGCAATTAAATGGAGACCAATTTGCAAAGTGACCAACGATCCCATCATGTGCAACAAAAGCTGATGAATTAATTTGATGTTGAGCTTGGATGCAGTTAGAGGGAAATGGAGCACCGCTTTGCTTGAGATTGTTTCTCAAATCAATGTGTTTTCCATCCGTCTCCTCTGCATGATATGTCGCTCACCTAGACTTTTCCTATTTTGAACCGCATCCAGCAGGAAATATTCTGCAGCCAGATGGAGAATGCTTCATGCATCATTGTGTGGGGATGGAAGGTGACAGACGGCACCTTAATCAGCAAATGACTGCAATGTGCTGAGAGCTGGAATCAAAATATAAATGTCAGAGGAAAGCTGCAAATCATTGTCAAGCTATAATCACAATCGAATCGAAAATATAACCTCATGCTGCTCATCAGTTAAATTAGAAAATAACTCATAATCTGCATACCAATGTGATGATATGAGTGAAAAAAGGGCAACTCATCATCTAAGTGCTCTGAAGACAACAGCTCTATTAACATTGCAAATCAACGCTGATGGTTTAACAAGGCTGACTTAAAGATGCTTAATGAGCCGACGGCATTCAGCAACTGTTTGAGCATCTGGTTGCTAAAGCAAACAAAAAGATTTGTAGGAATTTAAGAGTACTTTCACCCCCCCACCCCAGAGCAGAACTGGCTTTGCTCCGCTGCAAGAAGCGTCCTCTCTGGTGGAGAGGCTCTCTAAAATCTGCCGGTGGGACCTCACAGATCCAGAACACCAGTAAGCCAAACAAACAGGAGGAACACGAAGCAGGGAAGAGAGTGTTCGAGTGTGCGTGTCACTACTACATTCACTCTCCAAACTCTGGTGCCTTAAAAGCTTCTGACTAACAATAGAGAGACTAAATATTTGGACTGTCGGGCCTCCAGGAGGACAGTTTCAAAAATAGAGAGCATTGTCACTATAGTAACAACAGTTTAAAGTCCCTATATGCTAGATGTGTGTTTTTATTACTGGGAAAGGCTCATTTGTTTCTAAGGGATGTATGAAGGACGTATGAGGAGAAGCACCTGTGGACAGAAAGGATTACCTAAACTCTAAATATGTTTCACACTGATCTGCCTGCATGTAACAATTATCCAATGATCCTCTCCTGTGGAACCAACTACCAGTTTTAGTCCGTGAGGCAGACACCCTGTCTACTTTTAAGGCTAGGCTTAAAACTTTCCTTTTTGATAAAGCTTCTAGTTAGAGTGGCTCAGGTTATCCTGAGCTATCTCTATAGTTCTGCTGCTATAGGCTTACACTGCTGGAGGACATAGGGACCCCTTTTTCATCATTCTGCTTCATTCTATCTCTATTCTCCCACTCTGCTGGGAGAATAGAGATAGAATGAATAGAGATAGAGATTGAACTAATCTGTTAGTTCAATCTCTAACGTTCTGCTCTCTCTGCTTTTTCTCATAGTAGCTTCATCTGGTCTGTTCCTGTTTGGCTGTGACTCAATCCTGGAGAGAAATATCTAGATGTTTCTAGATGTTGGAGCTTGGCCTGTTTTCCAGTGTAGTCCTGTTTCTCTGACTGTGACTAACTGGATGTGCTCTCTTCATCCTCTGACATGGGAGCTGGTTGACAGTTGCCTTTTGTATCTATGCTTCTTTTTCTATGTCTGCTTCTGTCTCCTTGAACCCCAGTGGGCCTCAGCAGATGGCCGCTCACACTGAGCCTGGTTCTGCTGGAGGTTTCTTCCTGTTCAAAGGGAGGTTTTCCTCTCCACTGTCGCTACAAGCATGCTTAGTGTGAGGGATTGCTGAAGAGTCAATGAGTCGATGCAATCAGCTGGTTTTCCTTAGATAGAAAACTTTGAATCAATCTGACTGGATGATCTGGTGAACTGGAAAGTGACCTGAGATGACATGATGTGAATTGGAGCTATAGAAATAAACTGAATAGAATTAAAGTGAATCTAGCAGCAGAGCTGGAGTTCATGGATCCCAACAAAACCAAAAACCTTGTAGGAGATGTTTTTGTTCCTAAGAACCTCCATTAGGCTGTCTGATATCATTTTGTTGAGGAACATACAGTCAGTCCTAATTTTCTTCTATGTGGACCTGACTTAACTTTCCGTGATCAGATTTTGAGCGGGGGGGTCATGGAAAGATTATAATTTCTGCATCGTTGCTGATTGGCTCCATGCCTGGGTAAAAGTGCATGATTCTTACTGCTGAAGCTGTTGCATCATCAATCTTGTTTATGACTTTCAGTTGTTGTTTCAGTCTTACTCTTGAAAAATCACAGACCTCTGGACCCTTTAACAGCTCCGTGTTTTTTATGAAAATAGTGAAGTAATTTCAGCATTAAAATGAGTCAAAGTGCTTTGGCTGAATCTAAGCATGACTTAAAGCATAATTTCCTCATTTCTTTGGCTCATTCTTATATCAAAGTGTATTTAGTTCCTCCATGTTTGCTGGGAAGCTTTGGGGTAAGGAAAAACATCATATTCTGGTGACCATTCAGTCATCCAAGTAATATTAATTCCCATCCAGGAAGTGAAGCATCTTCAAACTTGGAAGCTTTTTTGCTGCTTCATTTTTAGAAAATGCTCAGAAAAATAAAGTGAACACTCAAATACCTCATCCTAGATCTGAATGAATGAAATATTCTCAATGCAAACTTTGTTCTGTACAAAGTTTAATGTCTTGACAACAGAATCACACAAAAATCATCAATGAAAAAAAAAATGATTAACCATTGGAGGTTTGGATGTGGAGTCAAACAAAAATGACAGGCTGATCCAACTTTCATGTAATTTCCTTCAAACAGGTCAAAATGAGGCTCAGTGATGCAAAGTGACATTGGTGGATGGATGGAGACATGAGGTCTGGAGAATGGTGGGGCCAGTCCATAGCTTCAATGCCTTCATCTTGCAGGAACTGCTGATGCACTCCAGCTACATAGGATCTAGCATTGTCCTGCATTAGGAGGAACCCAGGGCCAACAGCACCAGCAGATGGTCTCACCAGGGGTCTGAGGATCTCATCTACCTATTGGCAGTCATGCTACCTCCGGAGAGCACATGGAGGGCTTTGGAGCAGCACTCCAAAGAAATGCCACCCCGCGCCATTACTGACCCACTGCCGGTCACACTGAAGGATGTTGCAGGCAGCAGATCTCTCTCCATGGGGTCTCCAGAACCAGGTCTGCCAAGCTTCCTGCACCGTGGAGTTGGCTTCTTACCATTTTGGAAATGCAGACTCATGTGCATTTATTTGTGTCCTGCTGGAGGTCATTTTGCAGGGCTCTGGCAGTGCTCCTCCTGTTCCTCCTTGCACTAAGGCAGAGCTAGCAGCCCTGCTACTGGATCCTTTCCCTCCTATGGTCTCCTGATGTACCGGCCTGTCTCCTGGTAGCGCCTCCAGCCTCTGGACACTACGCTGACAGACACAGCAAACCTTCTTGCCACAGCTCACATCGATGTGCCATCCTGGATGAGCTGCACTACCTGAGCCTCTTGTGTGGGTTGTATAGTCTGTCTCGTGCTATCACGAGTGTAAAAGCACCACCAACATTTAAAGATGACCAAAACATCAGCTAGAAAGCAGAAAGGTACCCCTGCAGAACCACTCCTTCATTTATTGTGTTTTTCTAATTGCTAATATTTTCCACCTGTTGTCTATTTCATTTGAATATCAGCATGTGGAAATGATTGGCATCTAATATGAAACAGATTTGCTCTGGTCCATTTTTTTGGCACCAAGGATGTTTTGAAATGTAAAAAAAAAAAAAAAAAGAGGATGCAGCTTCAAATAAAAGTATCCATGTAAACCATAGAGAGAAGAAAGAAAAACACCTAATTGATTAATCTACTGTAAATGATCATGTTTTTGTAAAAACCAAAAACCTTCAAATTTTAATTTACGTTCAATTTAATTCTAAAACTTCATAAACGAAGACCATATAAGTGCCTAAGGCTGATACAAGCAGATTACTTTCATGGAAAAAACAAGTTTACTAACCCTTCATTTTGTATTTGTCCACCATGATGGATCTGTAGCAACAACATCCATATTTGCTTTGTATCTTTTTAAGGAAACATTGAGGAATGTGTCTCCGTAAATTTCCCTGAACTTGAAAAAGCAAAAGCTGATAAAATGACAAAACAAATACAAGATTTAGTAATGGAGCTGATCACAAGTATCTCTATCTGGTCGAGTCGTATAAAAACAAAAATCTTATTTTTCGTCATCCGACCAAGGCAGCTTACTTCCTGTTTTCTCTTCACAGCTTTATACTCGCCACTCCACCCCGAAGGCAGATGCATGGAGTGCATGGACCAATAACGCGGCCGCTTCCTTCATCCCTGCTCTCCTTGCACAGATAGATAGAGTTAGGTAGGTGTGCAGCTGTGTTGTACTTCTTCCAGGCTTTGAATGGTAAATAGTCTGAACTTATATAGCTTATGAAGTCCAATGTCTTCAAAGCGCTATATCCACTCTTTCATGCCCCTTTCCCACAATCTGAAAAACCTGTTGAAACCCGGGAACAATGGGCTTTTAGTGGCAGTGGGAACAGCTCACTGACGCGTGTCTACTCGGGTAAACCACTCGGAAAGCAACCTGCGTTAAAATCACCTAGGCTCTGATTGGTATGCTGTGGGGACACCCAGTAAATTACGTGACCCCATTGAACGCAACGCAGGGACGTCAACACACCACGTCAGTCGCTTCTGATCTAACAAGCAGAGACAACTCTGTTTCCATCCGATAAACATGGAGCAGCTCTGGTGAGAGGGATTCAAACAGATAGAAACAATAGAGCACACTGACTACGCCCTGGCTTCCTGACATGATGCTCTCCATTGTTTACTTTCCTGATTTCTGTTGCACTGGTGATATCATCAATGCTAACCCAGCATGATGATGTCACCCAACACACAGCGGCGGGGGGACAGAGGCCAAGCGACTACCGGGGGAGTCACACCCTGCTAGTTGTTAGCGGGTTGACCTGTGTTTGAATAACAGGTGTTAATCCGTTATTTTCAGTGGGGAAAAGGGCTTTAGACACCCACCCACTGACTGATGGTGGTGAGCTGTATTTTAGCCACATCGGTTCGCAGAAGCCATGGACTGATGATTGTACCTTTTTTAAATGTTTCCATTGGATTCCCTTTAGGGTAATGTGACTGTTGGAGAAGAGCGTTTATCTCTCTTTTCATAAACACTGATTCAAAAAAAATTCCTAAAAATTGATCGTTTAAAAGGAGAAAAGCTTAGATAATATGTTAAAAAAAAAAAAAACTCCAGCATTATATAGGTTTTAATTATTCTGCAAGATTTAAAGTGTAAGTTTAAGGAGCAAGAAAACAATTTCATTAAAATAATGACGTTTTCAGAAGCGTAACAATAGCATGGGTTCTTTAGAAAATCTACTACTAATGGAAAGCTGAATGAAGAAGGACAACATCTATTGTTGCATGTGTGGGGGTGACCCTGGAGCTTTCAGGCCTCATGGCATGGGAAGCCACCAGGCCACAATAGTCCAAATAGCCACTCTGGCTCTTCAGAGCCTATTGAAACCATTGTCATTCAGCTCCGCTCCCCACAGGAACCAGAAGTGTAACCTGAAGCTAGATAATGCAGGAAGAAAACAATGCATCAGTTCAGAACAAAAAGCCACAGAGTTCTGTTAATGTTCCATGTTTTCTGGCTTCACAGGAAATGATCATAAAAACAGGCAGCAAGAAGCTCTGCAAAAAAACACACAATCTAAGATGGTGTTGGAACACATTCTGGGTGGTGAACTCCATCCATCCATCTTCCATCCATCCATCCATCCATCCATCCATCCATCCATCCATCCATCCATCCATCTTCCATCCATCCATCCATCCATCCATCCATCCATCCATCTTCCATCCATCCATCCATCCATCCATCCATCCATCCATCTTCCATCCATCCATCCATCCATCCATCCATCCATCTTCCATCCATCCATCCATCCATCCATCCATCCATCCATCCATCCATCTTCCATCCATCCATCCATCCATCCATCCATCCATCCATCCATCCACCATCCATCCATCCATCTTCCATCCATCCACCATCCATCCATCCATCCATCCATCCATCCACCATCCATCCATCCATCTTCCATCCATCCATCTTCCATCCATCCATCCATCCATCCATCCATCCATCCATCTTCCATCCATCCATCCATCCATCCATCCATCTTCCACCCATCCATCCATCCATCCATCCATCCATCCATCCATCCATCCATCCATCCATCTTCCATCCATCCACCATCCATCCATCCATCTTCCATCCATCCACCATCCATCCATCCATCTTCCATCCATCCACCATCCATCCATCCATCCATCCATCCATCCATCCATCCATCCATCTTCCACCCATCCACCATCCATCCATCCATCTTTCATCCATCCACCATCCATCCATCCATCTTCCATCCATCCATCCATCCATCCATCCATCCACCATCCATCCATCCATCCATCCATCCATCATCCATCTTCCATCCATCCATCCA
>CM060073.1:1422268-1529768 GCA_030533445.1 Cyprinodon diabolis | reverse complement strand
GCACAGCCTCCATTCAAACTGCAACTACCAGAAATCTGTTTTCTCCTGAAATATACCCAATGCTTGAGGGGGGTCTGACTTCTTAGACCACAGAACATAACCAGCTGCTTTTCAAATGCAAAAAACAGCCCTGCAACATGACAGCAATTTTCCAGCTCACGTTCAGCTCACAGTTTAAGGAAAACTATCAGTAAAATGATCCAAAAATGTCCATTTTGATAAACTGGTCAAAGGATTCATCTGTTCCATTCAAGGCAGAACTCATACTGCGCCTTTAAAGCTAAATTACATCAAGAGCTGCTATTCAGAGTTCAACGGATTTGAGCCAAATGCATCCTTTCTTTTCTCTGAACAACTAAATGGGAACCCCTCCAGCTCAGAGTTGTTCTAACAGGAACTCAGTGCAGTTCATCAGGAAAGCATGCTTCCCCCCATCCTTTCCAACTGGAAACTTCGCCACTTCTCCATCCTCAGTCTTTATTATACTGGTGCCGTATTTAAATCTTATTCTAGGATTTTCTCCTCATGTTTCTAATAACTGGATGAACTTTGGTCAAACGGGGTGAATTTTTTTGAGGCACTAAAGGCCTCTACATTTTTGAAAGTAGTTTGACAGGAAAGGACTGAAACCTCTGTAGATAGATTGCACCCCCTGTAGCACCAGTGCACCCCCAGGGTGAAGGTTACTTAATAATCTACAAAGAAAACAAATTTCTAGTTATGTGCATTCTAGGTTATTTTCCCCTCAAAGTCTTGAAAATGAAGATGTGCCGTTGAGAGAACTATGACAGACTTCCAGTTAACGTTTTTTTGCAAAGCTCTGATCTTCTGCTAAGAAAACTGAATTTTGTTAGGATTTTCATCTAAGAACTCTAATTTAAAAAAACATTCCAAGCAGTGATGGCTGGCCTATAGAGGGCGCTAGGGCGCCTCCCCACCAGCCCAATGACATTGGTTAAGAAGTAAAACAATTAATTAAAATTAAATTATAACATTTATATTTTATAATTTATATTTATAAAAAATATTTTGAAATATAATGATATACATATTTTTAGACGTGCAAGATAAATATTTAATCTTCAATAAAGTGTTGGTTAATTATTTCGTCCGGCACCTCTTTGTTTTCACTTCTGTCTCCTGTGTATCATGTTCTTTCTTCCATGGTGGAGAGCAATAAAGCGATGTGTAGTAGAATTCATTTTAATTATTTCTTTTTTTCCCTCAGTGTTCTGTCTGGCAATGTGGCAATAGAAGTAATTGTCTTGATGCCAGAAAGAGCCCAACAGATTGTACTTTCACAAGTGAAGCAGTACGGCTATCGCCATAGTGTTCTACTTGATTTCTGCATGTAAATAACTTTATTATGATTATGCAGCGAGTTTTACAGATTATATGGACACTGGAATTTAAGTAGAACAGGAAAAGAAAAAGGAGAAAAGAAAGTAGGTAGGATTCATTTTCCACTCCGATCGTGAGACCGGCTGTAGCTGCTGATACACAACAGCCGTTTGCAATTGAAGTATTTATTTATTTTTATTTATTTTTTTTGACTATTTAACAAAACAAAACCCACAAATTGCAATTTCTTAAATTGCAATTCTATTGCATATTCAATTAATGGCCCCGCTCTGTTCAGATGTGACTTATATGGTATAACTGGTAAAAATCCAGCTGTTCTGTCAAGCAGTGTTGTTTTTGATTTAGTCTTAAGGATGAAAACTATTATTAGTTTTATTCTGTTTTAGTCATTACGATATGCAATAGTTTTAGTCAGCTTTATGTTGCACTTTAAAAAAAGTAACAACTAGATTCTTTCCCAGACTGACAGCTCTATCCTAGATAGAATGCTGCTGTGCAGTTCATCATCGCTGTCGGACAGAAACCTTTGATTTATAGAATTCAAATAAACTTCTTTTATGAATTCATGCCCTAATCTATGAAAAAGTGTCTCACAAAAGTTGTGAAAATAGCAGATCTAGTTCAACACATCCTGTTGGTTAATATAGCAGACAGACACGCTAACAAAATGTCCAATACAGGAATGGTTTTAGACATCCAAGGTTTCCATCACAAAGAAAACACTTCCTGATCTGCTTTGAATTATGCATTAAACACAGATCTATAAAATCTGCAT
Organism: Cyprinodon diabolis; assembly: GCA_030533445.1. NCBI lineage: Eukaryota > Metazoa > Chordata > Actinopteri > Cyprinodontiformes > Cyprinodontidae > Cyprinodon > Cyprinodon diabolis. The sequence goes on along the minus strand of CM060073.1, from coordinate 1,527,631 downwards.
TACTCCAAAAAACAAAGAACAGAAACATTCTTCTTTCTACTTTGGTGATTTTAGTTTTATTTCTGAGAATTTCCCCCTTGGTTTCCACTGCTCAGGGGTCAAAGCAGATTTAAATTCATAGAGTCTGATATAAAAAACAAATACACAGAGAACCTATATAATTGCCTTATAATGCAATGACAAAGTAAATCTAAATTTCAATATGTTAACTAAAATGTTGAAATATTCAAATAGATAGAAACAAAAACATTGAGAAAGAAATATTCAAAGATCTATCTACCTTTTCATCTGGATCTTTATCCAAAAAGAAAGAAAATTTGATTAAATATTTGCTTTGTATATAATTTAGAGATTCCTTTAGCTAGAAATTAAAGAATGTTTCGCTTCACCTCTTGTGAGCTGGAAGAAATAAATCTTAATAGACAAAGGGATTTTTTACGCTTGGAGGAGGATGATCGGTATAGAACATATAGTTTATTACGTAGCGAGAGCAATGAGAGCCATGCTGCTGAGAGCAAACCATCAGAGTGGAGCGTAAAGCGCAGACTCTGAACTAGGAACTCGCAAAGACACATTTCTGCACAAGCACAGCTGGAAGAGCGCTGTACCGTCTTGCCGATGCTGCCATGATCCATCCGTGGTCATGCAGCATCTGCACCGCTGCATGTCAAGTCAGCCAAAAACGCACAAATTTTTCACCAAACCAGCCTCTCATCCATACGAAGCCGGCGTTTGGGGGGTCTGTAAACTATCTTTTTTTTACTAAGCCTTCAGAGTGGGAAGATTTTGAAACGCCGTTTTCGCGTTTCCATCTTTAAGCTCTAACCGCATTTTTTTTCTTACACGCATGCGTCATAGCGTCGCCTCTAAACACGCATGCGCGACACAGTATCACAACAACAATGGCGCCGTACTGTGTTGAATGGTTGCTGCTCATGCTACTCACCCTGCTGTCGGGCTTACAACAGAATCTTCTTCTTCTGGAATATCTCCAGGAAGAACAGAGCAATATCGACCACATAGTTCAGCACCTCAATTTGACTGAACCACGAAAATGGACCCGCAGGGCAACCATGTATAAATATTAGTGCGCATGCCCAACATTTCATCGCCTATTTTTGCTTTGGCACCACAGCGCCACTTATAGGCCTGGCATACATTTTGCAGCGTTTTCATGCATTCGTGTGGACGATCACATTTATTTTACGTCTCCGTCTTTACGACAAACGTTCTGGAAAATATGAGCGTTTCGTTTTCGTTTTGACTTCGTGTGGACGGGGCCTAAGTAAATTTACAAGCCTGTACTTTGTTACTTTTACTTGAGTAAAGAAGTTTAATCAGTACTTCCACTTTTACCAGAGTATTTTTTAACACAAGTATTTGTACTTTTACTTAAGTACGGAAAGTGAGTACTTTGATAGTTCTATAAATTATCAATTTGATTAGGCTGAATACAAATGCTTATATCATTTCTACATTTTATTTTTCACATCGTGTGTTTAAAAAGAAGATTACAATTAAATGCTCCTTTCTGTTATGGTTATGAGAAGAAAATAAATAGTTTATGGGTTTTACTAGATGATGAGAAATCCCTTTTACTGAAGCAACAGAGACAGAGATATAGGGACAAATGGAGCTATTCCCAACAGTTGAGTTCCCAGCCCCTCCGACACCATGGGAAATCTAGCTGGGTGAGCATGGGTCAGGTCAACCTTGTCTCCTCGGCTGACTGTCAAAATAACCTCACCTTCCCCAATGGCTTCCAACTCTGTCAGTCAGAGCGCGGCTGCTGAGAGCGCTGACACAGAGGGGTGGAAAAGCAATTAAATCAAACACGGGTGAGTAGCTATTGGACAAACGCCCAGTCAGCATTTCTCAGCTAAGCAACCAATGTTTTCTTTTCTTTTTTCTTTTTTTTTTGATGATTTGGATCCATAGAAAGAAGAAAATGAAAATCCGAACCCCCTTGAAAAACTTTAAGACATTCTGTGTCTTTGGGTCCAGGAGAATCCAGGGACACACTGTGCCAATTCATGGCCCCTTTCAGCCTCAACGATGGCTTAAAACTTTAGGGTCAGACACATACTGTGACCCCTGACCCCCCGTCACTGCCCGTAATTACCTTTGCGCATCAGGCTCTTGTTTGACCCCCTCCTAAGACAATGTAACAATTTGTCTTTGCAATTGTCTGTCAGTCACTCTCTTGCGAGGCTTTGCAGTGGGCGTATGTCATTTCTTTTCCATTTGTATTTATTTATTTATCGTGGTTAGAGAGGTGGGGGATGTCTGGGCCTGGAAACAGGGAGTCTTTGTTTGGGGTTTTTTTCACATGGAGAGAAAGACCCCCTTACTACCACCCCACACCCCTCCACTCTTTTTGCTGCTCTCTGCCCTCCATCCAGCTCAGAGGTCTTCAGTTGGGTTGTGGCTGATCCCAGGGTCATTTTACATGGCATTACCATAAGCATTAACTAGTCAACAAAACGTTCTGCCATCCCGTGGACCATCGAGAGGCTTTCTGACTGGCCTCAAAGCGGTCAGCTCCTCAGCACAGGCAGAGCACCACCCATTAGTTTTCAAAACGTCATTGTAGAATCAGTTTAGGTGACATTTAGATTTCATCCTGGGCCTGATAGATATATATAGACCAAATTTGAGTTGTACGAGCTTAAATGAAAACACTCATTTAAACGGCAACGATAAGCCATTCTCTTAAGTGTTTTATACCCACCAAACAAAAATTGGTTGAAAAGACAACATGATTTACACCCAAACAAGCTCTACATTTTGTTGAAAAGTTAAGGGTGAAAAGCCGTAATTTTCCGCTCTATTATTGGATCAAAGGGGGGCAAAACCAGACCGGCCAAATACAGCCCAAGACTCAACAACTATTTCAGGACTAAATCAAGACTATGATAGACAAACCAGATTTAGCCAAAAAACCAACATCTAAATGATGTCTGGTGTTTGGGAGGTCATAGGTCAACAATTACTCAATGTCCAACATGTATCTGTACCTTATCAAGTGAAGCTGTGAACCACAAGAACTAAAATGCGTGATAGACCTATAAACTGGGCATACACTGTGCGATTTTTTTCAATCATTTCACGCAGCTACAGCTCACACTGTACGACGAAACCACAGGCTTTAAAAGTTCACAGCTCATGATATTTGTTCTCATACTGCGAACCGACGCTCTGATACGATCTACCTGCTCACACTGTACGTCTAAACACCAGGTGGGGCTCAGCTCCGCAGTGAGATGAAGTTTCCAGATGATTTATCCAGAAGCCAAACGAGTAGCAGAGGAACATGAAGCTCACTAGAGTGAAACGCGCTGCCTTGGATATTTGGGCAATTTAGTGCTGAAAGCCCTAAAAAGAAAAGGAGACAACGTATTTGGACAAAGACATGGCTGAGCTAACGTGGCTACTACGGTCTGTCAGTTTGACAGAAAGAACTCCATTTCACTCATTGCACGCCCACCATGCTGCTGGGTTAACATCTGAGAGGAAGAAGAATCTTTGTTTGCTCCGCGACCATCTTATGACAGCCGACTGAATTTCACACGTTTGATTTTCTCCCAATGTTATGATTCCTGATGGGGAGGTGTTCATTATAGGCTGATCGCCCCTCGTTACCACCTGTGCACTACACCACGCACCATCAGGATAAAAGTCTGCCCTCGAAAAATTCTGGCACAACTGGAAGGTCGTTCCGAAAACGGCAAAAAAATCGTACAGTGTGCGCCCGACTTAAAACAAAGTGCCTTGCATATCTTTTATGATACTGGCTGTGAAATGCACTTTCCAAAAGTCTTTATTTCATTCAGCTTAAAAGCAACACCAGAACTGCCCGCTTCTGGAGTCCAATTCTGGTTATTGCCTCTCAAATCAACTTTTTGCATGAAGCATCCATATTCTCTCCAATAAACAAATAGAAAATCTAAACTGGCTCACCCCTTTGGGTTGTCAGTGGCTAATTGAGAGTATGATCTGTTTTTGCCTCATCTAAAGGGCTAGTTGTCTGATGGGATTTCTAATTTCTCTAATCTTTTTTAGTCACATCCACTTCTGACTTTCTGTTTTAAAACTAAAACAAGAATTTGATTTAACAACTAAACCAAAGAAAGAAGAAATCTAGAGATTCTGACCGTGTTCTCCACCAGTTTTTTTCACTATCTTTCTTTTCCTTTTTCTGCTAAACTTAAGATGTTAGGTTTCTACAAGGGTAAAAACTGTGGTTATTTGATCCAACTGAGCACTTAAAAGAACGCCTGTCTGCGTTTGATGGTGCAGAATGTCCCAAACATTTTCGGTCAACTATTTGGCTCAAAATGAGCCCCATGGAGGGTGGTATGCTTTTATTCTGATAAAAGCCTTTTCCAGCACCTTATTGTATGACAATCACAAGATGAAACAACTGTTTCCATTGATCTGCCAATATAAGCTGAAGAAAGCTACTTGAGTAAAACATCATTTTAATCTCAAACCTTGTGATGTAGCTCGGCTTTTTAGGGGTAAACAAAATATCTTTCAGACAGCTTGGTTTGCAAAATTCACTCAAAGCAATTGTCTGTTATGTTTCTTCTGAAGCTTATAATTACTGCAGTGTTGGGGAAGATTTGTGCAAAGACTGTGGTTTGCTTTGATCAGTTTAATTAACCCACTTGAAAAACAGGCAGAATTTGCTGAAGTTGATGCATGTAGAAACAGAACTGACAGCCTTAATATCACAGTACAAATTGATCCTTATGATAAATCAGATGGTGCAACAAGGATTTATTTTAATACTCAGTGTTCCCAATCCTTCACATTCCATTAGAGGAACCCGTGTTCACAACTGAAGAGGGGTTGTAGGTCAAAACATCATCAAACAAGAAAAGGAAAAGACCAGGAATGTTCTAGGTGGAAATCTTGTAGTTGCATTACTAGCATACTTTGTAGTGAAATTGTCAGGGCTCAGAAAGTAAGACCCAGAATTCAAGCAAGACAGACAGTGGAATAAGTTAAAGCGTTAATTAAAACAACGATAATCTGGGCAGCAGATTGGGCATCTATCACAGGAATGTATATAGGAGAGAAACACAGGTTAGTGACCGCGATAATCTGAGGGAGAATGATGATGAACGCGTGAGTCACTAACCTAGTTTGAAGGTTCAGTTCGTGCCCAGAGAACGAGGAGGATTCCAGCCAGTCGGCTGAGAAGACGCAGCGGGCGCTGCCAGATAGTTCCAAATGTGGAAACCTAGAAGGCTGCAGATCTTCTAGGACATCCGATTTAAGCTGACGAAGGAAGACAGGATAATCCACAGGGTGAAGTCAAAAGGCAGATCCAGGTTCAGTCCACAGAAGAATCCAACAGGAGTCCGAAGACAGGCCAGGCAAACAGATCAGACAGGGGCAGGCAGGCTCAAAAATACAGAAACAGGTCAGGATGAGGCAAACAGAACACTATGGGCCGGATCTATCAAAGGTTTGCGTGTATAAAAACGTGAGCTATTTCACTGCGCACGCTAAAAAATGTACAAACTGATCTATCAACAGCGTGCTAAAAGGATTTGGTCTTTAAAACGTGCTAAATAGCGCCTCTTATCCATTTAGTACTTTTTCTGCAATGAATATGCAATATGGGGCGTTTACACACAAAAGTGAGTCTTGTGGGAGGAGAACATGTAAATATATTAATTTAGCACTCGCAAAGTGATTTATCAAACCTGAACGCAATTTTGCTAACGGTATCTGACTCTATATTTAACACGTTTCAAAAGAAGGTGCAAATGGTCTGTATGCGTAATTGCGCACACATGGCAGCGGTTATTGTCGCAAGAAGAATATTTTTGGAATGAACGAGGAAACGATCATCAAAACGTATCGTTTATCCAGCATTGCCATTTTGGAGCTGTTGGGGGAACTCCGAATGGATATGGAGCCAGCCACAAGGAGGACCCACGCAATACCAGATATCACTAAACTCCTTGCAACGTTGCACTTTTTTTCATCTGGGTCATTCCAGCGTACGGATGCAGCGAGAGCTGGGATCTCCCAATCTCGTTTTTCAGAAGTGCTGTCCGACGTTCTAAATGCCATGTCGCCCTGACGCCCTACCGGAGAACCACGACCCCTGCGCCTGTGGAGCAACATGCCAATGCTGCGGGGATGCGTTTTTTGTTTGTTTTTTTGGAGGGGGTGGGGGTGTCACTGTAAGATTTAAATTTCTTAATGCACTAGTTTGCACAAACTACAAACTACTTTGCCGCAAACCACAAAACGCGCAAAACCATCATTTAAATAGGGCGTCTCCAACAGTTTTGCACCTGCCACCAGTTACGCAATCGCTCTTGTTAAATCACCCGCAAACCATGGTTCAGCCCCTCGCGCAAAATTCCAGTTTGAGAGCGCAAATTACTGCACGCAAAATTGGATCTTGATAAATCCGGCCCTAAAAGTAACGTTTGAAAACTGTCAACACCAAAGGCTCAAGAATAATCTGGTACTGATGGCTGGGACCAAGGAGCTTAAATAGAAGCAGGAGCAGGTGGATCAGATGAGCAGCGATGAGAAACAGGGCAGAGCCAGACAGGTGAATGAAATGAGCAATTAAGCCAGACATCAGCATCAAAACCGCTCCTGCATAGTCATCGATTCCCCTTAGCAGCAGCTTTGTCTTTTCTCTGCCTAAACCACATAACCTAAAGGCTGTTAATCTATGTCTTATGTTTTATGACTTATGTCAGACCCAGTAGATATTTAATATTAACTTAAAATGATTATTTAGAAAGAAGTGCTAAAAAGTTGGGTGGAAAAAAATAACTCAAACATACGTTGTGTTGGATTCCAGAGGCTGCGTCTTCAGCTGATTATGTCATAGCATCAAAACCTGTTCGTATTCAAAGACTCGCTGTATCCTCCGTAGCCTTGGGTATCCCATGATTCATTGCGAGTCCAAGCAAGGCGGCTGCTCCGTGCTCAGAGAAAAAAGGGAAATGGCGCCAAACAGTGGCGAATATTGGAAGTTCATTTTAATATAATCCAAGTATGTAAATAGTTCTGTCTGAAGTGAAGGAAAATTGTTGTTGTAATGGTTATTGAGTCAAATATGTGGTCGGTAATGTTAGATTTCTCTAAAGGTTTTAATCTGTCCCTGTTTAAATGGGTTGATATGGCTGATATTTAAGCTCAGTTTCAAATATCTCTGCCATGTGGGGACTATAAATCTGATATCTGATATGACGGTACTGCTGCTGAAGCTCATCTAAAATGCAATTAGCACACAGGACAGTAGTGAGAAGTTCGGCATCCATTCTTTGCCTGCTTCGATGTGTTGACTGTCGCGGTTGCTGGGTGACAAAACGTACGGCGGCGGAAGCCGCAGAAGTTGGAGCTGTTTGAATCCATAGCAAAACTTCAGGCCTCCTTATTTTCATGGAGCTCCAAGGACCCAGTCCAGTTAGACCGGATCCTTGGAGGATGAAGCCTCTGGAATCAAACACACCAAATAAGGAGGCTTGTTAGAGGAGATCCAGAAAGAATGCAGGTGCAATGTAATTCAGAACCGACCTGTTGAAATGTGCCTGTTGCAGGCAGTTAAAGGATGCAGAGTTGTTCAAAGATTAAGTCTGAAGCCAAATAATTATTATAATTATTGTTCAAATAAATAATGATGAATAAAATGATTGTTATTTATATTGGAATGTAACTATATACTAGGTATTTCAAAGGGCTATAAATAATTTAAGCATAAGTAGATTTTCATATTTTAGCTGCTTTAAGTTACAAAGTTTTAAATAAGCCCCTTTTTATTTACCAATGTAAGTGTGCTGATGAGTTAAACGAATAATATTTGAACTTGAAATCTGCCAGAATCTTCTGGGGAATCGGTTATTGTACTCAGTCACTGTTTAAAAGGAAACTCAGGTTTGATTGAAGTTAAACCTCAGTGATCATTAAGGTTCTTGGCTTCTGCAGGACTAGTTAGACCAAAACTATTCACAGGCTTTCAACCTTTTCATATCTGATCACACCGTCCAGCTGCCCGCTGGTCTACCTTTGGATAAAAATGAGATCTTTTCCAGCCTCTTTTGGGGCCTGATAGCATGGAGATGACTTTAATCCTGTCACTGTTTAAAAAAACACAGTAAGATGATTAGAGGTTAATTTCTCAGGGTTTTATATAATGCTCGCTTTAACTCTGGAGGAGCTACAGAGATCCAACATCAATGCAAACAAAACATACCTGATCTTAAAGGAAAAGTCGCTCATTTTCAGAATTCAATTTTCTGAAAGTTCTTTAAATCTGAAATGATTCCATCCTGTTCAATAAATGATCAGTGTTTTTTATTCAGAGTAATTTCCATGTGAATGTGCTTTACTGGAGGCATCCATGTTTGTCAAAGAACACTACTGCCACCTACTGGTTTGTGACGTCACGGTGCGGTATCGGCTGTTGATCAAGTCCCAGTGCTGTATCTGGTGTTTGTCACAACGCGCTATTATCCAAGTCATCTTGAAAACATTCTTCTTCCAAATGTTGGCTACATATTACGTGTTTTTTCTCTGGCCAGAAGTTCGATGGCAAATCCTCCCTCTTCAAGTTGGCGATCCAACGACCAACCCATCCGTGGAGGATCAGGAATCAGAAAGAAGAAATAACTCTTTTTTTCACTTTTCCCCGATGTATTCCAGCATCCAGCTGCCATGCACGTGGGCATTGTCAGTTTCACTATAGCTCTGGTGAATTTCAATGGTGAAGTCCTCTGGAAATCTTCAATAATTGTTGTTGATTGCAGATGTGTCTAGTAGTTCCCATTGATTTAGCTTGTAAAGCGGGGAGAATGGCGCTAGGCTTACCGCACCGTGACGTCACTGCTGGAAGATGGCAGGAGGGAGGGGCTACTATATTTGGCCAAAAATGGCCGCTCCCAGACTTAGTGTTAGTAGTATTAGTTTTAGGAATAAAAAATGATCCACTGATTATTCCTTGCAGACTCCACTTCTCCTTTAATCCATTCCAGGGAGCTGGTCTTCTAGATCGTTGATCCACACTCAGACGTCTCTATTTACTTCCACTCTTTGCACCAATCAACATAGAAATTCCCACTTTTTGGTATTACTAACTGTGAGTTTAATGTTTAGGATGTCATCGCTCTCATATTAAAGCTGAATGCTGCTGATAATAAAAACTCTTTACCTTAAAAAGCTGTTGCTGCTCTGTGAAAGTGAACACAGAAGTTCTATGCATGCCTGCAAAGATTTGCTTTGTTTTCTTTGTGCAGGTTTGGTTGATGGAACAGAGCATGTTGTGAAATTAATCTTCTCCGTGGTCACACCACTTTCTGAGTGACATGTTTTAATTTTGTTTTATACCATTAATCTGTCAGAGACTGCAGATGCACATCTGGAACATTTTAATGTCAACGTCGAATGCAATAAGGATGAAAAAATTAAATGCCATGTTAGAAGAATGCGGCGCCTCGGCAAACCGAACCTGTGTTGTTTTTACGCTTTACTTTGCTTTGTTTTCTGGTAAAACTCGCTGCACACAGAAACTTGTGTGTTTTCTTAATTTATTCTTAACAGATTTAAACAGTGCAGTCAAATTAGAGCCTTGTGATGGTCCGCTGGACTTATCTAGTTTGCTGTCAGGCAGAAGGACGGTTTCACTTGCAGATAAAAGTCTTGTGGACTAATCCAGATAGATTATGATGCATTTTTTTTTATCCATTGTTCATTTTATCATTGGCAATACTGAAAACATTGCAGAGAAGACCAATAGGCGTTTACTAATTACTTTGATCTTATAAACCCTTTTTTAAAACATGCTTTGTCATAAAGTGCTGTCAGTGGGAATGACAACAACATGGCTGTTCTGATGCCATTTTGGGAAAACAAACATATTTTAGTGGTGCAGGAAACCTGAATCAAACCTTGATTCAGTTTGTGAACTTGATGATAACAATGCTATGTTTGGCAGATGACAGATACTTGGAGGCTAAACCTGTTTGTCAGGAAAGTGATCAAACTGAGGTTAAAGTGGATTCTTTCAGTGAGTTAAACAGTTTTCTTACTCCGGATACACAGAGAGTGACTCCTGCTCATGGTTTCTGTAATTTAACCACAACAAAAGAACAGAGTGGTGCTCATTCCTTATAGAGAAGCAGATCTTTTCATTGGGGGGGTGTGTACTTTAACTCTCAGGGAAACTCAGCTGAAAACTAAGGAGAAGGTGATTTTTTGGGTTTTTTTTTTTTTTTTGCAAGAATTCTTTTGGTCTTCAGAACGGTCTCTTGTGTTGGATGCTTAGGTGCCATATTGTCTCAAACTTTTGGTTGCAAAAATTTGGCACTTCTAAATCCTCCTTCTCACATATAAAGCCTTAAATGGCCAAGCTCCATCTGATATCAGAGATCTGATTGTTCCTTATGTTCCTAACAGAGCACTTCGCTCTCAATCTGCAGGTTTACTAGTGGTTCCTAGAATTTCTAAAAGTAGAATGGGAGGCAGATCTTTTAGTTATCAGGCTCCTCTCCTGTGGAACCAACTACCAGTTTTAGTCCGTGAGGCAGACACCCTGTCTACTTTTAAGACTAGGCTTAAAACTTTCCTTTTTGATAAAGCTTCTAGTTAGAGTGGCTCAGGTTATCCTGAGCTATCTCTATAGTTCTGCTGCTATAGGCTTAGACTGCTGGAGGACATAGGGACCCCTTTTTCATCATTCTGCTTCATTCTATCTCTATTCTCCCACTCTGCAGAATCTGGTAGTTCAATCTCTAACGTTCTGCTCTCTCTGCTTTTTCTCATAGTAGCTTCATCTGGTCTGTTCCTGTTTGGCTGTGACTCCATCCTGGAGAGAAATATCAGCTGTGCTGCTGCCATCAACACCTTTGTTTCTAGATGTTGGAGCTTGGCCTGTTTTCCAGTGTAGTCCTGTTTCTCTGACTGTGACTAACTGGATGTGCTCTCTTCATCCTCTGACATGGGAGCTGGCTCGGAGCTCGTCTGCCTGGCTGTGTGTTTCCTGGAGCTGGTTGACAGTTGCCTTTTGTATCTATGCTTCTTTTTCTATGTCTGCTTCTGTCTCCTTGAACCCCAGTGGGCCTCAGCAGATGGCCGCTCACACTGAGCCTGGTTCTGCTGGAGGTTTCTGTCTGTTAAAGGGGAGTTTTTCTTCTCCACTGTCGCTACAAGCATGCTTAGTGTGAGGGATTGTATTTGAGTCAATGAGTCGATGCAATCAGCTGGTTTTCCTTAGATAGAAAACTTTCGACCAATCTGACGGGATGATCTGGTTGAATTGTCTCTGTAAAAGGAAATTGGTGCTATAGAAACAAACTGAATTTAATTTTATTAAAGAATATAACAAAATATGGAGACAACTAAAAAAAACAATGCAGTTAATACATGTATGTATTAAATGATTAATGTATTACATAAATAATTGTTTGAATAAGAGCTACAGACTGAGAGGAAACTGGTCTCCTGCATTAATTCTTTGGGGGGAAAAAGAGGATGAACACAGAATGACTTGCAAATGTAATCACTGTTTGGAAGACAGCTGTGAGGCAGGATGCTAGCTTCATTTGGAGCCTCAGTGTCAAAAACTTTTGTTCACAGAAGCTCCAGGGTCAGAATAATTTGCTCCTCTGTCACTAGAGGGAAAATTAGAGCCGACTTCCACATAAGGAGAGGAGATTGCTGTTTGCTGGCTGGGGAACGCTGGGATGTTTGCCTGAATGTTTGTCTGAGTGTGCAGAATCTGCTGCAGTCGTGTCTGTGAGTTCATTGAAATCCACCTTTGACTTCACGATGAAGCAGACGTGAAAAAGAAGCCCAGAGTAATGTGAACATGTTGGCCGAGGAACACGTTCAGGAATTTCTGGTGGGTGACACTCTGGAGGAATGCCTTGCTCTACAGACGTTGCCTTGTTAAGATTCGGCTGCCTGAGTCTGCGGCAGATTTATGTGTGTGATAAACATTCCCACACACAACACTATAAAACTGTCTGGATTTATCAGGAAGATTAATGCCTCTAAAACTGCTTACTGAAATATGAAGTAATCTGATCTTTGTCCAAACATGTCCGACAACATCGTCAGGATATGTTGGGTGAAGTTTTTAGAATTTGGTTTAACAATTTACCCCTTGCTTTTCTCTTGATATTAGAGAGGGATTGTAAAAAAAATGGCCCAGGTGCCATTTTTCTATGTTTTAAAGCCTGCTGAAGCTGAGGAAGACTAACAGAAACAGTGACTTAATCAGGAGACGTGCAGCACCAAAACGATAAAAGACACCCTAAACAGGATATTAAACAGCTAATAAACATTTAGAGGCATGCATGCTTCTCTTTAAGTCCCCTCTAGGCATCCCGGTGAAAGTGAGCGTTTGAATTTCCCTGGGCTATTGAATGCACCCTGCCGACCACATCTGAAGCAAGTGAGTCATGTGGAGGTGAGGTAATAACAACATGTCATTACTCTGGTGATGCGGGGTGGCATAAGGGACCCCTGAGTGGGTACACAGAAAGCAGCTGTAACCGAGGCACCCAGCCATGAAATAGAGCAGAGGTTCAGCGCTTTTTGCACATTCTTTCTGTCCCACCCAAAAGCATAAGTAGAGATGATTTGTTTCCCTGTTTTGTGCTCCTGTGGTTGTTGTGGTTTGTGATTAAAGTCAACGGATGGGTGATTATGCGGGTTAGTGATGAGATTTCATTTACCGAACAGAGTGACACAAAACAAAGGCTCTGACCGACCACACGTGGGATGCAGTTCCTTTGAAAACTCAGCTGCTGTGGGAAAACTGTGGTGGAATTCATCACTATGTTGAAAACTAACGCTACAAACCACACGGCTGCATTTAGGCATCTTTGCAGCTTTAAAGTCCTCGGTGCGCATCCAGCTGAACGCCATCAGTGATGTTGACATCTTGTTCCAGCGCGTAAAAGCGTCTCTCGCCTGTTCTCTAACGAAAAACACGTATCACTTCAGCAGACTTTTGGGCAATTGAGTAATCAGTGATCGCATTTTATGCACCTCCAGTCTGCCACATCATTACATCATTACATCATTACGTCATACACGTCTGAAGCAGAGGTGACATTCATGGCTCCAGCCTTATCAACATATTACACTTCGCTCTTAGATGAAGGGCACCGCTTTCATTCCATTCCCAAATCTTCGCCATGTGCAGAATGAAGATGACTTTTTATCCAGACAGAGAAACACACTTAATATTATAAGCGTTCTGATGGCATTTTAGCAAAAGTAAAAAACAAAAACATATTGTACTAATCATACATGTAAACAGAGTTTTATGGGGCCCTCATGTCACAGTCTTGGTTTTGTTATGTTTATTTAGAGTATTCAGTCTTACTTTGCTCCTTGTTTTCTAGATTTATTGTTTTAATTCCAGTTTTGTATTTCTAGATTTATATTAGTTCTCATGTTTTTCTGTTGTCCTCTTTTGCCCTCTTGTGTGTGTATGTTCCTTTCCCCTTGGCTCCCTCATTGTCTCCTCTCACACCTGTTCCTTGTCTGCTCGTTAGCCCTCCCTTTGTCTCTCTCTGCTATATATGCTCTCCCTCTGCACTCACTCTTTGTTGGTTCCTTGTCTTTGCTGTCCTCCCGTGCTGTTGTCCACGTTCCTCGTCTCTCCCTGGCTCCTCGTGTTTGGTTTCCCCCAGATGTCTCCATAGTTCTGGTTTGCTTTGATTATTAGTTGGATTTTTGCATTCCTGCCTTTGTTACTGTTTTTGCCCCATTAAACTCCCAAGAAATCTCCTCAGCCTCTCTGCCTCTGCATTTGGGTCCTCTACCACAACCAAACCCTGAGAATAGGAACCAACCACAATGGACCCAGCAGAGCCCAGTCTGGACACCCTGAGGAACTTTTTCCTCAATCTAGGCAATACTCTGGACTCAATATCCAACCTCACACCGCCTTGGAAGAGGGTGAGTGCAACTAGCCAACTTAAACAGATTCTCCTCTCAAACTCCACACTCATTTCTCACCCAGTATTATCTGAACTGTTTGAAGAGTTGGAGTGGAACCACCAAGCAGCCAGCGCCCAGCTCTTCAACAGACCTCCACCACCCAAACCATCACTTCACCTCCTTCCAACTCTGCTCTCAATCGCCTCCAGTCCGGTTCCTCCACCTTCACCAGCTGTTGGTCCCCCCATGCCATCAGCCTCCTCCAGGCGTAAGCGCCACCGGGGGAAGAAATCCATTCCCTCTCCGGCGGGTCAGCCTGACGCCACCACTCCCTCTCCGGCGGGTCAGCCTGACGCCTCCACTCCCTCCGGCGGGTCAGCCTGACGCCTCCACTCCCTCTCCGGCGGGTCAGCCTGACGCCTCCACTCCAGCGGGTCAGCCTGACGCCTCCACTCCCTCTCCGGCGGGTCAGCCTGACGCCTCCACTCCCTCTCCGGCGGGTCAGCCTGACACCTGCTTCAATCCCACTCTTCTTCAGGTCAGTTTCCCCTATGGCCTTGGCCGTCACCTCCATGACCAGCAGTTAGCTCCTCGAGTTAGAGGTTTAAATTCAGTCACCATGATTACACCCACTGCAGTCAGAGCACCACATATTGAGGAGTCCAAGTTATGGGACTACTTCTATGGGCAAAGGGAGGATCTATTCCCTTTCCTTCCACCTCCATCAGTTCCCTGTCAACAGCACATCCCAAGCCCTTCAGCGGGCCAGTTTCCCCAGCTCCAGAGCCCATTAGAGGGCCAGTTTCCCTAGCTCCAGAGCCCATTAGAGGGCCGGTTTCCCTAGCTCCAGAGCCCATTAGAGGGCCGGTTTCCCTAGCTCCAGAGCCCATTAGAGGGCCGGTTTCCCTAGCTCCAGAGCCCATTAGAGGGCCGGTTTCCCCAGGACCTGAGCCCATCAGCGGGGCGGTTTCCCCAGCGCCAGAGACTCCTGAGCCCATTAGCAGGCCGTTTAGCCTAGCGCCAGAGACTCCTGAGCCCATTAGCGGGCCGTTTAGCCTAGCGCCAGAGACTCCTGAGCCCATTAGCGCGCCGTTTAGCCTAGCGCCAGAGACTCCTGAGCCCATTAGCGGGCCGTTTAGCCTAGCGCCTGAGACCCCTGAGCCAGCCCTGAGCCATCTTGAGTCAGCTCTGTGCCTTTTAGAAACCCCTGAGTCAGCTCTGTGCCGTCTGGGGACCCCTGAGTCCGCTCTGTGCCGTCTGGAGACCCCTGAGCTCGCTCTGTGCCGTCTGGAGACCCCTGAGCTCGCTCTGTGCCGTCTGGAGACCCCTGAGCCTGCTCTGTGCCGTCTGGAGACCCCTGAGCCTGCTCTGTGCCGTCTGGAGACCCCTGAGCCTGCTCTGTGCCGTCTGGGGACCCCTGAGCCTGCTCTGTGCCGTCTGGAGACCCCTGAGCCTGCTCTGTGCCGTCTGGAGACCCCTGAGCCTGCTCTGTGCCGTCTGGAGACCCCTGAGCCTGCTCTGTGCCGTCTGGAGACCCCTGAGCTCGCTCTGCTTCTTCCTGAGACTCCTGATTGGGAGCCACAGTCGGTGGTCTTCCCCGTTCCTGATTGGGAGCCGCAATCGGCGGGCTCCCCTGTTCCTGACCCGGAACCACAGTCGGTGGTCTCCCCTGTTCCTGAGGTGGAGCCACAGTCGGTGGTCTCCCCTGTTCCAGATGTGGAGCCGCAATCGGCGGGCTCCTCTGTTCCTGTCCAGCAGCCGCAGTTGGCGGTCTCCTATGAGCCTGTTCCTGAACCACAGTCGGTGGTCCCCTCTGTTCCTGATCCGGAGCCGCAATCGGCGGGCTCCCCTGTTCCTAATCCGGAGCCGCAATCGGCGGGCCCCCCTGTTCCTGATCCGGAGCCGCATTTGGCGGGCTCCCCTGTTCCAGTCCTGGAGCCGCAATCGGCGGGCTCCCCTGTTCCAGTCCAGGAGCCGCAGTCGGCAGTAGCCTCTGGGGGTGTTCCTGAGCCGCAGTCGGCGGTAGCCTCTGGGGGTGTTCCTGAGCCACAGTTGGCAGTAGCCTCTGGGGGTGTTCCTGAGCCGCAGTCGGCGGCCACCTCAGAGCCTGTTCCTGAGCCGCAGTCGGCGGCCACCTCAGAGCCTGTTCCTGAGCCGCAGTCCGCGGTCCCCTCAGAGACTGTTTCCGCTGTCCCCTCAGAGACTGTTGCTGAGCTGCTGAAACTGATACGGCATCCCCCAAGTTTCCTGCGTCTGAGACGGCGTCCCCCAAGTTTCCTGCGTCTGAGACGGCGTCCCCCAAGGTTCCTGCGTCTTAGACGGCGTCCCCCAAGGTTCCTGCGTCTGAGACGGCGTCCCCCAAGGTTCCTGCGTCTGAGACGGCGTCCCCCAAGGTTCCTGCGTCTGCGTCTGAGACGGCGTCCCCCAAGGTTCCTGAGACTGTGTCTGAGACGGCGTCGCCGTCCTCCAGAGACCCTCCTTCGTCGGCGTCCTCCAGAGACCCTCCTTCGTCAGAGACCGCGATGCCGCCGGCGGCCTCCAGAGCGTCTGCCACGCCTCCGGCCCCGCGGCCGGCCTCCAGAGCGTCTGCCACGCCTCCGGCCCCGCGGCCGGCCTCCAGAGACTCTTCGTCGCCTCCGGCCCCACGGCCGGCCTCCAGAGACTCTTTGTCGCCTCCGGCCCCGCGGCCGGCCTCCAGAGACTCTTCCTCGCCTCCGGCCCCACGGCCGGCCTCCAGAGACTCTTCCTCGCCTCCGGCCCCGCGGCCGGCCTCCAGAGACTCTTCCTCGCCTCCGGCCCCGCGGCCGGCCTCCAGAGACTCTTCCTCGCCTCCGGCCCCGCGGCCGGCCTCCAGAGACTCTTCCTCGCCTGCCTCCAGAGACTTTTTGTTGCCCTCGCCCACCCTGGGTGGGTTGTTTTTGTTTCTGGACATTTTAGGGCGTCTGGGATCCGCCCTTAAGTGGGGGGTACTGTCACAGTCTTACTTTGCTCCTTGTTTTCTAGATTTATTGTTTTAATTCCAGTTTTGTATTTCTAGATTTATATTAGTTCTCATGTTTTTCTGTTGTCCTCTTTTGCCCTCTTGTGTGTGTATGTTCCTTTCCCCTTGGCTCCCTCATTGTCTCCTCTCACACCTGCTCCTTGTCTGCTCGTTAGCCCTCCCTTTGTCTCTCTCTGCTATATATGCTCTCCCTCTGCACTCACTCTTTGTTGGTTCCTTGTCTTTGCTGTCCTCCCGTCTCTCCCTGGCTCCTCGTGTTTGGTTTCCCCCAGATGTCTCCATAGTTCTGGTTTGCTTTGATTATTAGTTGGATTTTTGCATTCCTGCCTTTGTTACTGTTTTTGCCCCATTAAACTCCCAAGAAATCTCCTCAGCCTCTCTGCCTCTGCATTTGGGTCCTCTACCACAACCAAACCCTGACACCTCAGGAACTTGGGGCCCTAGGTAACTGCATATTATTGCCTAATGTTAAAATCTCCCCCCTGCACTGGTTGGTCAGTTTGTGGACAAAGCTGATGTATCTTTACTAAGGGTAGCATCCAACAGCTTTAATGCATCAAAGCTCAGCATTATAATGAGTAGGGGTGTCAACAATAATCGATTCAGCGATGCCTTGCAATGCGGGGCATGCACGATTCAGCATCGATGCGGCAACGTGCCATAATCGATTATGTCACTGTTTATTTTCTGGCCTCAAATGGACAAGTGAAGTTTCAATTACTTCCGGGGGCATACAGACAACAATCAAGGTGGCTGAGGTGGAGGGAGATGACCGCGATAGACGGGTAGGCCTAATTAAAAATGCACCAAAAGCTTGGAAAGCGGATATCTGGGCACATTTCGGATTTTATGAAGTCAATGTGATTTTGATGCATCGCAATGCATCGTAGAATCGAATTGAATCGAATTGTTACCTGGTGAATCGTAATCGAATCGTGAGGGCAGTGCCAATGCACACCCCTAATAATGAGTTGGTTCATAGTTTAGGTGGGGAATTCATCCCAGCTGAATCAGGTGTATTTCTGTAGGTGAAAGTAGATGCAAGCAAAGCCTTGTCTGGAGCAAAAGAATGGACCGAACCCCACTTTCTGCTGTGGTCTTGATTCACTTGCAAGGTCTCTGGTTTACCTGACTTCTGGTGTGAACAGAAACCGGACTCAGTCTGACACAACTACTGAAAATATTAACCTAACAGGCCACTAGAGACTGACACGGGAGTGGATTTTCACTCCTGTCCCGTCCCGATCCCGGGCCAGAGTAGAAATCTAAATCCTGTCCCGTCCCACTCCTGGTGAAATTACTCCCACTCCCATCCCGCTCCCATTCAGAATGACTCCCGCTCCTCCACCACTCCCATTCTTGTTGTCTTCAATAAGATTTCTGCCAATACATTGAATCTGAATTTCTATGAAGGGTCAGTTAAGTTCCTGTTTCTAACTGTAGTAAAGGTCTGTTAAAGTAAAAGGAATAATAATTATAAATACATAATAAAAGTAACAAACAAGGAAACAGACCGTGCTTATCTTAGGTGAATAAACAATCAAAACAATCAAACTTTTTGAAGTCGAGTTCGCCACTAACTGTTGGTCCCTCCATTGTTGTTTTTGAGCGCGAGTGAAAAACTCAGAGCGGAAGCACTGTTGGTTTTTGGGTCGTGTAGTTTTTTTGACTCACATTATAGTGTAGGCTTCAAAGAAAAAAACTACAAAATGGCGGCGCCAGTACTGGATTTTTTTTCTTTCTATTTTATTTTATTTTTTGGCATCAATCCTAGTTTTTTTTAGTTACTATTGGTTTGCTCCCGCTCCCGTCTGCACCCGTTAATGTTTAATCCTGTACCGTCCCAATCGTTACTAATACTGACTCCCATCCCATGGGAATCCCGTGACCCGTGGGATTCCCAAAAAAATTTCAGTCTCTACTGGTCACCATCGCAGTGAACTATGTCCTGAGTCGACCAAAGTCTCCAGTAGCAGAATAAAATCGCTAGAATGGTCGCTAGGTGCTTTTTTGAAATAAAAGTGGGGTCTAAGAAGTTGCAAAATAAAGTGACAAAAGTGCTAAGTTGGCATACATCCCAAGTTCCACTTTTTGGAACTTGCGATGTCCCAGACGATGAAGAGAGCACATCCAGTTAGTCACAGTCAGAGAAACAGGACTACACTGGAAAACAGGCCAAGCTGCAACATCTAGAAACAAAGGTGTTGATGGCAGCCGCACAGCTGATATTTCTCTCCAGGATGGAGTCACAGCCAAACAGGAACAGACCAGATGAAGCTACTATGAGAAAAAGCAGAGAGAGCAGAACGTTAGAGATTGAACTAATAGATTCTGCAGAGTGGGAGAATAGAGATAGAATGAAGCAGAATGATGAAAAAGGGGTCCCTATGTCCTCCAGCAGTCTAAGGATGATGAATGAGGAATTAGTGAACTATTTGGCCATTTAGGGCACCCTGCTGTCCTGGAAACTACCAATGTACATTACGACAAGTAAATGTTTGAATAAACATCTTGATACTTTGAAGAATACCATACCTGGGTTATAATCCAACGTTATGTTCTTGTTTTATGTCTATTATTTGTTTATCTTGCATCAAATTTCTTGCAGTAACTTACTTTCCGGCAGATCGAGTTAATGGCCAAATTTTTGAGGCTTCTCATAAACTAAACCCTTATAAAAATGACTGCTCAGCCACAGTGAGTCAGAGGAGTGACTCAGTCTTCACTGACGGCAGCCGCCTTCAGACGCATCCAGGGACCCCGACCCCGCCACGCCAGGGAAAGGATGTGGTCAAAAGGTGAAACCGTTTCATCTTTAATGCTGAGAAAAAAGCTGAAAAATAAGGTTATTTATATCCACTAAACAGGCCTCACAACAAAACAAAAAAACATCACAAAATACTAGAAAATGTCAATTTCTACTAGGACTGAATGGTTTTATTAAAAATATAAATTGTGATTATTTTCAACCAATATTGCAGTTGTGATTTTATTGCGATTTGTCTTTGCACTGAGCACAGGCATGTATATATTTCACTCTGCGGTTTCAGCTTTTCATGACTTGCTTTTACAGTCCAATGTTTCAGGACTTTTCCATGAAAAAGTTCTTCTTCTGGTATCACGCATGTCTCTGTGTGCTAGCTACAAAAGTCGCTTTCCTACTTTTTGGCGCCAAACCAAATTTAAAGGTATTGAGGAGGATCTTTATTTCTGGGTGGATCATCTCAATAAGTGGTCCCTCTAACTGTCAATCACATGCTCGTCCCGTTAGCTAGCTTTTTCTGCGCTCTGCGTTTCAGACAGTCATTGAAGCTCACCTTTCTCACCACGGTTCTTTAAAAATGGCAGAGGGTCGTAAGGGAAAAAATGTCTACGAAGTGTATGAGAAGATATATCCCAGAATGCTTTGCGCGGTGAGCTCCGATTACTTACCCTTATTCGCATCCGTCAAGGGCCAATCAGCATCCATATTTCATCTTAAAAGGTCTCCAATCCACCACTCCATCTGCTAACCGAAGCTCAGGCAGTGGTTTCGCTGTCTGACTTCGATTCAGATTAGTCCAATTCAACCCCCCTCCAGCCCCTCCTCCACCATCGTAGCTAAAGCTTCATCAAAGCGTCATTCCTCCCGGACTCTTACTGCATTCCACGTCTCATTTCGGTCCGGCAGAAGACCGCAATGTTGAGCCTGGTTTTGCCAGAGGTTTTTTTCCCAACTGGGAGTTTTTCCTCTCCACTGTCACTCCATGCTTGCTCATCATGGACAGGTTCTCTCATCCTGTGTTATCCAACTGGACTTCTATCTTTCAGGTCCCTGAGTGAAGCTCAGTATCAGTTCACGCAGTCCACTGGATCTCCCCATAAACCACAGCAGACCGTCTCTCCAACCAGCAGTCTACAGACTGACCAACTCCATCTATCTCCACTCCACCACCAGTTTCAGGCCTGGGGGGAAACAGCCCTGTTCTTTACTGCTGTTCATGCATATCAAACAACATTCATCGCTATGTTTCCTGCCGAGGTCTGAGCGCCAAAGACTGAAGTTATTGTATCAATAAAATTCTTCTAATTGTCTTAATTCTCTTATTGTCTCCTACAGTCTTTTTCTGTGTGTTTTTCAGATTGAAAATATAAATAAACCGAATCTAAAATCCAAATCCAGTAAATCCCAGTGTCTTATTTCAAAGTAAATATTGGCACTTTATTGCATAAGTTTATGACAAAATCATAATATTTGGTATGATATTGGTTTGTACTTCAACATCCAGTAAACATCTGAGGCGTTTAGATCTACTCTACGTTTTTGCAGAGTTTAAAAGTTCTGGAAGCAACTGATGGTTGGAAAACTTAGATCATTTGGGGAAATGTAAATCAGTCATTTCTGGTTTGATTTTAGTGCAAACAAGTATCTTTATATTCTTTCTACCTTTGTTTTATGTAAATAGCAACAATTTTGACAAACCTGGTTTGAATGCTGGTCTTAAAGTCGACTGCATAAGTGAGGCAGAAATCAGCCTTTCCTGGGTTTGTGTTTCATTGTGTTGTTCTGGACTGTATTGAATTTCCTTGAATTGGACTCCATTCAATTTGATTTGTGCTGAATTTGTTTACTTTCTCTTCAGAGTGGCCCTTAGATGACTTTAGTTAAGGTTTCACAACCATGTAAATAAGCTGAATGGAAAGTTTGTTTTGATCGAACTGTTTACGGGGAATTTTCCATGTTTTCACTCTGTTCATTTATACAGGCATTTATTCACAGTTTGACTGAACCAAACATTTGTTTCTGTGTGTTTTTATTTCATACAGTGTTTATCTGTGTTTTGATGATGAATTGTAGCTGATTTAACTGTATGTGTCTGAAATCTTTTGTTGAATTCAGGTCCTAAGGACTGTTAAAGCAGCTCATTACCAACACCTGGACATGAAAAGTTAAGCTGATGACGGTCAGAAACTGTCTGTCCTACCACGGATATCAGAATAATCTTATAACATTATAAAGCCGTATCATTATGAGAATAAAGTCGTATTTTATGCATATTAAGTTGTAATATTATGAGAATAAAGTTGTATTTTATATCAACTCTTACAAGAAGCGCTGTCTTCCCTAAAATGAGGAATGTCGAGCATCTTGTAAAGTTATACTTTGGCATCAGTTTAACAAATACTAATAAAATCCTACCTGCTGTTTTGGTTTATTTTTAGTTTCTTTGTAATTTTGTGTCTTTGTAGTTTCTCTCGATTTACCGGTTGACCCTCATCTATGGTCATGAGCTTTGGGTCATGACCGAATGAACGAGATCCCAGGTAGAAGCAGATGAAGGAGCCAGTTGAGGTGGCTCAGGTATCTGATTAGGATGCCTCCTGGACGTCTCCCTGGTGAGGTGTTCCAGGCACATCCCACCGGGAGGAGGCCCAGGGGGAGACCCTGGACACACTGGAGGGACTATAGTCCCATTTCCACTAGCCTTTTGAAACCGTTGCTATTGAATGTAAAAGGCAGGCACTGTTAGGAATCCAGTTTGTGTGGGTTGTGTGTTTTTGTTTTCTCCCTCCACCACCAGGTGGCGCCCGGTTCTCGTTGGCCCTTCCATACACCTGCGGATGGATGCCTCATTATCTGAGGACTCTTAAGCCGCTGACTGCCACTAACTCGACGCAAGAGTGTTTGCCAGTTTTGGGTCCTGTAGCCAAGCTGAGTTTAGCTGAGTCTAACTCAGTCTTTGTCTTCCTGAGCTCTAACCTCATTGTTTTTGTCTTTGCCTCTTGGCAGGAAGTCCTCCTGCAACCTGGATGTTTTGGCCTTCTCCCCCTGGAAGGGGGCAGTCAGCTCCATCGCTCCTTAGGAACCAACCAAACCCTAGTAAACCCTGTCTGCCCTCCAACGAGTCAACCAAGTTCTTGAATAACCCACACCGACTGGATTCTGGGAAGGACACCTTTCCCCTGGAAACGTGAGTCCCGTTTCAGTCTCTGTTTTTGCAAGTCGTAGCTCAAGTTTCCCACTGAGCCTGAACTAAACACTGAACTTCCCTTTTCACTTCCAGTTCCGCTTCACCAGCGTCCTGAGTAAAACTGGATCCAACTCATCGTGCTTTTAATAAACCTGCTAAACATTTTCTCTGGTTCCCTGGGTGGTTTTCTGCATGTGGGTCAGATCCCTTAAAAAGAACATGACAGGCACAACTGAATCACACTAAACTGGTTCTAGCTCATCAGTAGGGCTCAGCGCGGTTCAGTTATGGCTCGGTTCTCAGATAACAAAGAGCGCATTAGCAGACCGCGTCACCTCCTTACAGTCAGCCTCCATAAACATGAAATTTCAGACATTCTTAAAAATCCTAGCTTCCCTACCGTGCCGCACGATTTCCGGTGATGATTCTGCTTAGCAGTGTGATGAACCTCAACGTCCGTTGTTGTTTCATGCATTTGGAAGCCCTGATTAGTCTATCGTTTGTCGTATCCACTTCCCAAAAGCTGACTCTGTCAAGTAAATTTACCAAACGCTGCCTTCTTCTTCTGACTCTCTGCAAACCTCCTGAATGTTACGGGCGCCGCCATGTTGGTTTGCTTGTTTACCGCTAGAGGGCAGTAGTACCATAGAGCGGCACTCGGAGGGCTAGGAACCGTGCAAGCGTGGTGTGCAAACGGTCTTAAGGAATCAAGCTCAGTACGGTTAACTGACCCAAGCTCCGCACAGATCGGTTTTCAGAGGGTAGGGAAAATGGGGCTTAGGTTCCTCGGCTGGCCTGGGAGCGCCTTGGGATTCCCCATAGAAGCTGGCCCAAGTGACCCGACCCTGGATAAGAGGAAGAAGATGGATGGATGGATGGATGGATGGATGGAGTTTTTTTCTAGCAGTCTTGAGTTAATCTCTGTCACCCCTTGTGCCTGTCTCCTATCCCCTAGCTCCCTTCTAGTCACTTCCATCCGCACCTACTCCCTATCAGCTGATTACCCCAGTGTTTGTTCTGTCTCCCATATATACTCTCCCTGTGCAGTTCTTCTTTGCTGGTTTGTTGTTGTTTTGTAGTTACTTAGTTCCCTGTGTGTATTCCTCCCTGGTATCTTCTAAGTTTTTGGTTTTCATTATTTTTGGGGGATTTTTGGATTTCTGCCTCATTTGCCTGATTAAATCTAAAAAACTCACCTCTTTCTCCTGATTTCTACATTTGCGTTCTCAAAAACCTCCACTCAACCGTTTCTTTTAACACACCTGCATAAAATTATTATTATTATCAGAATGTTGAAACAATTGTGCAAATGACCATGAGCTCAACGCTTTCTTTGTGAAACCGGTTGTGGTATGATGACTTCATTCTCATACTTTTTCACCTTTGTTCTCGTGATTTTATGAATTTATTCTGACAATGTTGCGACTTTTTTCTTTTAATATTATGACTTAATTCTAATAATGTTGTGACTTTGTCATAATTATTCAACTTTATTCTCATAATATTATGACTTAATTCTGATAATATTATGAAAACTAATTTAGTACTCAATTAATCGTTACCATGAGCGTAGAGACTCTAAACATGCCTTTAGCTAACAGAGAAACCCAGTTAGAGCATTAATTATACCAAAATTGTAAAAAAAAAATTATAAACATTTTGCATTTAAGATAAAAATCCTTTTTTCATCCGTCAATATGTTCTATCCAGAATTTCTCAAATGGAAAAGTTTTAGTTTCACCTGGTTTTAGATTCAAAAAAAGTCTTCTTTAAGGAGCCTTTTGCTATCAGAATATTAATCGATTAATCAAAAAATGCATTGCATGATTAATCGGTTTGCAAATTAATCGTTAGTTTCATCCCTAATTCTGAAAATGTTACAACTTTATTCTCAATGATATGACTTTATTGTGATAACTTTTTTTCTCATATTCAAAAAATAGACCTCTAATCTGGCCCTAATCCTCCATCATACTGTCCAGCCTCTCTTTCTTTCCAGCCAGCAGAACATCTCCTAAAGCAAGCAGCTGGACTCCTCGGAGAACCCAGAGTGAAAAAGTTTTCCCAGAGCAGCTCGAGCTGCAGGGTAAACTCAAACATGGGGAATCGTTGCTGCTGTAAGCTAAAAATGTTGTTGCGATAAATCTCAGCTTTCCTGTATTTTTCTGGAGGGACTCATTTGTGCGTGTGCAGCCAAGCCATGCGAAGCCTTGCTGTGATCTGGAACCCTTTAAAATGAGAAATCCAAGAGTGAGCGATGAAGCCAGATTTCCACCAGGGACATTTTTAGGCTGTAATTACTCCATTACTGATAAAAATTTGCACGCATCCAGTATGAGCCAATGATTGGTGAATGTGAGACAGAAGGAATGAAATCTGAAGAATGAACTTGGATATCACAGATCGCATTCTTTGCTTATTATGAAGGTGGGTTATTACAGGTCAAATGTAAACAGATTTACTCCGGGCTGGATCATACTGGTTTAGGTTTCTGACACAACATTGTCCAAAAAAAAAAAATAGATCCTTGTTGGATCTACTTTTCTGATATTTGTTAGGTGACTGATAAGTGAGTAGTTCACAGCGGCCATGCGTCGCTCTGACATTTTCTGTTGTTTTCTGAAAAATAAACCTTTTGGTGACAAACGAGGGAATCATTAGCGATTCCTTTTCTGCTGCTGGCATCATCGACAGTTTCTTAAAAACAGGGTGGGTCTTAAAAACCTCTATTTGAAGGCATATTGAAACAATTTATTAACTCTGAAGAAATGTTCAAAAACATTTTCATTGTGTGTTAATACTTTCAAGATTTTTGGTTTTCTAATTTGTAAACATAATGAGATCCTAAACCCGCCTGCCTTGACTTCCTGGTGAAGTCTTCTCTCAGAGTGGAAGTCAGAAACATAGCACTACTATAGACTCCCTACTTGGTGTTGTACGGCTCAGGAATATTCAATTCTAATCAGTTTATTTCTATAGCTCCAATTCACATCATGTCACCTCAGGTCACTTTCCAGTTCACCAGATCATCCAGTCAGATTGATTCAAAGTTTTCTATCTAAGGAAAACCAGCTGATTGCATCGACTCATTGACTCTTCAGCAATCCCTCACACTAAGCATGCTTGTAGCGACAGTGGAGAGGAAAAACTCCCTTTGAACAGGAAGAAACTTCCAGCAGAACCAGGCTCAGTGTGAGCGGCCATCTGCTGAGGCCCACTGGGGTTCAAGGAGACAGAAGCAGACATAGAAAAAGAAGCATAGATACAAAAGGCAACTGTCAACCAGCTCCACAGGCGGCCCCGTCCAGGAAACACACAGCCAGGCAGACGAGCTCCAAACCAGCTCCCATGTCAGAGGATGAAGAGAGCACATCCAGTTAGTCACAGTCAGAGAAACAGGACTACACTGGAAAACAGGCCAAGCTCCAACATCTAGAAACAAAGGTGTTGATGGCAGCAGCACAGCTGATATTTCTCTCCAGGTTGGAGTCACAGCCAAACAGGAACAGACCAGATGAAGCTACTATGAGAAAAAGCAGAGAGAGCAGAACGTTAGAGATTGAACTAATAGATTCTGCAGAGTGGGAGAATAGAGATAGAATGAAGCAGAATGATGAAAAAGGGGTCCCTATGTCCTCCAGCAGTCTAAGCCTATAGCAGCAGAACTATAGAGATAGATCAGGATAATCTGAGCCACTCTAACTAGAAGCTTTATCAAAAAGGAAAGTTTTAAGCCTAGCCTTAAAAGTAGACAGAGTGTCTGCCTCACAGACTAAAACTGGTAGTTGGTTCCACAGGAGAGGAGCCTGATAACTAAAAGATCTGCCTCCCATTCTACTTTTAGAAATTCTAGGAACCACTAGTAAACCTGCAGATTGAGAGCGAAGTGCTCTGTTAGGAACATAAGGAACAATCAGATCTCTGATATCAGATGGAGCTTGGCCATTTAAGGCTTTATATGTGAGAAGGAGGATTTTAAATTCTATTCTTGATTTAATAGGAAGCCAATGAAGAGAAGCCAGGATAGGAGAGATATGATCTCTCTTTTTTATTTTCATCAGAACTCTGGCTGCAGCATTTTGGATCAGCTGAAGGCTTTTAACTACAGTTTGTGGACTTCCTGATAGTAAAGAATTACAATAGTCCAGCCTTGAAGTAACAAATGCATGGACTAGTTTCTCAGCATCACCCCTGGACAGGAGATTTCTAATTTTTGCAATATTCCGCAGATGAAAGAAGGAAATTCTAGAAACCTCTTTGATCTGGGATTTAAATGACAGGTCCTGATCAAAAATAACACCAAGATTTTTTACTTTATTATCTGAAATCAGTTTAATCCCATCCAAATGAAGTGACTGGCTAATCAGCTTCTTTTTCAGAGACTCTGGTCCAAAGACTATAACTTCTGTTTTGTCTGCATTCAGAAGCAGAAAGTTAAGAGTCATCCAGGTTTTTATGTCTTCAGACATGCCTGTAATCTATGTAATGGGTTAGCTTCATCTGGATTATAGACAGATATAGCTGGGTATCATCAGCATAACAGTGGAAATTAATCCCATGCTGTCTAATAATTCTACCAATTGGGAGCATGTATAAAGTAAAGAGAATTGGTCCTAGCACTGATCCCTGTGGTACTCCACAGGTAACCTTTGAGCGTGTTGAAGATCTATCATTAACATAAACAAACTGAATTCGATCAGATAGATAAGATTTAAACCAGTCTAGTGCTGTTCCTTTAATTCCAACAAAATATTCAAGTCTTTCTAAAAGAATATTATGATCAACTGGATCAAATGCAGCACTGAGATCCAACAGGACGAGCACAGATACAAGTCCATTATCTGAGGCCATGAGAATATCATTAGTGACTTTCACCAGAGCTGTTTCAGTGCTATGATGAGCTCTAAAGCCAGACTGAAACTCTTCAAAAAGTTAATTATGGTGGAAGTGATCGCACACTTGTTTGGCAACTACTTTCTCAAGAATTTTAGATCAGAAAATAAGATTGGATATAGGTCTATAATTTACACTCAAAGTAACATATAAGCATTTATTTTATTTTCTTATTGCTATTGTTGAATTTTCTTTGGCTCTTGTAACAAATTACCAATTTAATATTTCTATCTGTATTTCTATGTATATTATTATCATATCTGTAATGCTTGGATTTTGCAACATATATCTTTATCTTTTTTAAAAAGCAGTATAGTTGTCTTATTTTTTTCAGTTGTATCATATATATATATATATATATATATATATATATATATATATATATATATATATATATATATATATATATATATATATATATATATATATATATATATATATATATATATATATATATTATTCAGTGGGAACGTTTGTCCAGAACCTTCTGCTTCTCTACCGCGTTTCTCTACGGAACTATTTCTTCGCAGCAAGTCTAGAAGAGTTCTGACACAAAATCTTCACCATGGCCGAGGTGAGATATTTAGCTTAGATCTCTTTATTTCGTCACATCTTTAATTAACCAAACTGTACTCAGATGTCGGCGATGATGTTGGGTTTGGGTTAAAAACTAATCTAAACCGATGAGCGCTGTGAGGCTGCTGCTAGCTCACGGGTTGACTGCTAACATGCTAAGCTACTTTGTTATGAAGACGGGAGATTTTATTTAACTTATTTGAAACTATAAACAGCAAAGGGACAGGTGGACAATAGCTTCACGCTTTAATCGAGGTTAGCTGATTTTAGAAGCGGCTAGCTCTTTCAAGAATAGCTCATAAGATGCTAAGAAGCTGTTCTTAGAAAATTAGCATCTATAAACCAAAACAACTAAAAAACACATTAAAAGAATCCGGATAAGACTCTGCTGTACATCTACACCTGATGGACAAAGGAAATTCTTTAGAGGATCAGAATGTTCACATTTTGGACAAAGAAGACAGGCGGTTAGAGAGGGACGTGAAGGAAGCCATCTATGTTAAGAAAGAAAAAACAACCTTAAACAGAAGGGGGAGGGGGATGACTCAGATTTTAGCTTTCAAAAACCTAAAATGCAGCAATCGAGTTGATCCCTTCCTGCTATCATCGCAGCTCCAACCTCTTAACAGGAGAACAGAAGACCTCCTATGTTCATCCAAGCCAACTACTCCCTCTAACGACCCCCCTTTCAGAGACATAGACAGGTATGGGGCATTGCAGGCTAACAAAGAAGCCAAGCGACCCCCATTCCAAAGGGGGGGACCCGTTCATCCGTTTGTATTTACATGTTTTCTAAGCTAAAACCAGGCTTTGTTGGGCTGCTGGATAAAGCCTGGAACTAAACGCTATTTCTGGCATTTTGAATTGAAAAGGCTTCCTGGATGGAAGAGAAACGTCTTCAAACTTGGAAACAAAGTATTGATTTTTAACTTTTTTTGGATTGGTTATGTCCTGGATGACTGAGAATCTTCACCAGCTGACCTAGAGAGAAGTGGAAGCATTTCATGTCAGATTAGAGGGATGAATTATTACAGCTGATATCTTCTTGGGGATTATGAAACAACAAAATGGCCGCTAAGGAATTTAAACAACGGTGGAACATAAATTTAATTATTGTATGGTGGAGCCCAGGCCTGTCTGCTATTCTCTGAATATTTTTTATTTGCACTAAGACTACAGAGAGCTTCAAATGTGTGGATCGCTTGTTAAATGTTTGTGGACATTCCTGCTCCCACAGACCCACAGCTTACAGGACATGAGGCAGCAGGTGGCGGTTTCAGCCAAAGTCTTCATTCAGAGGGATTACACCAATGGAACCATGTGCCAGTTCCAGACCAAGTTTCCTTCAGACCTGGAGACCAAGGTAGGAGACGCAACTGCTGCGTGTTTTCCTCTAGGGCACTTCCTGGGTCTCAGAGCTGGAACGAATTCTCAGCTTAGTCAACGTTCTGGATGATTCCAGACTTTTCCCTGTTTTTCTAGTCCACGGTTGAGTAAAAAAACAGATTAGATCTTAGCTGTTTTTGTCTTTTGATGAGGGAATCCTGTCTGTGATTGAGGGCTTGTTTAGCCATCAGGTGTGATTGAAGTTAAACCTCACTGATCATTAAGGTTCTTGGCTTCTGCAGGACTAGTTAGACCAAAAGTATTCACACGCTTTCAACCTTTTCATATCTGATCACAACCTTCAGCTGCACGCTGGTTTACCTTTGGATAAAAGAGATCTTTTCCAGCCTTGAACCGCTGAACGATTGTTCTCTACTTCAACAAACACTTTAGATTTTAAGATGAAAGTCCGCTTGTATTCAGAATTCGAACTTCTAAAAGTTCCTTAAATCTGAAATGATTCCATCCTGTTCAATAAATGATCAGTGTTTTTAATTCAGAGTAATTTTCATGTGAATGTGCTTTACTGGAGGCATCCATGTGTGTCAAAAAACACTACTGCCACCTACTGGTTAGTGACAACACGGTCACAAAAAAAAACAATAATTTTCATGGCAATCGCTAAGTCTGGGAGCGGCCATTTTTGCCCAGATATAGTAGCCCCTCCCTCCTGCCATCTTCCAGCAGTGACGTCACGGTGCGGTAAGCCTAGCGCCATTCTCCCTGCTTTACAAGCTAAATCAATGGGAACTACTAGACACATCTGCAATCAACAACAATTATTGAAGATTTCCAGAGGACTTCACCATTGAAATTCACCAGAGCTATAGTGAAAGTGACAATGCCCACGTGCATGGCAGCTGGATGCTGGAATACATCGGGTAAAAGTGGAAAAAAAGAGTTATTCCACCTTTCTGATTCCTGATCCTCCACGGACGGGTTGGTCGTTGGATCGCCAACTTGAAGAGGGAGGATTTGCCATCGAACTTCTGGCCAGAGAAAAAACCCGTAATATGTAGCCGACATTTGGAAGAAGAATGTTTTCAAGATGACTTGGATAATAGCGCGTTGTGACAAACACCAGATACAGCACTGGGACTTGATCAACAGCCGATACCGCACCGTGACGTCACAAACCAGTAGGTGGCAGTAGTGTTCTTTGACAAACATGGATGCCTTCAGTAAAGCACATTCACATGAAAATGACTCTGAATTAAAAACACTGATCATTTATTGAACAGGATGGAATCATTTCAGATTTAAAGAACTTTCAGAAGTTTGAATTGTGAATACGAGCGGACTTTTCCTTTAAGCGTAATAGCGCCAACCTAAAGGAGGGAGAAAGTCTGCGTCTGACTCCTGATGAATGTCATGAAACCAAAGCTGAGTTTCTCTCTGACTGTAAAACTGATTGTTGTTGCATTTGCAGGGAAAAGCTCAGGCCTAATAGCGCCGTATACTTCTCCGCCGTTTGGCAGAGCTCTGTATTTTCATTGCTCTTGGCCCTCTTGGGGCCCAGGAACCCTGACGCCTAGGGCCGGTGTTCTGTCAGACCAGCATACCAACAATTAATTCCCGTTTATCCCTTTAGTCATGTGCAAAAAAAACGATTTAATTACTTACTTTTTGGTGTTTTTGGAGCGTATGGCGATCTGACCTTAAATAGTTTTTTTTTTTTTTTACAAAACTAAAGGGATACACGTCAGCTGAGGTAGTTTAAAGTCTATTTTTCGTTCAAAACTAAAGGGAAAAACGCAAGTCTTGCGTATGCATATGTTCTAATGGTAGCCTGTCTGACAGAACAGCGACACTCAGAGCAGAAACTGGTGGATCTGCTGCCTCCTAGTGGGGAACTCTGGTTAAACCTGGTCTGATGTGGAGGAAGAGGAGCAGCCTGATGAAGCAGGCCGACCCGATGCCACGTTTAAAGCAGCGTGAACAGAGTCCGGGTTTGACACTTCATTTTGAAGATGTCTCTGGGTCTCCCCTGGAGTTGGGTGGTCTTTGCTGTTTTTTCCGAAGCGTTTTTTACACACAGATGGATTTCAGGAGCCAACTCTCTCTGCCATAAAATTCTTCATCCGTTTAAGATTAGCTGAACCTTTATTTCTGAAATATGCAGCACGGGGCCAAATGTTTTATGGCCTGCATTTTTATTTAATTAGTTCATTTTGTTTTTTTGTTATTTGAGCCAACATTTTTTCCTTTGCTGTGGTGTTGCATGTCCTGTGGTTTCAGAAGTCACATGGCTGCCAATGTGCTTCTCTTCAGGCACATTTGTTATTTTAGGCTGTGGGCTTTTCTTTTCTTTGTGTTTGTTTCTCCTGAATGTTTCTGGTAAATGCTACCAACGGGCAGGAAGAGCTTTTAGTCTTTAGCAGCATGTTGCTGCTCACTTTCCAAACCCATTGCTGGAGTTTTAACGTCTGCCTCTGCTGGCCTGTGGTTTAACTGACAAAGATCAAAGATCATCTTCATCGAACTTGTCTGGAAAGGCTTTGTAGCATCGTGCTAACATCCCTCATCCTCAGAATGTCTATCTGTTTGTCATGTGCCGTGGAAAGATGCTTCCAATCCCAGACCACCAAAGACAAATTAGGGAACAGGCAGAACAAGCCGCTTGAACTTTTCGCTGCATTCCTCCGGAACAAGAAAACAGAAAGTTGGAGACGTTTCTTTAGTGTTGACAGTTGTTTAGCAGATGAAATACTGTGAAACATAAAAAGTCTCTTTTATTAAGTGAGGCAGTAGTGAATGTGGTTCCATCTATGCTTCCAGTTATGCCTGAAGAGTCAAAAAAAAAAGATCCTTTACTGATTCCTGCAGTTCTATGGAGCTCGTCTTTTCGGAGCCGTATTTGTTGGGTAGATGTGAACTAACAGGTTCTGGTTCTTTATCAGATGAACCAAAACACAAACTTTCATCTTCGGTCGGATTGCTTAGCAGCAGCGTCTAGATTTTATTCT
Organism: Cyprinodon diabolis; assembly: GCA_030533445.1. Classification (NCBI taxonomy): domain Eukaryota; kingdom Metazoa; phylum Chordata; class Actinopteri; order Cyprinodontiformes; family Cyprinodontidae; genus Cyprinodon; species Cyprinodon diabolis. The sequence continues at coordinate 1,494,926 of CM060073.1, read as the reverse complement.
GCTCGTTCTAATAGGTCAGAGGTCAAAGATTAGTGAACTGGGGTCCAGATCCGGACCCAACCTGATTTAAAATATTTATAAATTACCGCATGTTGTCCTGCAGTGTTTAATTTCACTTGCGCCTCTTCTCCTGTTAATACGGTAAAGCCCTGGGGAGCGTCCGGCTCCAGGCTGCACGTGATCCAAATGAGCCAATGAGCTGTCAGTCTGGGTTGCTGCTGCTGCTACTTTTAGACACAGCAGGCAAACCTGTGGCAAGCCGGGCGATGGGAAAGAAGGAGAAGACCATGAGAAAAAGAGAGCAGAGAAAGTGTGGACTGCTGGAAGAACTGCGGTGAACTGGTGATAGAAAAGTGAAATGGTGCTCAAAGATGACCCTGCACATTTAGAGGATGTTTGGCTCAACCTGCTGCTGTGAAGCAGGATTCTCCACCATGAACAGAATCAACAATAAATCTGGATCCAGGCTCAAAATCAGCACCTTGATATGTGCTTGAGAATGGCTTAGTCTCCATTTAAACCCAGGTTTAAAGCCTTGCAGGGCAGCCTAAAGCCCACTGCCAACATTAAGACAGAAAGAAGAAAGAAAATAACAAACCATCAGTTCAGGGGTTTGAGAAAATATGGGAATCAGGAAATTATCTATAAACCAAACTGAATGATTGTTGTTCTCTAGTTAAAAAACACTTTAGATTTTAAGATGAAAAGTCGCTCATATTCAGAATCCAAAATTCTGAAAGTTCTTTAAATCTGAAATGATTCCATCCTGTTCAATAAATGATCAGTGTTTTTAATTCAGAGTAATTTTCATGTGAATGTGCTTTACTGGAGGCATCCATGTTTGTCAAAGAACACTACTGCCACCTACTGGTTAGTGACTTCACGGTGCGGTATCGGCTGTTGATCAAGTCCCAGTGCTGTATCTGGTGTTTGTCACAACGCGCTATTAAGGCTGATTTATACTCAGAAACAGGTGGTCAACGTGTGCGTTGCAGTGAACGCAGATATACCCCCCCCCCACCCCCCTTCCACAGACAATCTGCTGCATCTCTCCAAAATTGTAGGTGACTGCAGACAGGTGGCCTCTGATTGGTCAAATCTACATCCGCTGGTGAAAGCTAAATTCAATAAATCAGCACAAAAGTGTTAGTTTTAGGTATAAATAAGGAAAAATGTATTATTCCTTGATGACCAGACTTCTCTTTTAAAATGGAAAAATGTTTGTTTTTTATTTAATAAACATGGATGCATAAACACCTAATTTTATTTTAGTGATAAATTCTGTTTAATGTAACAGATTATAATTTAAAAATGTCTCTGGTCTTTCGCTGGTTGATGATATCTTTATTCGGACCCGGCTGGTTTTTAATTGGTTACCTCTGCTGTAGATGCGTTATTCTGATGGTCTGTGATCCGCTCCTGCAGCCTCAGGTCTTCGTTGAACTCCCTCCCTGTCCCAGACGATAAACGGCGTTCCCGCTGCTTGATGCTACGGCCGCATCGGTTGTTTTCCACTGTAGCCTTCTTCCTTTAGGGTTCAAGATCGTTAGTTTGTTCTGATCAGGGAACCTGTTTGCTGCCGTCCCATCATGGCCTCTGGCAAAGCTGATTTTCCTGTGGCTTCATTTCAACAACTGTTTCCTTCTAGCTGTTTATTTCAAAGAAACGAAATAAGTAGAAAGGAAATAAATTGTCCCACCTGAGCTGGAGACCCCTGCAGCTCCCCCAGAGGTTCCAGGGGTCTGGATGTACTTTTTTCAAGCTGTCGGTGATGCCAGATGGTCATGACGTCTCTGTAAGCCTACATACAGTTTAGACGATGGAAGACCTGCATGAGAAGCAGGGAAGTTTGAAGGGTGTGAAAACTTCTAGAGGGCAGCTGTGAACACCCCGACCGTCACAGCTCTGATGCCCATCATTTCAACTCTGCTCAGATCGGTTTGGGTTCAGGAACAGCAGAGAGATATTTAATCCTCCAAAGAGGAGCCATGTCTTTGGAGAGGGAGCTTTTTCTGTGTTTCTATCCAAGTTGGACCCAGTCCTGCTGGTTATTAAGCAGGAACATTCGCCAGGCATCCTGATCTGACAGGAGGTGTTTCGAAATGTGGGAAGGAAGCCTGGAAGTCTCCTGATACACGAGCGTTCTGAGAACATGCAGCCAGCGGATAAACCAGGTCATCCCAATGACCTTTGAAACACACCCGGATCTGTGTCCTAAGCTGAACCCGTCCTCCTTCTTTTTCAGATCGACAAGCAGCAGTTCGAGGAGACGATTCGGACGCTGAACAACCTTTATGCTGAGGCGGAGAAGCTGAGCAGCCAGTCGTTTATTGAAGGCTGTCTGGCGTGCCTCACGGCGTACACCGTCTTCCTGTGCATGGAGACTCACTACGAGAAGGTGGGATATGTTCAGCATCAAGGAAGATTTATCACACTAGATAATCTGCTGTTAAATAAACCAGAAATCCAACCAAAAAAAAAAATAAATCTTTTACTGTAATTAACCTCATTACTAAAAAGGGTTCAGTGTCATTATCCACATCCAGATGGATGGATGGGTTGGACAGATGGACGGTGGATAGATGGATTTAGAAGCATTATGTCGCCTAAAAGAGTTTCACATATCCTTGAAATGAAAGGAAAACAGAGGAGGAGCAAAGTCTCTGACGTCTGTCCGTCTAAAGTTATCGCCATGGAGAAACATTGTGGGACCTTCCAGAGAGTCGCTCCTTCTTCAGCGGTTAAACGGTTAAATCCGTCCGTTTCTCAGTAAACTGCTGTTACTGCTGCTTTGTTTACAGGCCAGAGACAACAAACAGGTTTCCCTTCTGCACTATGGAGGACCAGCTCTGCCATATTTAAAAATAAATAAATGCTCAATAAATATATAAGCATACAATTAATTGCCAACAAAAATACAATAAACAAATAAATTTAGGTAGAAATTAAATTATACAGTGAGATATAAATGTATATAACTGTTTAATTAGCTTCTTTATTTATTTGCCTTTGTAATATTTACCTTATTTATTTTTTTTGTCCTTTATAATCTTCAACTTTATTTTTTAATTACTTATATTTTTAAGTATTTATTTATGTGCTTGTTATAATATTTTTGTCTGTTTTATTCTTCCTTTGTATTTTTTTAACGTTAGTTATTTCTTCGCCGCTGTTTATTTCTGCCTCTCATATTTACATTTCTCTAAGCATTTCTGCCTCATTATGCAAATGAGGAGGGGGCGTGTCCAGGAGAGTCAACTCATGCTCATTGGTTGGCTTGGCGGTCCATCTTCTTCACTCACAGAGCTCAGAGTATTAAGTTAAATGTCCTCTTTTCTGTTGCTGTTGTTCAATTAAAGTACGTTTTAAGATTATTTGAGGCGAGAATGTTATACTTTAAAGCATCACCATATGGCCCATTCACAGATTTAATGCGTAATTTAAAAGAAAATGTTCCGAACTTGAGAAGACCGCGGCAACCAGCGGAGCTGCGAAGCTAACGACAGCCCGTCTGCAGCGGCCCTCTGTAAAAAGGGAAGGCAGAAATGTAAAAAAATATATATATAAAGGACAAAATAAATAAGGTAAATATTAGAAAGGCAAGTAAATAAAGAAGCTAATTTAAACAGTTATATATTTATGTCTCACTGTATAATTTCATTTCTACTTACATTTATTGGTTTATTGCATTTTTGTTGGCAATTAATCGTATGCTTATACATTTTAGGGCTGCAACTAACGATTATTTTAAAAATCGATGAATCGGCCGATTATGTTTTCGATTAATCGATGAATCGGACAAAAAATATTTTTTATATTAACCTCTTTATTCCAAAATAAACATTTTAGACAGAACAAACAAGCACACCAGTACAGGTTGCTCATTAACTGTACTGGTGCAATATGAAAAATAAATGTTTGTGTTAAAACTACGCAAACCTACATGAGAAATGTAGCTGTACATCCACAACATATAGGCTACTTTGTTTCATAAAGTGCAAAAAAAGACATTTTTGTTTTTAAAAGCCCCTAAGGGGTTCAAACAATAGGCCCCCCCATTTCAACAAATAAGTTTTTTTAGACTAGAAGAGTTCTGCCTTTTAAGACAGGAAAGTATAGCAGTTAAAGTTGCTACTTGAGAAAATACTGAACCATAGAGATAAAAATAGCCTGTGATTCAAATTATAAATTGTATTTGGAATAAAAATGAGAGAACTAGGGGAGCTAAAAAACACATCCTCCAAAGACAGATATTTACATGGGAATGTGGCAGATAATTAATTGACATATTACTGATCTTGCTGGATTTTATTCTGCTTTACTTCCATAAATTGCAGGATCTTCTTTACTTTATCTTTGCCAGAAGATTTAAACTTTAAAAGCCTTGCCCTCATAATTTGCAAGTTAATTTATTTATAAAGAAAATATAAACGCTGCTTAAGCTAATTCAAATGAAGTTAACAGTAAAATAAGTAGCCAACCTTATCACTGTCTGTAACCTACTAACACGGTAAGGAAAGCATCAGATGAGCTACCTGAGAAACTAACGTTATGTTTCCCCTTTAAAACCAAACAAACATGGCCGCTCACCCTGCTGATCAGCTCTCTTCACTGCCATCGAGGCTCCAACGTGTTTCCTTTTCAGGTGCTCCATCATAACTAGGGATGCAGGATATAATCGGCCCCCTATCGGTATCGGCCTTAAAACTGAATATCGGACATCGGCCACCCCACCGATATTTAACCCGATATTTGATCAGCTTCTGAGTTTCTAAAGTCTAAAAAAAATACTACTTCTTCTTCTTCCTCAAAAACTTCTTTTTTACAGACTTAAAAACTTCTAAAGACGAGGGAAAAAATATTGATCCATTAAAATATCCCAATATCTTCATATGCTGATATATTGCCATTTAAAAACACCATATCAATCTCTTTTACTAATGAAATATTGCTATATGTCATCGTTATGCTACGAAATCCCCCGAAAATTCACAAAATGTTGCCATATTTTTATATGTTTATATATTGACGCGGTATCGATCTATTTTACTAACAAAATCTCACAAGAATTTGCAAAATATCACGAGAGTTTGTAACAGAACCATTAAATTTCACGAGATTTTGAAAGTAAAATAGATCAATACCGCGTTTTTATAAATCTATTTGATATCAGCATATGAAAATATATTTGAGTATATTATTTTTCAAAGTGTCAGAAATGGATAACAAAACTGCTATTTTCAATGACTACTTATTTTTGTCCAGCTTTAACATCGGTATCGATATCGGTTATCGGCTACATGAGTTTTGAAATATCGGCATATCGGATATCGGTCAAAATCCCAATATCGTGCATCCCTAATCATAACAGTGGTGCTTCCGTGCCATGTTCATTTGTTTTTAAAAAGTTGCATGTTACGACTTTTTTTGCTTTACAAAGCGCAGGCTGTCTGCGAATTGAGACGCAGCTTGCGTTTGCGGTATCGGTCATTAGAACAGTTGACCTTTCTGCCTTTTGAAAACAGCCTTTGCTCACCTGCGGCGCTGGCTCGCTCTGCCGTATTTTTTTTTCTTCCCCCGTTTCAATCAAGTGGCACTGATGACGACGGCGGCGGGTGACGCATTAATCGCGCGACACAACTAATCGATGATGAAATCCGTTGCCAACGCTTTTAAAAGTCGATTTTTATCGATTTTATCGATTCGTTGTTGCAGCTCTAATATATTTATTGAGCATTTATTTATTTCTGTATTTTAAATATGGCAGAGTTGGTCCTCCATACTACATCGTCATTCTGACCTTCCGCTGTTCAATGACTGAGCCTTGTTTTAAAATGATCGGTTAATAAACAGCATGTCAGCTGATCCAAAGAAACACAGGAAACTACGCCTGATCCTGTTAAAGATCTTTGGTTTAAATGTCCTTTATGCTGCTGGGTTGGTAAAAATCAGAAACTTTGGTTTTATAGCTGCAGACAGAGAGTCTCTGAGTAAAAATGTTTTTACTTCTTTTTAAGGTTCTGAAGAAGATTGCTAAATATATCCAGGAGCAGAATGAGAAGGTCTACGCGCCACGAGGCCTGCTGCTGACGGATCCCATGGAGAGAGGACTCCGAGTCGTATCCTTCCCTAACCAGTCAATCCTCCACAGTCGCTGTGAGGATGTAGGCTGTGCTGCTCACTCTGTCACCCTGACGATGAGCACAACAGGTTAAACCAGTTCACTGCAGCTGGAGCGGTTTTCTGTCTGGAGTTAAATATGGAGGCAGCTCCCAGGAAACCCAAAGGTTCGGGCTAAATCCGTGGAAGGTGAGCGGCACCGCCATCCTGGCTGTCGCCGTTAGTCTGCGTGTGTGGTGACTCACCGCGCTCTTTAATTACACCTGGGTGGGAAGAGATTAGGGTGAAGGAAGTATGATGGAAATTGCAAACAGCTGAGCTTTGTTCTCCGCCTGTCGTGTGATTTTATTGGAGTGACAGCCGTCTGGATTCTTTCTCCGACACGCTGATGTTGGCAGGAGGCAGCGGGGCTTTAGCAAAGGAAATATGATCTTTAAGATCATGTTTCTGTCTAATCTGGGGAACTTCTTTCTTTCTAAACATGTTTTTAACAGACTTTTTTTTTATGCGAACAAAGAACGATTTATTTTGTCCGACTCGTCTCAACGTTGACATTCAGGAAAAAGATTCAGAGGAAACTCCAACATTTTCGTGCAGCCTTTTCTGTTTAGTTTCTTCTGGAATTTTCCCTTTAATTTCAAACTGAAAAGTCATAATTCTTAGAAACTTTACCACATTTAAAATTTTTCCGTATTAATTTGCTCCCGTCTTGCCAATAAGCAGCACAGCTACACTGCAACCTGAAGAAAACCAGGTAAACGTTTCTTAATGTGCATCTATGCATTGAAAATACCTGAGATTTTTTTTCTTATTTTAGATGTAAAGCATCTTAATCAATGAGCAAAATGTATGACTTTTTAAATCAAAGGAAAAATTTTAATCTGCTGTGCTTCGGTTTGGCCGTATTTTAGGGATGTTATCAGATGAGCCTTGGGGGCGTGTCGACGTGTGATTTCTTTAGGGGAGGGGCCAAAATTGACGACGTCCGAAGCCTCGCTACTGTGATACCATGTGACCGCTTCAGGAAGTGGTTCAGGCAACGCGAGAACTTCCACAGGCATTTAATCAGCATCACTACTCTGTCAAGATGTGGGAGTTTGTAGGAGAGCTACTGTCAGTTGGATAGATTCTAAGAATAGATTGGTTGTTTTTTCCAACCAATCTAGTTTGTTAAAAGTATTGTGGTTAGTTTAAACAATGTTATGATCAAACTCTGAGCAAGCCGCTGGTTGCAGATGTGAGATTAGTGCTAAATAGTATTACTATGGAAATAAAACAGCCTGATTGGCTGTTAGGAGGGCGGAGTCAGAGGACATTCTATGTAATGCGTATTACTGATGGTATGCCGGCCTGTAGGGGAAGCTGAGCCGACGGATCAACGACTTCAAGGACAAACGGGTTTTAACGGAGGGACAGGAAATGCTGCTTGTCACTCTATGGTTAAACGTCTTCATTCAGGAAGAGAAACGCTGTTTTTTTTACATTGGTCCCTTGGACTTGAAGCACAAACTAAACTGTTCATAATTTGTTCTTTATGGTACAGCAGCATTCAGAACATGGAGGCCAATCACTGTCCCCCAGACATCCGCCGTTATATTTTTTATATTTATATCCAGGGTTCGTACGGGTGCTGGAAATCCTTGAAAATGCTTGAATTTGGACATTGTGTTTTCAAGGTTTGAAAAGTGCTTATATTTTGGATGAAATGCTTGAAAATGCTTGAAATTGTAGCTATTTCTTTCGCAACAAATCCCTCTCTAACTGAATCGTGTGTTTAATCAATGGAGAAATAAAATGTCGGAGAGCCCGAAAATGAAAGCTGCTCGCTTATGTGTGACTGCGATCAGCCAGTCTTTTTCCATGTGTGACTCCGCCCCCATGAAATCACTACTGCACCATGCCGGGAGGTTGTCGTTTCAATGAACGTTGGCTGGAAGATGAAAAATACAAATTATGGATTAAACGGGGACAAACCCCACGAGTTGCCTCTTGTAAAGTCTGCAGAAAAGATGTGCAGCTTTTCACAATGGGCGAGTCTGCGCTGTCGAGTCACATGAAGGGTAAGTCAGACTTTTTAAGTAAGCCAACTGAAGTAGCCTGATACACGTTAACGTTAGCGCCTATTTGTTTACGCTAGTAACTGCTAGCTAGGAATTCACAGGCTAAGTTACTGAGTGACTGAGAGTACGGCGTGATAATGTAATGTTAGTATTGCAGTGCTTCCCACAGCACTATCTCACGCTACCACCTCGCCAACGTTTCAAAAAAAACAAAACAAAAAAAAATGAAGTTTTAATTTGTTGCCAGGCCCAGACCTTAAAACAGCATTGATAGCTCTACGGCTGATAACCGACACCCTCTGGTTGGTTAGGTTGTGCTCTGACAAATCAAGATAGGATTTAGTTTTATGTATTCATTTCGAAAGGTGCTGGAAAAAGTTTTAAAATGGATCTTTGAAGTGCTTTATTTTTACTTTGGAAAAGGTGTACGAACCCTGTATATCTTAAAAACAAAGCGGAGTGTGATGACTTCATCAGTGCGCGCCGGCTACCGTTCATTCATCCTGTCCGCTGAACTGCTGCTAGTTTTCCTCACATGCCTGGAAGATGTCTAGTGCTGCTACCACAGATGATCTCGCTCTCCAGATGGAATTGAACGATTCAGATTAGCTAGAATGAATAGAAGGGGTAAAGCGTAGCCGCCTGTGGCCCGGGCTGCCTGTCACAACTCCAGTCCGCCGTGCAGATGACATCATACACACTCCGCTTTGTTTTTAAAAGATATAAATGTAAAAAATCTAATGGCGGATGTCTGGGGAATGGTGATTGGCCTCCATGTTCTGAATGCTGGCGTACCATAAAGAATAAATGATGAACAGTTTAGTTTGTGCCTTCAGGAAGACGTTACTGGATATAAGCTAACGGAATATCTTCAGAACGGCTCCAAATGACACTAAACTCAGATGGGTGAGTAGAACATGATGGAATAATGGAAAATCAAGGTGTTCCCCTTTAAGCTGCAGTAGATAACAGAATCTAGAAGCTATTTTATCCCTGATATCTGCCGCATTCAAAGGGTCACGTCTTCTTGTTTCCCTCGTTGAAGCGAAGCTCAGAGCAATTTAATCCAGAAGAAGCTTTATATCAGAAATGACATTTAAAAAATAAGAATTATTTTTATAAAATTTTTTAATTAAAAAAAATATTAAAGCAACCTTAAGTATTTTTACTTTAATCCTTGTTAAAAACACATTTTTTGCAATGATATCCTTTATATTTTGTTTTTCCTCAGTCATGAGGTTAAATGGATATAAACTAATGTTCCTGTTTGCAGCTGAACAGGATAGAAACAAATCAAATAGAAACAGTTTAAGTGGCTGCAGCTGCTTTTCCTTAACAGCCTTGACAAGATCGAGATCACCATCTACGAAGACAGAAGCTTCAGCAGATAAAAGCCGGTGAGTCCCGCCACAGAGCAGAGATCCGTTCCACTGGTGATGCGTTACGCTCACCAAGCTCAACATTTTCTCCCACCTTTGTAACGTGGCTGAGGAAATAAAGAGGAGCGATAAAACAAGCTGTTCTCCCGTTTCGCCCCTCTGACCGTTGCTCCGAAGAAGCCGGCCTCCTACCCGCTCAAAGACGGTAATATTAATGAGCTGCTTCCTCACCAGGAAGCCGGTTTATGGAGCATTTCTACCCTCTAACTTCACATCATAGCGACGCCTTTTAGTCATGCTGAGGGGTTGATGTTTGCAATAAATGATCATCTAGTGATGGTTAGTCTCTTAATGACGTGAAGCTGTCCAGAGGACTCCGGTCGTTAAGTAGCTGCCATTAATTAAACAGTTATCACCTTTTAAAAAGCGGCTCGCTCATTGGCCAGAACTACCGTGACCTTTAGCTTTGTTTTTAAGTAACGTGGGGAAAAGAAACACAGCTTTGCTGTAAATAAAAAGATATTGGAACTAAAAAGTTCAATGTTCAGAATCATTTGCATATTATTTTTTGTTACGCTTAAAGCCAAAAACTTCAGCTTTTGAAAGAATTTTATGCAAAAGATTGATTAATAATAATTGCTGGTAAACTGATAAATAAATTTCAGCTCATTTTACAGATCAAAATATTTAGCAGCTTTGTTGGTTTACGCTCAGGAATGAAAGTAGAAGAAAAGTTCTTGCCGGTACTCGATAGAAAACGTTTATTGGCCTATATATGTCTATACATGTATAGGTGTGTGATTATAGATATATTGATAGATACAGATATATACAAATAGAAGTGATATAGAAAAAAAAACATGACAATACAGGAAAATATTGACTTCTTATTTGAATAGATAGAAGCAGGAATTATGATTGAAAAATAGTCAAAGATGATCTATGTGCCTTTTCATCTGCGGATTTATCAAAAAATAAACAGTAACAACAAAATATTTATTCCCGATATAACTTAAGGATTCCGTTCAGAGCAAAAAAATGTAAACCTAAATAAGGCATTTTTTCTTACAGTAACGGCTATTTTTCTTGAATTGAGGTTAGTGGGACACTACATTTAAATTGAGAAAAAATTGTCTTATTTCAAATGCATATTATCTAATTATTTTATTTTAGGAGTAAAAATTGACAAACTATTTTATTTACCAACTCAAATTAGGGGTAAATACCCTTAATTTAAGACATTTCTAGATCATTTTGCAGTGTTGGTAAAAAAAAAAAGGTTTTGCATGACCTCTTGAGATCGGGAAGTAATAAAATTCCCAAAGGTCGACAAAATCACTTTTTGAAAGATGGTGTTTATCAGCCACATGTGGTTTATTAAGTAGCGAGGACAGAGTCTTCCGATCGATGAGCTGCTGAGTGCATCGGGGTGAACGCAAGTGCAGAAAAGGATCTAAGCGCGAGCAGCGTAAAGATGGATTTCTGAGCACAGCTGTTGGAGCAGACTTCGCCAGACGCATCAGACATGCATCGAGTGAGCGTGTGTGAGATTTAAAACTCACCAATTCTATTCAGTTTATTTCTATAGCTCCAATTCACATCATGTCATCTCAGGTCACTTTCCAGTTCACCAGATCATCCAGTCAGATTGATTCAAAGTTTTCTATCTAAGGAAAACCAGCTTATTGCATCGACTCACACTAAGCATGCTTGTAGCGACAGTGGAGAGGAAAAACTCCAGCAGAACCAGGCTCAGCGTGAGCGGCCATCTGCCGCTGTGCGTTTGCTAGAACAAAATAGCAGCCAGCAGGTCTTCCCAGAACTGAGTACCGCCCCTAAATATTTTACTGGTACGCAGTACCGGACCATTCCGGCTTACTTTCACCCCTGGTTATGTCACCGCTAGCTTTGCACGTCAACACTGCTACATTTTTGCTTGTTCTTCATTGCAAAGGAGATGAAACCAAGTCTTCCCGCAGATGGACTATGAGACTCGGATTAGTCCATTTTGAGTCCTGTCCTAACGCATTAACTCCATTTGAACTCTAACCCCCCCCCCAGCTTACGCAGGATTTCTCCACCTCATTATGGTCAATAAGAGCATTTCCACTGTCTCCATAGGTCACAGTCAGTACTTGGATCAATCTGCCCCAAATTGAGAACTAAAAAACATCCAACAAATTCATTAATATTAATAAATATTCCTGTATATGTATCCACCCGTAGAAATGCGTAATGATTATATACATATTAAATTTACCAAAACAAGAAAAAGAAAACCCATATGTTATCGGACCTGTTTCCTTAATGCAGCTTATCAATGCATCCCAACATTATGATGTCATCACTCATCGCTGGAAAAATGTCTAAATATGAACTACAACTAACTACTGTCCTTTATTTAACAGCACCTGCTAGCTTATGGATCCCACTTAATTTCAATAGAGCTCATACAAAGACTTCCAATGGAAGCACTCTGGTGCCACCTAGTGGTCAGAGCTATCAAGTTATACTAAATGCCTCCATTTAGCTATTTCATCTTCTTAATTGTATAAAAAGAAAAATACTGAATCGAATCTCTGCTCATCAGCCGTAATAGCGTCTATATTTTCTATGATATAAATAAACCCAGACAGTAAGGAGCAAACTGGTAACGAAACACATTGGAGATGATGGTAAAATATTGAACAGTATGATGAGAAAAAATATTTGGCTGCAATATAATCAAATAAAAGAAGAACATGTGATGGAGATCAAGGAAGAAAATTTTTAATGTCACACGCTGATGTATTTGTTTGACTAATGCCTGATGCTAAAGCGGGGCTGGACGATAATAGCCATATATCATAGATTTACCAATTCCAGTTGAATATAATGACTCAAAGTTTCCAATATAACATTTAAATGATAATTGTTTTAACCTTTTTTATTTAGATCTATGAGCTAAACCAATCAAATTTAACATTTAATAATTTCTCCCTCTTCATCAGCGCAGCCCACAGGTTTTTGCCTCCTTCAGTTTCTGTCGTTTCCTTCTCTATTTTTCTGTGATTTAACTTTAGATTGAAGAGGATAAACACGCCTAAATCTGAAACACTATTCTCATAAATCCTTATAATAATTCAGTAAATGACTTACTACTGGCTCTGAAAATAAAAACTCTTCAGTATATTCAGAAACTTCTCTTGACAGAAGCTGTTGACACAGTTCGCAGCACTTTGAAGATTTTGGCTTTTTCTTTTGATGCCACTATTAAGTCTTGATTAATGATGTTCTCTGTTAATAAAAGCTTGCTTTATTTTCCATTTCTCCTCTTCAATAAATCAAAATGGATCCCAGTCCTATTTTTATTTTTTTTTTACCTGAATGTTGATAACACATGTTCCCTTGCATTCGGTCAACCTTTATCATGGAAGCTCAGCTCATTCAAACCTGAATGGATCAATTCTCACCTCCTATAATGTTGCAGGACGCTTCCTGTTTGGGGTTATTAGCTCGTGCTCTGCTTCAAAGGCTGCGCTCGGCAACATACACAACATACTTTTTACACGTCTACATGTCAATTAAAAGACTAAAATAAAACGTGGGCTTTGGTCTTTGGTCGTGTATCGCAGTCACCTTTGGTCGCGTATCGCGCCACCTTTGGTCACGTATTATGATCGTCTTTGGTCAATTAGCGTGGTCACCTCTGGTTGCGTATCACGGTCGCCTTTGGTCACTTATCGCAGTCACCTTTGGTCACGTCTCACGGTCGTCTTTGGTCACGTCTCACAGTCGTCTTTGGTGGCGTATCGCGGTCACCTTTGGTCACGTATCACAATCGGCTTTCGTCAAATATCGCGGTCACCTCTGGTCGCGTATCGCAGTCGTCTTTGGTCGCGTATCGCGGTCGTCTTTGGTCGCGTATCGCGGTCGTCTTTGGTCGCGTATCGCGGTCGTCTTTGGTCGTGTATCGCGGTCGTCTTTGGTCGCGTATCGCGGTCGTCTTTGGTCACGTATCGCGGTCATCTTTGGTCACGTATCACAATCGGCTTTCGTCAATTATCGCGGTCACCTCTGGTCGCGTATTGCGGTCATCTTTGGTCGCGTATCGCGGTCGTCTTTGGTCACGTATCACAATCGGCTTTCGTCAATTATCGCGGTCACCTCTGGTCGCGTATCGCGTCACCTCTGGTCGCGTATCGCGGTCGTCTTTGGTCGCGTATCGCGGTCATCTTTGGTCGCGTATCGCGGTCATCTTTGGTCACGTATCACAATCGGCTTTCGTCAATTATCGCGGTCACCTCTGGTCGCGTATCGCGGCCGTCTTTGGTCGCGTATCGCGGTCATCTTTGGTCACGTATCACAATCGGCTTTCGTCAATTATCGCGGTCACCTCTGGTCGCGTATCGCGGTCGTCTTTGGTCGCGTATCGCGGTCGTCTTTGGTCGCGTATCGCGGTCGTCTTTGGTCGCGTATCGCGGTCGTGCGGTCGTCTTTGGTCGCGTATCGCGGTCGTCTTTGGTCGCGTATCGCGGTCGTCTTTGGTCGCGTATCGCGGTCGTCTTTGGTCACGTATCGCGGTCATCTTTGGTCACGTATCACAATCGGCTTTCGTCAATTATCGCGGTCACCTCTGGTCGCGTATCGCGGCCGTCTTTGGTCGCGTATCGCGGCCGTCTTTGGTCGCGTATCGCGGCCGTCTTTGGTCGCGTATCGCGGTCATCTTTGGTCACGTATCACAATCGGCTTTCGTCAATTATCGCGGTCACCTCTGGTCGCGTATCGCGGCCGTCTTTGGTCGCGTATCGCGGTCATCTTTGGTCACGTATCACAATCGGCTTTCGTCAATTATCGCGGTCACCTCTGGTCGCGTATCGCGGTCGTCTTTGGTCGCGTATCGCGGTCGTCTTTGGTCGCGTATCGCGGTCGTCTTTGGTCGCGTATCGCGGTCGTCTTTGGTCGCGTATCGCGGTCGTGCGGTCGTCTTTGGTCGCGTATCGCGGTCGTCTTTGGTCGCGTATCGCGGTCGTCTTTGGTCACGTATCGCGGTCGTCTTTGGTCACGTATCACAATCGGCTTTCGTCAATTATCGCGGTCACCTCTGGTCGCGTATTGCGGTCATCTTTGGTCGCGTATCGCGGTCGTCTTTGGTCACGTATCGCGGTCGTCTTTGGTCACGTATCACAATCGGCTTTCGTCAATTATCGCGGTCACCTCTGGTCGCGTATCGCGGTCACCTCTGGTCGCGTATCGCGATCGTCTTTGGTCGCGTATCGCGGTCATCTTTGGTCACGTATCACAATCGGCTTTCGTCAATTATCGCGGTCACCTCTGGTCGCGTATCGCGGCCGTCTTTGGTCGCGTATCGCGGCCGTCTTTGGTCGCGTATCGCGGCCGTCTTTGGTCGCGTATCACAATCGGCTTTCGTCAATTATCGCGGTCACCTCTGGTCGCGTATCGCGGTCGTCTTTGGTCGCGTATCGCGGCCGTCTTTGGTCGCGTATCGCGGTCGTCTTTGGTCGCGTATCGCGGTCATCTTTGGTTGCGTATCACAATCGGCTTTGGTCAATTATCGCGGTCACCTCTGGTCAGTTATCGTGGTCACCTCTGGTTGCGTATCGCGGTTGTCTCTGGTATCATGTTCGCTCATTTGTTGGAGCTTATCGCGCAGCATACTGCTGCAGCTGAATGCTCCGTGTCTTTGTGTTCGGCTTGAATCAGCCGCGCTCTGAAGGTCAGTCAGCGACAGAGCACTGAAACCATAGACTGTAAATTTTATCAGGATACCAGAAATGTTTTTAAAGTCATATTCGGTGTTATTAACTGATTTGATATCTCGATATCGAGTGGCTTGTGGTCGGTTGTGCCTGTTAAAGCAGAGCACCACAGTAACAGTCATGACTCAGCAGTCTGCAGCCAGTAAAGCCGTTGGAGCTATCCATACCAAGCCGCCATGTTTATAGTTTAAATAGCTGAGTGGCTGCACCTCTCCTCTCCAGTACCTGATGTTGCCCCTGGAGTTATTTTCAAGCTAATCTGTTTTCATATTGGGACTGAAGTTGTTTTTTATTCCGGTTCTGCCTCTCCTCAAACATCCTGCTCCAGCTTCTCATCCTCTATTCTTGTCTTTGGTGCACAAAGCCACACTGCAGGTGAGGCTCTGCAGAGATGGTATTGCACTTGTGTTGGGGTGGATGGTGAGCCACAGACGGGGTTTAAATAACTAGATCTTCCTCAAAGCCAGGGAGCAGGGCTCGTCCTTCTATCCCTTCTTCCTCTGTTTTAGAAAACTTATATATTTCCCTCAGAATAATGGGCTGGTTATCCTCCCTGCAGCAGTGTGTCTCAGTGAGCTTGACGAAGACATTTTTGATTTATGCTCAGTTTTGAAGCGTGGTCTGAGCTGTTATATTCCACGCCACAATGCAAAAGAAGGACTAGCTGTGGGTCTAGATACGGCTGAGGCGGTGAGGAAGTGGTGGCAAGTTCGTCCGACAACGGAGGGTGAAAAAAAGTGGGGATCCAGGTGGAAAAAGGGTCACAGCGTTCTTGCGCTCCTCGCTCTTCTAGCTGGACCAACTTCACAAGTTGTTTTCTGCAATTGCCGTCTAACTAAACAAGCCGGCCTCCTGTCTGCGGGCACCTACAATTTTGGAGAGGTGCAGCAGACTGTCTGCAGAGGGTGCTGGGACTTCTTTGCGTCCACTGCAACACCTGCGCAGACAGCTGGTTTCAAAGTGTAAATCAGCCTTAAGCGATCCAGGATCTGCTGGGACCAGCTTGTGTTGAACAGGACAGCTTCAGGCCATCAGAGTGAGACTGAGCCAGTAAATGTTTTACCAGGAGTGTATTGTGTTTGGATGGCCCTGCTATTGGCCAACTACTAAAAAGATGGATGTAATGGTTTCTCTGCTCATCTCAAATTCCGTCTGAGGGCCTGGGCTCATTTCCACGTCCCTCTGAGGAATGTGAGCCCAGGACTTTTATAAGTAGCCGTTGATAGAAGTGTGCGTTGGATATTTGCCACAATCAAGAGCAGATGAGCTGCAGCCAGCGATCTGATGGAGGGGACCTGCAGAACATTCATCTCAGAACCTCTCCTCTGTCTCTTCCAGGCGCTGCCTGGTGTGTCCGTGTTTAAAGTTAAGATGGGTCTGTTGGACCCTGGAATGCTTTAACTCAGGCTTCTCATCGAGCTTCAGCCGCTCCAGAACGGATGAACCCTCCACCGAAGCGCTTAAAGCAGGAATTTAGGCTGCCAG
Organism: Cyprinodon diabolis; assembly: GCA_030533445.1. Classification (NCBI taxonomy): domain Eukaryota; kingdom Metazoa; phylum Chordata; class Actinopteri; order Cyprinodontiformes; family Cyprinodontidae; genus Cyprinodon; species Cyprinodon diabolis. The sequence continues at coordinate 1,478,123 of CM060073.1, read as the reverse complement.
GTGAAAAGTTGAACCGTGATGATGGATCAGCCTCCTGTGTGTGTGTGTGTGAGGGGGGGGGGTGCGTGGAGGAAAAACAGGCCTGGCTTGTTCAACCCCCAGCTAGGCCAAGGCTGATTGCGCCAAGTCCAAGTTCCGCCGTCTGTTTCCCAAAACATTCTGCTGCTGCCGGGCGCTTCGTGGCCTCAGAGTACGAACCTGGAAAATCAGGCACTGTTGGAAAAGGTGATTTTCCTCATCAGCTCTGAGTTCATTTCTCTTTGGCCAACCAGAGGCCAGTGGTTTCACTTTTACATTGCTGTGATTATTCAGGGCTGTTCAGAACAGTCAGCACTTCTCCTCAGTGGAGATGGATCGAATAAATGTTTATATCATCCTTGATAAGTGGGATTGAGGCTGATTCACACAGGATGGCTGGATAAAGTCTGGAAGGTTGGCTTCCAGTGGCTGGAGATGTTTTCAGAACATTGACCCTGGTTTCTATCTACTGTGTTAAAGTGGTTTGGTCCTCCAGTCTCAGATTAGATAGACTCCGGCCAGAATAATTTTACACTTTACAAAAAGGGTTAACTCCCTACAATTATACAAAACAGTAGGAGCTCTGAAGACATTTCAGGATTAACTCAGCTTGTGAATTGGAAAAGTTCATGACTGTGCAAGAAGAACAATGAATAAGGCACAGTAAAGGCCATAGAATGGCTTCCTGTTCTGACATCCATACACTATATTTCCCAATTAATCTGTGGGTTTCAGTTACAGCTGGACGCACAATTTTACAGTGAAAGCCATTCAAAAAGGTCCCCACTTTCCTTGGCCGGTCCTTGGTTGGTCATTGTCTGGTCATTGGTTGGTCCTTGGCTGGTCATTGGTTGGCCCTTGGCTGGTCCTTGGCTGGTCACTGGTTGGTCATTGGCTGGTCATTGATTGGTCATTGGCTGGTCATTGGTTGGTCCTTGGCTGGTCATTGATTGGTCCTTGGCTGGTCATTGGCTGGTCATTGGTTGGTCCTTGGCTGGTCATTGGTTGGTCATTGGCTGGTCATTGGTTGGCCCTTGGCTGGTCATTGGCTGGTCATTGGTTGGTCCTTGGCTGGTCATTGATTGGCCCTTGGCTGGTCATTGGTTGGTCATTGGCTGGTCATTGGTTGGCCCTTGGCTGGTCATTGGTTGGTCCTTGGCTGGTCATTGGTTGGCCCTTGGCTGGTCATTGATTGGTCATTGGCTGGTCATTGGTTTGTCCTTGGCTGGTCCTTGATTGGCCCTTGGCTGGTCCTTGATTGGCCCTTGGCTGGTCATTGGTTGGTCCTTGGCAGGTCATTGGTTGGCCCTTGGCTGGTCACTGGTTGGTCATTGGTTGGTCCTTGGCTGGTCACTGGTTGGTCATTGGCTGGTCATTGGTTGGTCATTGGTTGGTCCTTGGCTGGTCATTGGTTGGTCCTTGGCTGGTCATTGGGTGGTCATTGGTTGGTCCTTGGCTGATCATTGGGTGGTCCTTGGCTGGTCATTGGTTGGTCCTTGGCTGATCATTGGCTGGTCATTGATTGGCCCTTGGCTGGTCATTGGTTGGTCCTTGGCTGGTCATTGGCTGGTCCTTTGGTTGGTCATTGGTTGGCCATTGGTTGGTCCTTGACTGGCCCTTGGCTGGTCCTTGACTGGCCCTTGGCTGGTCCTTGACTGGTCCTTGGCTGGTCATTGATTGGTCATTGATTGGCCCTTGGCTCGTCCTTGACTGGTCCTTGACTGGTCATTGGCTGGTCCTTGGCTGGTCATTGATTGGCCCTTGGCTGGTCATTGGCTGGTCATTGATTGGTCCTTGACTGGTCCTTGGCTGGTCATTGGTTGGTCCTTGACTGGTCCTTGACTGGTCATTGGCTGGTCCTTGGCTGGTCATTGATTGGCCCTTGACTGGTCCTTGGCTGGTCATTGATTGGCCCTTGACTGGTCCTTGGCTGGTCATTGGTTGGTCCTTGACTGGTCCTTGGCTGGTCCTTGACTGGTCCTTGGCTGGTCATCTACAGTTTCTTTTGAAACACAAAACTTTGTACTAAAATATTATTTCTGTCATGATTTGTGGACATTAAGGATGTAAAGAGAAGCGCCATCTCCTGGTCAGACCCTGTAATTTTGGGTAATTTTGAAAGGGTGGAGTCAGAGTAAAGAAAAAAAATATGCAAAAGGAGGTCACTGCAGTGGCTGGAAGTTGGAGGGATTTTGCTGGGAGTTGTAGGGAAGTGGGCTGGCGTTTGCTTGGGAACGGCCGTTTTGAACGACTGATCCTGTACCCAAACAGAGCGATGACGTTCACCGTAGCCAGGGAGCTGTGCTCTGTCGGTGAAGGCCGTGCTGCAAAGTGAGTGTCCATGGTAACGTGATGACCTGCACCCAGCAGAAGTTCTCCGACTTTGACGTCTGATGACGTCTGATGAAAAAGAATGCTGCAGAGAGAGCTGGTCAGAGCTTCGAGTTAAAGTCAGGGTAGAAAAGCCTTTCAATAAGAGTAGAGAGGAAGCTTGTTACCGCCGACAGGGAGCCATCCTGTGGCATTATGGGATGTGGGAATTCATTGTTTTAACTGAGCTAAAGATTCGGTTCAAACGCTGCTAATCTTATCAACGATGGCAGTGAGGAGGTTAAAAATAAAGAAAAAGGGCTGACATTTTATTCTGGTTAAAAAAACTAAAGCCTGATAAACCAGCCTGCAGGGTCAAAACTCTGATTCTTGATAAACAACCGGAGACTTTTAGTCATATCTTCAGAGCCTCTTATCAGTTGTCTTTCGAGTTTACTGTGTTGATTTGTAAACATTGTCTTTGAGGCTGAAAGTAAAATAATAAAGAAGGTGATAAAACAGAAACAGAAAGAGGTAAAAAAAGAATCACGGACTGAAGGAAATGGAGAGGAAGGTTAATCTTGTTAAATCTAAATTTTATCTGTTGACCTTCTGCTTCAACAAGATGGTTTGATGTATTATTTTTCTTAAACAATAGTTTTCTTAAACAATTTGTTTTACTGTAATGTTGGAGGAGTTTGAGATCAGATCAACCTGATTGGTTCATAACAGGAAAGCAGGCTGGTGGATTTTAGTTAATCAGTTATGAGCAAAGATCTGCCTTCCTTACTTCTTTCCTTCCTTCTAGGGATGCTCGATATAATGGGCCCCCTATCGGTATCGGCCTTAAAACTGAATATCGGACATCGGCCACCCCACCGATATTTAACCCGATATTTGATCAGCTTCTGAGTTCTAAAGTCTTCTTCCTCAAAATCTTTTTTTTACAGACTTAAAAACTTCTAAAGACGAGGGAAAAAATATTGATCCATTAAAATATCCCAATATCTTCATATGCTGATATATTGCCATTTAAAAACACCATATCAATCTCTTTTACTAATGAAATATTGCTATATGTCATCGTTATGCTACGAAATCCCCAGAAAAAATTCACAAAATGTTGCCATATTTTTATATGTTGATATATTGACGCGGTATCGATCTATTTTACTAACAAAATCTCACAAGAATTTGCAAAATATCACGAGAGTTTGTAACAGAACGATGAAATTTCACGAGATTTTGAAAGTAAAATAGATCGATACCGCGTTTTTAAAAATCTATTTGATATCAGCATATGAAAATATATTTGAGTTTATTATTTTTCAAAGTGTCAGAAATGGATAATAAAACTGCTATTTTCAATGACTACTTATTTTTGTCCAGCTTTAACATCGGTATCGATATCGGTTATCGGCTACATGAGTTTTAAAATATCGGCATATCGGATATCGGCCAAAACCCCAATATCGTGCATCCCTACTTCCTTCCTTACTCACTTCCTTCTGTCATGAAAAATAAATGTGCAAAAGCTAATTGTGAGGATGGCAGAATAACCTAAATCTCTACAGACATTTTAATATATTTCTCCTTTGTTTCCAGCGGTGGTGTTTTCCTGGCCTGCTGATCTCTCATGTTTCTGTTTGTTTTTGCTCTGCAGCCGTTTGGCAGAGCCGAGCTGCTGGACCTGCAGCCGCTGAACAACAGAACCTCCCGGACCCGCGACCTTAATGCTGCGTCTTTACAATCGGTTCCTTCCCAGCTGTTGGTAAATGCACGGGTCATTTAGAGGAAGGACATTAATGCTGACCTGTATAGAAATATTCAACCTTTCTGCGATGCTTGTTTTAAGCTGAATTCATGCATACATGTGGAAAAGTAATTTTTCTTTTATATTATGATGGACTAAAGCAGAAGTTTGAAAATGTGTTTGAATCTTTATTTTAATTTTCTTTGGAACGGTACTCTAAAACTTATTTTATAAAGGTTTTCCAGACTCCTGCGCTGTAAGAGATTATTTTTGCCTGAACTGAAGCCTCTTTTTGATTTTTTTTCCTGTGGCTATTTGGTTGTTTTGTGCCTTTTTTTTGCACCTTATGTTTGTTTCCTAAATTTAAGTTTAAACCTATTATTTAAAGCTCTCTGGAGTCTATTGATACATTTGTACTCCTGTAAATATTAGATTTTTATGCATTGATTCTGCAGATATCTATATTCCGAGTATTGTTGTGTAAGTGCTGTCCCTTTATTGTTATTTTGGAATGTGTGCCATGCATAATACCTGACTACCATTTTATTTTTTATAAATGCATATACTCGTCTTGATGGATGTATTAAAAGTGCTCTTGTTAGTTGGTGGCGCCCAGCTCGGTGTTACACGCTCCGGCCACTCGGTCGGATCAGCAGAATCTCAGCAGAATGGTTTTAATCAGCACACATTTAAAAAAAGCACAAACCTGAAGAGGTCAGAGGCTGTCAAATGTTTTACTTATTTTCTACTTTGCCTTCTGTCCGTTTATTTAAATGCATCTGAGCAGAAAACTCAAAGCAATCAGTCAAAAGATTCACCAGATGACAAGCATGAAGAACATTTTTAATCAAATAGAAATGAATAAAAAAGCTAATTTGATCATTTTCTGTTTTGGGAACTTTTCTTCCTTTTTCATAAATTAACTCCTAAAAGAAAACTAAAAATGATTTTGGAGCAGATAAAACCTCATCAGTGTATTGAAGGCCTCCATGTTCTTTGTCCTGCATCTCCTGTGAAAGTGGAGCCTTTTGGATCAGCTACATGAGCAGAAATCCAGCTTTCATTGTGGATCAGAATCAGGTGGAAATCTTGGTGTCTTCTTTAAATAAAGATTCATTTATTTTGTGATTTTTATTTTATTTTTAGATCTTATGTAAAGCCAACTGACTATCTCTGTTGTTTGGTCAAATGAAACTCATGTATGTGTTGATGATGTAAAATCTAATAAAACTTGTTAATATGAGAAGGTGTAGCTTTGATCAGTTTGGGATCACTTATATCTACATCCTCAGGATGGTGTCATAGTGAAACGTCGTAAAGCGTTAGTAAATATCGTTGAGTTAAAAGCTTTATATAGTAGCCCAAAAACTTGCTTTTTCTTCTGGTTCAGTTAGCATGTTTTCTAAGCAAAAAACACGTTTTTGGGCTACAATATATAGCTTTTTGGAATCATGCACATACACATTTAGCCTTGGCTATCACTACCTCTACAGAGTTAGCATGGCTATCGCTGCCCCTACAGAGTTAGCATGGCTATCGCTGCCCCTACATAGTTAGCATGGCTATCGCTGCCCCTACAGAGTTAGCATGGCTATCGCTGCCTCTACATAGTTAGCATGGCTATCGCTGCCCCTACATAGTTAGCATGGCTATCGCTGCCCCTACAGAGTTAGCATGGCTATCGCTGCCCCTACATAATTAGCATGGCTATCGTTCTCCCTACATAGTTAGCATGGCTATCGCTGCCCCTACAGAGTTAGCATGGCTATCGCTCCCCCTCCCTCCTTCCATCTTCCAGCAGTGACGTCACGGTGCGGTAAGCCTAGCGCCATTCTCCCCGCTTTACAAGCTAAATCAATGGGAACTACTAGACACATCTGCAATCAACAACAATTATTGAAGATTTCCAGAGGACTTCACCATTGAAATTCACCAGAGCTATAGTGAAACTGACAATGCCCACGTGCATGGCAGCTGGATGCTGGAATACATCGGGTAAAAGTGTAAAAAAGAGTTATTCCACCTTTCTGATTCCTGATCCTCCACGGACGGGTTGGTCGTTGGATCGCCATCTTGAAGAGGGAGGATTTGCCATCGAACTTCTGGCCAGAGAAAAAACCCGTAATATGTAGCCAACATTTGGAAGAAGAATGTTTTCAAGATGACTTGGATAATAGCGTGTTGTGACAAACACCAGATACAGCACTGGGACTTGATCAACAGCCGATACCGCACCGTCACTAACCAGTAGGTGGCAGTAGTGTTCTTTGACAAACATTCACATGAAAATGACTCTTCTTAAAGTACTTTCAGAAGTTTGTATTCTGAATTGTAAAAACCATTTGCAATGCAGCTGATTTGTTGAGCTGATGTCATAGACTTTAAATTCAATAAAATGCCAGCATTTGACTCCCTCACTCATCCCTCTTTAGATTATTTTTCTAGTGTGTCTGAGCTTCAGGTCAGTAATTGATGTTCAAACAGTTTCCCCTTTAGGATTCTCTTATTTATTAAAGTTACAGCAAGTCATTCAGGTCCTGAAGCTGCAGAGCACCAACCATCACTCCACCTCCACCATGTCCGGCCATCAGTGTTAGAACGTTTTCCCCAAAAACTGAAAAGATAATTTCAGTGAACGTGTGACAAACCGTTCTTTGTTTATTTCCACCAATGGTTTTTATCCTGGAACACTCCCACGGATGCCAGGTTTGCCAACTTGATTTTATATTTGTTGAATCATGAGCCCTGAAACAAGTGAGGAGGTTCATTTTGCTGTTTATTATCTTACCTATCATTATGTATTTATCCATCTCCTTAGTTTTTATTCCTTCTTCTTTTGATCATTTCACCACCAGGGTCTGTTAAGCTCCACTCCAGAGGATTAGTCATCACAGGTTTCCGCTGAGAGAACAGTGTTGCCTTTGTGTTTTCTTCTGAACAGCACGTGGCCAATTCTGGCTGGAGCTGCAGGCCTATAAACCCACCTCAGCCCCACGTCAGGCTCATCACCACAGGATCAAGTTACTTCAGAGCTCTCCAGCTATTAAACAGGCTCTTAAATCCAACTGGCTGCACTGCTCCAATAACTCCATTCCTCTTGATCTCGGTACCAGTGCACCTCGTTTCACAAGAGTGTAGTTTGACCAATTTGTGCGTGTTCCACCTCGTTACAGAATTGGCTTGTATATTAAAACCTCCAGTAACCTTAACCTGAACCATTGTTTTCTGAGCCTGCAGTTCCGACCTCCAGACAGTCCACCTCTGTTCCCTGGGAGGTTTTATTGGATTCCAATGTTCATCTAATGTTGCCAAAGTGCACTTGTACATTCTTATTACCCTCTGAGGGATCTTTCATCATGATAATTGCCAACTTAGTAAGAAAACTTGAGGAATGTAATGACTTTCCATAAAAATTCAAAAAATATCCACTGGACTTGGTTTTCAAGATTTGAAGACGTTTCTCCACCTCTCCAGGAAGCTTTGTCAATTCAAATCTCTGGATCCGCAGTGAGTTTGAGTCTTATATGGACAAGGCCTTGTATTGCTTGGAAACATGCAAATGGTAACCGATGAATGGGTCGTTTAGTTCCATCGTTGGCCTGTAATATCTGAACCTGTCTATGATTCTAGGGGTCGGTCGTTAAAGGGGGGATTGTTCACTGGCTGGAGCGGGTAGGTCCCTCGTTCCTCTGTGATGGGGTGGGGGGTTTGGTGATATCTGGAAGGGATCATGTCTATGATTGAATTGTATGTTTTTGGAAGCTGGAATCTGAGTCCACCACCTCTGTTTAAAGTTGTTTTTTCTCTCTTAACATAGATGGCTTCCTTCCTCTCAAACCACCTATTTTCTTTATCCAGAATATGGACATTCTGGTCCTCAAAAGAAAGTCCTTTGTCCCCAAGGTGTAGGTGTACTGCGGAGTCTTGTCCGGAGGCGGCCGCTCTTCTGTGTTGGGCCATGCGTCTGTGGAGCGGTTGTTTGGTTTCTCCAATATAAAGATCAGAGCATTCCTCATTCCAAAGAGAGGGACACAACCTAGAACAGATAATGGATGTCTATTCTATTAACATTTATCTATCTGGAGAATTGGTCTGTTTTATGTCGTCTTCTCAGAGGGCCCCCTGCCTGTCTTTGCCGAGGGCCCCAAATTTCCTAAATCCGCCCCATATTAAAGAAACCTGGGACCATATTAAAATGTTTGCTAGGGGCCAGAATGGGCGACATCAAATCTTACCTGAAACTGCTGGCTAAGGATAAGGTTAAGGTTTGTTATCCACGCTGGCGATACTGACACCGGTTACACAAATGCCTTGGTTAGATGCCTCTTGTATCTATGCTTCTTTTTCTATGTCTGCTTCTGTCTCCTTGAACCCCAGTGGGCCTCAGCAGATGGCCGCTCACACTGAGCCTGGTTCTGCTGGAGGTTTCTTCCTGTTCAAAGGGAGTTTTTCCTCTCCACTTTCGCTACAAGCATGCTTAGTGTGAGGGATTGCTGAAGAGTCAATGAGTCGAGGCAATCAACTGGTTTTCCTTAGATAGAAAACTTTGACTCAATCTGACTGGATGATCTGGTGAACTGGAAAGTGACCTGAGATGACATGATTTCAATTGGTGCTATAGAAATAAACTGAATAGAATTTAATTGAATTGAACTGGAACCCTAAAAAAAAATCTTCCAGAGCAGCAGGTATATCCTTAGATATTCATGTGTGTGGAAGGAAAACCCTACAATGATTTCACAATATTTTTCATGCTGGTTCATATCTGTAGCTGCAGCTTAGTAATTAGTGTGTGAGTAAATGAGTGTGTGAACATCTGGAACCAAACTCCCGTATAATACTGAGTGGCAGTGGGAGGTTTTTTTTTTTTTTTTGCTTTCTTTTGACCCTTAAAACAAAAGCTGAACTGAAGGGAGCAACTTGTTCCTGTAAAAAAATATCTTTGTGCAAACATGAAGTCTGTTACAGGCTTAATTTAAAGCTTTGTTGTAATTATGGTTAAAAGCCACTAGAGGTCAGTGTTGCATCATTATTGAGCTTCATTTTGACCTTTTTATGTTTCCCTTATCATCAATTTTACTGACAGAATGTTTAATCCACATCATTCATTTAATCTTTATTTACAAGAGACACCAGTTTGATAAAAACCAACAGAATTATAAGGAGAAAAAAAAAAAACAACACAGAAAGGAAATGTAATTTTTTTGAAATCTATTTTCATGTCTATTTAGGCTGATCTGTGCTGCTGGTCACAGTGAGATTTTATCTTGAAGCAAACTTTTTGTGTTTTTTTTTCTCTTTCTAACTGGTCAAGCTGGTTTTCTAAAGTGGTTACCAGCTCGGCTTTTGGCCGATTCCTTGAGCTTAAATATCTGATAAACAAATGTTAGAGAAACAAAACTCAGCAGAAGATTCATCAATATAAAATCCTGATACCGTATATGTTTTAACCATTTTCCCCAGTTAAACATTTAACAGGAATAGTTAAAGATACAATATTTTATTCTCACGTTACTCTTTGAACCTCAGCGTCATTTATTGGGATTTTATATTACAAACCAAATGAAAAAGGCTTTTATTTGCTGTTATTTTGTTTTAAATTGAGGAAAGCATTTCTATTCCATCCCTCTGTTGAAAGCCTTTTTACAGACTCCTCTGGTTCCAGCCGTAAAGTCTCTCTGGATGTCCTCCACCCTCTCCAGCTCCGCATCAGTCAGGTGGGAGGAAGATGATCTCTAAATGTTCAAACTTAATTCTCGTTCTGTTTCTATGGTTGATTTTGGGCTGGTCTTTGACTGGGCCGTTCTAAAACATGAACTTCTTTTGATCTAAACCATTTAGGGTCATTGTCCTCCTGCAAGGTGAACCTCTGTCACTTCTTTTCTGCATTAAATGTCTGTCCTCCTCACCAACACTCACCAGCACCTCCAAACCATGAGGTTTAAAGATGGCCTAACAGTTGGCCTGTTGAGAGATGCAATCACCTCAGCTGAGGATGTTGCTGCGGTTCCTCTACTGCATGAAAAATTCAAAGTTTGTAATATTAATTTAAAACCTGATTCTGCTTCAGATGTCTTACCTGCTGTTGGATTCATAAATACCAGCACTAAGCTCACTTAGCTGATTGCTCCTTCCTGTGTTTCCAAAAAGGCCAAAGTAAATAACCCAGTCCTTCTTTTCACTGTAGACAAGCCATGATCTGCTTATCTGTTCTCCATTTTTCATTTGGATGAAATAATAGCTGCATGAATCATGACAGCAGACAAGATAGAGGAGAGCAGGAGGCGGGGTTACCAATCTACTTGCTCTGGAGAGCAGAGTTCGCTGCTTTTAGATGTTGTCTCCAAAGTCTCCAGTAGCAGAAAAAAGTCTCTAGATTTGGCGCTAGGAGCTTTTTAGAAATCAAAGTGCTAGAGGGGTCTGAAAAGTGGCTAAATAATCAAATGGTTTGCTGCTATCTGTTTGGACCTTTCTGAACATGTGCAGCAAATGGACTGATCCAACATGGGGGACACTGAAGGGAAGGAAGTTGGGGCCATAGGCAACTGCCTAGTGGTAATTCCCTGGGAGTGAGGTGTTATTATATTTGGGCAAAAATGGCGGCTCCAAGAAAATTATTACTTCATTAAATCACAGCAAACATACTTGTTTACAGGTATAAATAATGATCCATTGATTATTTCTTGCTGACTGGACTTTGGCCTCCAGAGAACATCTGGATGGAGGATCAAACTCAACAACAAGGTCAGCTGGTTTCCACTGAGTGTGAAGATGGTTTATTGATGAACTACATGGATGTTTGTGGTTCTAATGTGACAAGATAAAGACGCATGGCTAGTTTTACAGAAAGAACATTCATGGAATACAGTTTTTATTTGCTAGATATTTTTTTTATTATAGATCAAATCAAAAAGCTTGTAGTTTCAATTCAAGTCCACTGTTTGTTTACATACTGCAGCTGTTCGACCTGTGTCCTCAGAAAACAGAGGACCGGTTCCATAGCACCATGACAGAAGTACAAATAAACTGAATTCACACACAATAAAATACAGAGGAGTAAAAACAGGAAATACAGTCCCATCAACAATGACCCAATCAAACACCTGGAAGTGATGTTTCAGGTAGGAAGCTTCTTCCTTCAGCCAGTATTTCTGTTAGTGAGGCTCCGCAGGTTTCATACTGGCCCCACAGCCCTGCTGCTGCTGCTGCTTTACATTAAATCCAAGGAATGAGTCCCATCCGTTCCCCTGATTGATTGATTTCCACCAATCATCTCATTTTCTGACATCCACAGAGACGCCGTCCAATAGGAAGTAAAGACAGGAAGCCCAGTTAGATTGGCGACGTCAAACCAGCGTAAGGTGGAAGAATCAGTTCAGCTTTTTCCCCTGAGGTTTAAATTTAGTATCTACAGTCCCAGAGACACCTGACCTCAGTGTCCAAGATGGCCGACAAACAACATGGAAGAGTAGAAGATACAGAAAGAAACAGCCACACTTCTGATGGTGGGTGTCTTAAAAAAAGGACTAAACGCACAAAGAGCTTTATAAAAATGTTTTACAATGTTTTATAACATTTTGTCGTTCTGAAACGTATGAAATTCCAAAAAAAGTAAAAAAAACAATGAGCTGGAATTTGTTTTCAATTTTGAAGACGTTTCTCTTCCATCCAGGAAGCTTTTTCAATTCAAAATGTCAGAAATAGCGTTGAGTTCCAGGTTTTATACAGTAGCCTTGATTTGGTTTTGACTATTTCTGACATTTTGAGTTTAAAAAGCTTCCTGGATGAGAAGCGAAACGTCTTTAAACTTTTAAACAAAGTCCAGTCATTTTCTTTTTCACTTTTTTGGAATGACTATGACCTGGATGACTGGGAATCTTCACCAGCATTTTGTATGACATGGCACAGGTTGGCCAGTAGATGGCAGAGTAGTGAGTTGCCCTCTGCAGTGGATCAGTACCATCATATCATCCCCAAAACCAGATAAACATCCACCTCTATGGAAGACCAACTCTGCCATATTAAAAAATAAATACAGAAATAAATGCTCAATAAATATATAAGCATACAATTAATTGCCACCAAAAATACAACTAATAAATGTTAGTAGAAATTAAATTATACAGTGAGACATAAATATATAACTCTTTTAATTAGCTTCTTTATTTATTTGCCTTTGTAATATTTACCTTATTTACTTTTTTGCCCTTTATAATCTTCAGCTTTATTTTTTAATTACTTATATTTTTAAGTATTTATTTATGTGCATGTTATTATATTTTTGTCTGTTTTATTCTTCCTTTGTATTTTTTTATCCTAGTTATTTCTTCACCGCTATTTATTCTGTGTATTTTTGGTTGTAATTAATTGTATGCTTATTTATTTATTGAGAATTTATTTATTTATGTATTTATTGGTCGATTTGACTTTGTAAAATAGACCTAAATTACATTTTTTGCCTCCCTAAAAACAGTAAATGTACTAAACTATAATGTGTTAAAGGTTAATATGCATTTCCTTAGAAAAGACTGTAAATGCATTAAAATTAAAATAAATGCTATCCACTCTGCCGTCACTTTGAGCTCCTTCCATCACCCAGAGACACAGACTTCCTTGTGCCAAAAAAAAAATGTGAATCTGCTACTGCTGCTCTGTCTGCAATTCACTCTTTTAGGATTTTATTTTAATTTATTTCAACATTGCTGTGTGTGAGCAAGCCAAAGGAAAATTTCTTCCATCATTATGTCTGGTAGATAATAAAGTTTTTTCTGTTCTAAAATCCTTTCTGCTTTTATCCCTCTGTTCCCGATCTGCGCAGGAAATCAGGTCCTACGCCAAGTTGCGGTGGCTAACTTTTTCAGCTTTGAATTTGAACATAAATCTGGTCTTTTTTGACTTTCATGTCAACATTATGGTATATAGTGCGTAATCTAAAGTAACAATAGAGAAGCAATAATGGAGAAAATGGATCAAAAGGCATCAAATTGTCTCAGAAAATATTTTAAAGATGTGGTTTAACATTCTGTAGTGATTTAAGGATAGAAATGAGTACTATTAGAACCATAATTACATTATTCATGGTGACCTGGATGAATATCTTCCTGCACATGAGCTGATGGTACGGATCATGCTTCCGGTGCTCTGTCAGATCAGCATACCCCATCAGACCAGCATACCCATAGTCAATATGCATGTGCAAGACGTCAGATTTATGTTTTTCCCTTTAGTTTTGTAAGAAAAATACACTTTAAACTACCTCGACGGGTGCGTATCCCTCTAGTCATGTAAAAAAAAAGACAATTGGAGTTCAGATCACCATACGCTACAAAAAAACACCAAAAAATAAGTAATTAAATAGTTTTTGTACAAATCTAAAGGGATACACTCCCATTAGGGTAGTTTAACGTCTATTTTTATACAAAAGTAAAGGAATAAACTAAAGGGATGAACGGGTATGCTCATCTGACACCAGCACGGATCGGGTAGTGACATCACTTCCTTTTCTCTGAAACCTGGTTCTGTTTTATTCTTCTGTAGGATAAACAAACCAAAACAGCTCTACAGTTTGGGCTTAAAGTGCTACACCTCTAATTTTTATCGGAGTTCCTTCAAATAGCTGGAGGTCCCAATTGATGTAAACGTCCTGCAGTCACAGACCTGCATGCAGATCGGCCTTCCTTTGAGCATCACAGGGAGTTTGGAAGAGTTCAGAAAGTTCCTGCTGCCTCAGCTGGAACTAACGAGGTAATCAAGAGGATAGGAAGGAAGATACGGATTAGAGGATCCATTCAGGGGACAGGAAGACCAATCCAGCACAGATAGAGAGGATAGGGTCGGTAGGACTCTTCGCTTTGGAGGGGACTGCTTCTGGACTCCACTCCTTTATTTTTACCTGTGGGTCACCTGGTTATTTATGAGGCCTGGGAACGTCGTCTCTGTTTCAGAGCTCAGTGAGCCGTCTGCAGGAAGAGCAACATGAAAAACAATTGATTTTATAACAAAATAAGAATATATCGATTGCTGAATGATGTTGTTAATAGGTCATAAAAACTAAAGATCAAAGTGACCAATGTTGATATAAAACCAGCTGAGTTTTAGGAAATGTGCTAAATTTCAGGCTCTCTGTTTGTAAAATAACTGTTGTTAGTAAATAAAGCCCTTTTGTTCATTATTATTTACCACACATTAATCACTAAACCCAAAATAAGATATAAAGTGCTCTAAAATATCCAAATAATCAATAAAACCTGCCTGAGTTTTAGTTGAATCTGTTTAAACTGAGCTGGAAAGAAAAGCTGAAGTTCAACACTGTAAAAACGATCTAAAAAGAAGTAAAAAATTCTTAAATTAAGTGCTTTTAACCTTAATTTGAGTAGGTAAATGCGATAGTTTGCCAATGGAATGAGTGTTTTTAGTCTTAAAATAAGATAATTAGATGAAATGCACTTGAAATAAGATAATGCAATTGCGTTTTCTTATTTTAAATCTAAATTGTCTTGTCCCATTGGCAAAATGTCTCTTTTATCTCCTCAATCCTAGAACAAATGCACTTATTTTAAGAAAAAATGATTTTTTCCAGTGAAATGAATCGACATCTTCTGCGAGCGTTTACTTCTGTCTAAACTCCATCGGTTTCATTTTTAAAGAGGCATCCAGCCCCAGCCGTCTCACCATTATGGCAGCCGTACATCCAGACGCGATGACCGTCGTACCGACAGCGGCACTTGGTGATGTTGTTGGTGTAGTCGGATTCTGGCACCTCGTTATTGGGGTTTATAACAATCTGTGAAAGGACAGACAGGGATGAGCCGAAAATAAGAGAACAGGTCGCTTCACCGATGGGGAAGGGGAAACGGAGATGACCTGGAAGATGTAATCTCCGGGTTTGACGTCAGTGATGTCGACCCACTGACAGTCGATGTCGTGTCTGTAGGTATCCCAGCAGCCCACAGTGATGCCCTGCTCTCCAAAGTTAGCACATTCATACTGCTTTTCAATACCTACAGACATAAAGGAGGAACAATTCACCACAATGCTTGGTGCTCCAGGTCAGAGTGAGAAAATGAATACAGTCTGGAAGCGTTTGTTCCTAAACATCGTTAGAGACGAGGCAAAGTTTCACTCTTTAAATACGCCGACCGCAGGCTGCATGAAAACACAATTAAAACAGCTCATTTTTTCTTATGACATCATTGTTAAAAACTCTCTATCTATCCTGAGCTATTTTCTGCATTTATGCTGCTATAGGCTTAGACTGCTGGAGGACTGTGAGGGATTTACCTCCTCACCAATAGCTGTTGTAAACAGGCCTTTTCTGTCTTTTTAAAAAGTGAGTATTTGGGAGAAGGTTTAAGTCCGTCTTTATTTATGTAACTTTAAAAACTTATTTTTCTTTGTCCTCACTTTCTTTTTCTTTTAGGTCACCTGGTCAGGTGTTGCCATGGAAGCGCACCCATGATCAGTGCTGACAAGGACCTGGTGTTTCCAATCAGCCTCATAAGGGAACTCCACACTGACTGAGAGAGGAGATGTTTTGGCTTTTGTTTGGATTTGGAGTATTGTTTAGCTTCAATTGGTTTAAATTAGTTGTATTTTTTTTCCGCTAGAGGTTTAATTTAGTTGATTGCTTCCCAAATAGAACATGTAAATGTTGTGAAAGTTTGCACCCCTTTTTATTAGAGATGGTACAGGCTGATGTTTTAGAAAGCTGGGTTGTTTTCTTTTTACTCTGTGCTTCTGCTATGACTGAAGAAAGTGGAACCGCTGCTCCTCTGCTTTGAAATCCCACAAGGTTTCTGCCTCCGTCTGCAAATGTTACATTTGGAGTCAGAAGTGGGATTCAGCAATTGAGGTCCAGAAAAACACCATAAGACGTTTCTCCTTGGCTCTACATTTCTTGCACCTCATCTAAAATACTTTTATCCTGAGCTATCTCTATAGTTCTGCTGCTATAGGCTTAGACTGCTGGAGGACATAGGGACCCCTTTTTCATCATTCTGCTTCATTCTATCTCTATTCTCCCACTCTGCAGAATCTGTTAGTTCAATCTCTAACGTTCTGCTCTCTCTGCTTTTTCTCATAGTAGCTTCATCTGGTCTGTTCCTGTTTGGCTGTGACTCCATCCTGGAGAGAAATATCAGCTGTGCTGCTGCCATCAACACCTTTGTTTCTAGATGTTGGAGCTTGGCCTGTTTTCCAGTGTAGTCCTGTTTCTCTGACTGTGACTCTGACTCGTCTGCCTGGCTGTGTGTTTCCTGGACGGGGCCGTCTGTGGAGCTGGTTGACAGTTGCCTTTTGTATCTTAAGATGCCGTGAGATGATATTTGTTGGGAATTGGCGCTATAGAAATAAACTGAACATAAATTAATAAAAAAACAGTAGTGAGGTTCACCTTCATCACACTCTGAATCCTCCAGGCAGAAACTTGCTTTGTGTCCTTCTGCCACTCTGGTTCCATTCAGGCTCAGCAGGTCATAGGTGGTGAACACATCCATGCTGTGATAATGCCTGCAACCAGCCACACAGACGTTACAGAGCTCTCATTTACACAGAACTCAGCAGAACATCGTCGTGTCCTTTAAACTATATGTACAGACCTGTGACAGTCGTGCCACACCCACTGGTGTTTGGGAGCGTTGGGCTGGAAGTCGGACTGGCCGTTGTTGTGAATCTGAGAGGAGAAGCGCAGCAGGCGTCGGTACGAGTTGGCCGGCGTCTGGGCGGAGTTGGAGGCCAGGCAGTTCTCCTCATAGGCGCACTGCAGCAAGACCATGAGCCGGTCCTCCATGTAGGTGGTCTGCTCCACCACCTGAGGGTTCAACACCAGGTCAGGTGCGGCTAATAGATCAAAACAGAGAGCAAACAAAGAGAATTAACCTTTTCTGTTCAAACGGGATCAGAGGAACGAAGGAGCTTCAGTTTGGAGGAAGAACTTCCTTGACGCATTTACTTTATTAGTCTCCTTCCTGCAGGGACCTTCAGCTAACACATGGGATGGTGTTTGTTTCCATAACCATTTGATTTAATGTACACTACTCTTAAAAATGAAAGGAACACTTTGTAATCAGAGTATAGCATTAAGTTAATTAAACTTCTGGGATATTGATCTGGTCAGGTAAGTAGCAGAGGGGGTTGTTAATCAGTTTCAGCTGCTTTGGTTATAATAAAATTAACAGCAGGTGCACTAGATGGGCAACAACGAGACGATCATCAAAACAGGAATGGTTTTACAGGTGGAGGCCACAGACATTTTTTCCCCTCATCTTTTCTGGCTCTTTTTCACCAGTTTTGCATTTGGCTAGGGTCACTGTCACTACTGTTAGCATTAGGCGCTACCTGGACCCTTCAGAGGTTGCACAAGGACTTGCAGTCCAACTCCTCCAGGATGGCGCATCAATACGGGCCATTGCCAGAAGGTTTGCTGTGTCTCCCAGCACAACCTCAAGAGCATGGAGTAGATTCCTGGAGACAGGCAGTTACTCCAGGAGAGCTGGACTGGGCCGTAGAAGGTCTACAACCCATCAGCAGGACTAGTATCTGCTCCTCTGTGTAAGGAGGAGCAGGAGGAGCACTGCCAGAGCCCTACAAAATGACCTCCAGCAGGCCACTGGTGTGAAGGTCTCTGACCAAACAATCAGAAACAGACTTCAGGAGGGTGGCCTGAGGGCCCGACGTCCTCTAGTGGGCCCTGTGCTCACTGCCCGGCACCATGGAGCTCGATTGGCATTTGCCACAGAACACCGGAATTGGCAAGTCGGCCACTGGCGCCCTGTGCTTTCACAGATGAGAGCAGGTTCACCCTGAGCACATGTGATAGACATGAAAGGGTCTGGAGAAGCCGTGGAGAACGTTCTGCTGCCTGTAACATCGTTCAGCATGACTGGTTTGGTGGGGGGTCAGTGATGGTCTGGGGAGGCATATCCATGGAGGGACGCACAGACCTATACAGGCTAGACAACACCACCCTGACTGCCATTAGGGATCGGGATGAAATCCTTGGACCCATTGTCAGACCCTATGCTGGTGCAGTGGGTCCTGGGTTCCTCCTGGTGCACGACAATGCCCAGCCTCATGTGGCGAGAGTATGAAGGCAGTTCCTGGAGGATGAAGGAATTGATACCATTGATTGCCCACCCCCCCCCCCCCCCCCCACGCTCGCCTGACCTAAATCCAATAGAACACCTCTGGGACATTATGTTTCCATCCATCCGACACCGCCAGGTTGCACCTCAGACTGTCCAGGAGCTCAGTGATGCCCTGGTCCAGATCTGGGAGGAGATACCCCAGGACGCCATCCGTCGTCTCATTAGCAGCACGCCCCGACGTTGTCAGGTATGCATACACGAACGTGAGGGGGGGGGGGCACACAAATGACTGAATACCATTTTGAGTTGCTGCAATGAAATTTCAGCTAAATGGACTAGCCTGCTGCCTCATTTTTTCAACGTAACTTTTGGGGAGTCTTTGAATTCAGTCCTCTGTAGGTTGATCATTTTCATTTCCATCAAATGATGTGGCATCCTTTTGTTCCTAACACATCACCCAGTCCATATCAGGATAAAGAAACAGCAGGATTTTCCCCCATTGAGATCTCATGTGTTCTGAAAGTGTTCCTTTAATGTTTTTGAACAGTGTATTTAGGCCCATGATGTTAAGGTGTTTAAAATGTAAACAATCACATATCTTCTTATAGCCCAGGCTGATGTTGTACCATATTCCATGTTTACGGTTTTTGAAAATTGTGAACCAGTGTCCATCTTTGATCTTGACATGATGACCAGAGGATCCAAGTTTGGTGAACAAGCAGCTATAAGACCTCTAGAAGCCTTTGCGTTCTCAGCCACAGGAACTCCCACAGAGGTGTGACCAACCACCCACCTTCTGTGTGAGGACAGTAAAACCCGAACACAAAGGATTTTCCTTTTTCCCTTCTCTCTTTGCCACAGAGTCTCCACCAAAATGAAGACCCAGGTCCCAAACGGCCCAGATCTCCAGAATTATCAAGGATAAGTCATCATGGTGACTTTTCAGAACCAAACTGCTATAAAACAGACTTTTTGCAAAACATTTCTCTTGAGTTTCAGAACTTATAGAGCCAGACTGGATGAGAAAGCCTGCCTTGATGAGTTACTGAGACAAAGCGGACCCCTGGTGTGACCACATGGACAAGACACATATCGTCATTATGAGTGCGTATGAAATCGTACGAAAAGTTATGCACACTATTTCGTACGTTTTGGACGTTTTTCCTCAAAAAACAACATCAGTGCACAATGCGCTGGCAGACAGAAAAAAAAAAAAAAATTCTATATTCGTGAATGGTGCGTCAGATGCGCATGCGCATACGACGAAAAAAACGTCCAAAACGTACGAAATTACGGTGCATAACTTTTCGTACGATTTCATACGCACTCATAATGAGAACAGGTTGGGACAAGAAGGTTTGCAGGTCTGGCACAATTAGGGAAAGAACAAACAATATGTCTTTTGATGATGTTGATCATTTCATGCTTTTCCTGATGAGTAAGGACAAAGCTAACAGGATGGACCGCATGCTACGCTATGCTACAGTAACATGTTTTGAGCTGTTGTTGAAACTTTGATAAGCTTTATTTCAGTAAAGGTTTAAACACTGATATAACATTAGTCTTCATGTGTTCCTCATATGCAGAATTAACTGTTTGACCATGATTAGAGCTCAAATCACTCTTTTATTTATTGTTCTAACACACAGCTAGTAGGCCGGGTGTTTGTAAGCAATATATAATAGCCAAAATAGTATCTGATTAAATAAGATAATTAAACCCCCCTACCGGGGAGGGCAAAATCACAACAGTTAATCACAACATAAATATGGCATCCGATTGGAATATAATATAAATCCACAATACTGAGCAGGAGCAAAGATCTGAGGAGGGCATCTGTTGGCTTTCAGTCTTACTTTCAGAGCAGGAGACTCCGGCGGTTTTGCCCCCCCCTCCTCTGGGGCAGCTGAGCTGGGCTCCGTGATGCAGACAGTGGGACAGAGACATCTCAGTTCCAGAGCAACGGACGCCACTGAGCACCACCCTATCAGCGCCGACCTCTCCTGGCCAGTGCCACGTCTCCTGAAGGGCCAAGAAACATCAATTTTTCAGAAAAAACATAAGTTTCATGCCTACAAAGGAAACGTGTTGGACTGAAATGCTATTTGCTTCCAGCTGGGAAGAGAATAGGAATGTAAATAAAATCTATGATAAAATTAGATGCTTAAAACAGGAACTTTTGTGAGTTTTTGGGGAGCCAAAACATCCTCCTCACTAGCCACGAACGAATCCAATAAAGCAAGTTTCACCTGTAGAGGCAGTTATTTTCTGCTGAAAACTCTAATTAATAAATATCTATTGATGTGAAAAATGAATGCAAACAGTGCTCATAGATCTCAGAGCCACTGTGGTCCCTTTGGAACATCAGCAGATGGATTTATTAATCTTTTTTCACAAGGTTTAGTAGTGGTTCCTAGAATTTCTAAAAGTAGAATGGGAGGCAGATCTTTTAGTTATCAGGCTCCTCTCCTGTGGAACCAACTACCAGTTTTAGTCCGTGAGGCAGACACCCTGTCTACTTTTAAGGCTAGGCTTAAAACTTTCCTTTTTGATAAAGCTTCTAGTTAGAGTGGCTCAGGTTATCCTGAGCTATCTCTATAGTTCTGCTGCTATAGGCTTAGACTGCTGGAGGACATAGGGACCCCTTTTTCATCATTCTGCTTCATTCTATCTCTATTCTCCCACTCTGCAGAATCTGTTAGTTCAATCTCTAACGTTCTGCTCTCTCTGCTTTTTCTCATAGTAGCTTCATCTGGTCTGTTCCTGTTTGGCTGTGACTCCATCCTGGAGAGAAATATCAGCTGTGCTGCTGCCATCAACACCTTTGTTTCTAGATGTTGGAGCTTGGCCTGTTTTCCAGTGTAGTCCTGTTTCTCTGACTGTGACTAACTGGATGTGCTCTCTTCATCCTCTGACATGGGAGCTGGCTCGGAGCTCGTCTGCCTGGCTGTGTGTCTCCTGGACGGGGCCGCCTGTGGAGCTGGTTGACAGTTGCCTTTTGTATCTATGCTTCTTTTTCTATGTCTGCTTCTGTCTCCTTGAACCCCAGTCGGCCTCAGCAGATGGCCGCTCACACTGAGCCTGGTTCTGCTGGAGGTTTCTTCCTGTTCAAAGGGAGTTTTTCCTCTCCACTGTCGCTACAAGCATGCTTAGTGTGAGGGATTGCTGAAGAGTCAATGAGTCGATGCAATCAGCTGGTTTTCCTTAGATAGAAAACTTTGAATCAATCTGACTGGATGATCTGGTGAACTGGAAAGTGTCTTAAGATGACATGTGTTGTTAATTGGTGTTATAGAAATAAACCAAATTGAACTGAATTTATTATTGGCGTTAAATATTCTTAAAAGTCCCTGAAAAAGGAAAGTAGCTGCTAGTCAGGGATTTAGACCTACAGCATCCATCGTCTGGATGCAGGCAGCCTCAGCCTCCAGTAATCATGCAGCTATAAATTCCACTTTTAAAGAATAACCACCACATTTAAACTGTAAACCATCAGCAGCCCCTGTTTCGCACCAGGGGCCCCAGATAGTTGCTGCTTTAGATATGCATGCATGCCAAAAACCAACAGACCCCTCACGGCAAAACACATGCTACAAGCAGAAAGAAAGCGGTGGGATAAATCCAGGAAAAGGATCGTTATTAAGGATATGATATTAATCACATTTTATGTTTATTGGCTTTGCAATAAACTACAATAAACTCTCCATAAAGAGACAGATTGTTCTGGAACTGTTTTGAATGAACAGCATCATGTCAGCATCCTCACCATGTCTGGATCAGTCTCTGCCAATTATTCTGCTTTCTTTCCTTTTTGGACTTCCAGATGGAGTTAATTATTGTATAAAGTTATTTATAGTCCTGTTTAGTTTTTCTCCCTTGTTCAGATACCTGAGGCTCTTTAAAACGCGCTTCTGAGATGTAAATGTCCAAAGAAAGGCCGCTAATCAAAGCTGGTACAGTTGTTAGTGATCATCTGCTTTTACAGTGAGAAACAGCTGTTTCATTGGTTAGTTAGAGTTGACCTGAATATTCATCCAAGCTTCAAATATAACAACAATGAATGAAATATGCAAAGAATCGTATTGATTAGATTAAAGCTCAGTTTTCCTTTCATGGGGGGGAGTCGTGCTGAATGACGGCTACCTGGAAAGCTCTCCTGGCGAAGCCCAGGCCCAGCTGTCTGCAGACCACCATGGCCTCCATGGTTCCCCAGCCCTCACTGCATACCGTCCCCCACACCAGGGAGCCGTTCCTGTCCACCAGCACCTCCACTCGGCCTTCGAAGGGGTTACGGCCGCCTCTGAGCCGCACCTGTGGCGGAAAAAAAGCAAAAAAGATATTAATGTGTTGTAGATGTAATGATCAGTTTGGCCTAAAAGGACTGCACTCTGGGTCTCTGAGCAAGACCCTTAATCTCACACTGCTCCCCAAGGGGGGGGGGAGTTAAATGCAGAGGTAAATTTCTCCAATGTGAGATCAATAAAGTTCATTTATTAGTATTTTTATTACATGAACTTCTTCATTCACTCCACAAATGGACAAATATGTCCGACTCCAGTGAGAAAAGCTTCAGAGTGCCGGCATCTACCGGCTCAGAGGATCAGCAGCTTCCATCTTCAGTCTGCTCTGATCACATCCATCCCTGTTTGGTTCAGAACCGCAGCAAAGCTGTTTGGCCTTCAGCTCAGCTCTACAGAGCGACATTTACAGAAAACAGCCGCTACAGGTGATGAACTCTCAGTCAGATCCTCACCATGCAGCTCCTCTTTTCTAAAAACATCCTTTATTTTTTTCAAAACTACGCTTGTTTTTTTCTTCTTTCTTATATTTTTAGACTTAAAGGAAAAGTCGCTCATATTCAGAATTCAAACTTCTTAAAGTTCTTTAAATCTGAAATGATTCCATCTGTTCAATAAATGATCAGTGTTTTTAATTCAGAGTAATTTTCATGTGAATGTGCTTTACTGGAGGCGTCCATGTTTATCAAAGAACACTACTGCCACCTACTGGTTAGTGACATTGTCACGGTGCGGTATCGGCTGTTGATCAAGTCCCAGTGCTGTATCTGGTGTTTGTCACAACGCGCTATTATCCAAGTCATCTTGAAAACATTCTTCTTCCAAATGTTGGCTACATATTACGGGTTTTTTCTCTGGCCAGAAGTTCGATGGCAAATCCTCCCTCTTCAAGTTGGCGATCCAACGACCAACCCGTCCGTGGAGGATCAGGAATCAGAAAGGTGGAATAACTCTTTTTTTTCACTTTTACCCGATGTATTCCAGCATCCAGCTGCCATGCACGTGGGCATTGTCAGTTTCACTATAGCTCTGGTGAATTTCAATGGTGAAGTCCTCTGGAAATCTTCAATAATTGTTGTTGATTGCAGATGTGTCTAGTAGTTCCCATTGATTTAGCTTGTAAAGCGGGGAGAATGGTGCTAGGCTTACCGCACTGTGACGTCACTGCTGGAAGATGGCAGGAGGGAGGGGCTACTAGATTTGGGCAAAAATGGCCGCTCCCAAACTCAGTGATCGCCACGAAAATTATTGTTTTTATTTTTTCACTGATTACACTAAATTAATTAAGTCACCGCAAAGGTATTAATTTTAGGTAGAAATGATGATCCACTGATTATTCTCTGCTGACCAGACTTTTCCTTTAAAATGTCTTCATTAAGAACATGTTGAAAATTTAAGTTAAATTCCGGATTTGTGTCTCTGAAGCCCCCCCATCCTCCCCACCTTCTCCAGAAGCACCATGGAGAGCGTTCTGAGCAGCTGTCTCACTGTGTGGTGTGGAGGCTGCAGCGCCTCAGACTGGAAGAAGGTGAGAACAGCAGAGAGGATCCTGGGGGCTCCTCTTCCCTCCATTAAAGACATTTCATCCCAGCGCTGCGTGTCCCGAGCCCGTGACATCATCAATGACCCCTCACCCCCCCACCATGGACTGTTCTCCCTGCTGCCCTCTGGGAAGAGGCTTCACAGCATTCAATGCAGGACCAGCAGGTTCTGCAGCAGCTTCTTCCCCACCACCATCACACTGATGAACGGTTGAGAAACCTCTAATCCAGAGTCTGCATCACAAGATTCTGCTCTACCAATGTTCGTGAACTTCTATAATCCTTTTAAATAGGACACAACTCAATGTTTCTACTACCTTTTGCACCATTATTATTTTCTCGCATTTGTTTACATTCTGCTGCTCTAATATTTATAATGTTTATCTACTCCAACTGCAATATCATTACAACTTGTAAGCCGTATGCAACAACATTTCGTTTTGTATATACTCTGTGCATAGAAATAGAGAATAAAGTTTGTCTAAGCCTCTAAGGTTTGTAAAGAACCAGAGGAGAGACTGACCCTCTGCTCGAAGCCCATGGCCGGGACGTTACATCTGACGGCAGCGTCTTCCTCATGGCTGCAGCCGAGAGCCTCCTGGTTGAAGGGACACTCGGTGATGGACTTCTCAAAGCCTGAGCACTTCACCTCATTCATATGCACGGGCCCCATCCCTGAAAAAGCACACAGGCATTCAGAGGACATCCGTTTCCAAAGGTTTGAAGTTTGACTTTAAAATGTTAAATATACATTTCTAACAAGAAACAAGTTTTTAATTTTTTTTTTTACAAATAAAGATATAACTCTAAAATCTAATAATCATTGGATGCACTGATTGGGTTTTTAATGGTGCTTCGATCTACAGTACAGTAGGTGGCAGCAGCTACCTGCCCTTCAAAATAAGAGCCTCACAAGGTAAAAGGTTAGGCAATACTAGGCAGCTGCCTAGAACTCTGTTTACATGCATTGTTATTACAGCTATTCCATATGTGTTGCCAACTTAGCGCTTTAGTCGCTATATTTAGCCACTTTTCAGACCCCTCTAGCACTTTGATTTCTAAAAAGCTCCTAGCGCCAAATCTAGAGACTTTTTTCTGCTACTGGAGACTTTGGAGACAACATCTAAAAGCAGCGAACTCTGCTCTCCAGAGCAAGTAGATTGGTAACCCCGCCTCCTGCTCTCCTCTATCTTGTCTGCTGTCATGATTCATGCAGCTATTATTTCATCCAAATGAAAAATGGAGAACAGATAAGCAGATCATGGCTTGTCTACAGTGAAAAGAAGGACTGGGTTATTTACTTTGGCCTTTTTGGAAACACAGGAAGGAGCAATCAGCTAAGTGAGCTTAGTGCTTGGAAAAAATCTTTCTTTCCTTTAGAGACAGCATGAAAAGTCAGCTGAGTACAAAACATAGAGAGGAAAACAAGAAGAAAAGGGACAAGAAGAGAGGGACACAACCTAGAACAGAGAATGGATGTCTATTCTATTAACATTTCTCTATCTGGAGAATGGGGCTGTTCTATGTGTTGTCTTCTCACTTCAAAGGGCCCCCTGCCTGTGTTTGTCCAGGGCCCCAAATTTCTTAAATCTGGTCCTGCTAACCATGAAACATACAGATTTTGTTTCCCAAAGTATTACTCTATTAATTGTTGCCCATTGGTTCCTACAATTATTCTAAACTCGGCCAAAATAAACCAGGATTAGCTAAACTAAGTTATTTGTAGTAACTTAGCATAAACCAAAGTATTACAAAACAGATAATGAACAAATTTAGGGTTAACCACCCCCCCCCCGATTCATCGAGGTCATAGTCATTCCAAAATAGTTTAAAAACAATCCACTGGACTTTTTTTCGTCGCCTATTTGCATCCCCAAATGGAAAAGCATGCGATACATTATTTGAAAGCCAACACCTTCCAGTTTCTGAAAATACAAAAAATAAATATAAATGAAGAAGATGCTTTAGAATAGTCATATCTCATTGTATGACATTTGTTCTACATCATGCCAACCACAACTGCAGAAAGGTTTAACAGTTCCAGAGCTGTGAACTTGGCGGTTGAATTATGGAGAATCTAAGCTTTCTAATGATGTCTAACATGTCTATTTTGGTAAAAAAAAAAAAAAAAAAAAAGCTTACTGTTGTCATTTTCATGTTTTCTGAGTTGTTAGTTATAATTGCTTTAAAAAATGGCTGCTGGCGACCGGGTGGATTTTGAGAGACTATAGCCCAACAAAGCCTTGTTTTTGCAAATTGAAAGGATGAACCGGCCCCCCCCTTTGGAATGGTTTTGGAATCGTTTGGCTTCTTTGTTAGCCTGCTATGCCCCATACCTGTCAATGTCCCTTAAAGGGGGGTCGTTAGAGGGAATTGTTTAGCCTGGGTGCCATTCCGAACTTAGTCCCGCCCACAACGTTTGAAGTCGGGAAGTTCGGTCTGGCATTGCTCAACAGTAGCGCGAGTATGCTAGCACAATCAAATTGTCAGGGCGGGCTTTATACGATGATGGACAGATGATCAACAGTAACGTAATCAACCGCGTCACCAAAGCGCGCTTGGGTGACAACAACAATGGCTGCCGCTGGAGAGTTGAGGTGAGTAGATTCTGCTATTAGGTCTGTTCTAGAAGATATCGACAGCAAATTAATTTTAAAAGAGGAACAGAGAAACGCCATCAAGGCTCATCTTCTTATTCTAGGCGTGCAACTGCACGCTTTGATTTTTGTTGACAACAACTATGCGTCGCTTAACATACGTCACGCACTCCGTTGCTCTTATTGGTTGTAGGTCTATCCAATTGAGTGCAGAGGCATTTTTTTTCCTGGTTCGTTCGAAACACGCCCCATAATCACAGCTCTATAGAGCAGCATCAGACTCATTCTGACAAGAATTGAGTAGGACTACGTCAGGCTAGGAATTGTTGGCCTGGCTGAACAGGCGAAGTTTTCTGTTCTCCTGTAAAGGGGTTGGAGTTACGATGATAGCGGGAAGGATCAACTCTATTGCTGTTACCCAGGTTGTAGAACTATGTAACTAGATACCACGTCTACCATTCACCTCAGTCAGATCTAGGATGAAATCTAGGTGATACAAATCTGAGAGGTCACCACTGTGTCTGCAGCCAGCAGCTCTCTGCTAATCTGCCTATAGAATCAAAGCAGAGAGTCACATCTGGAAACTTGGAGGAGGATCTTTTCCCCAATGAGGAAAGTGACGACATGAAGGAAATTATAGACAGAAAGTTATTCCAGCAGTAAAAACTATCATTCCTGGTTTACTATTATGGGATAGTTACAGGTCTGCTTTCTAATTAGCATGGGTGTTTGGCATCTTTCCCCCTCTTTACATGCTGACCATGTTTCTTTAGGCCATAATCACTGCTTGAAACTAGGAATCTGTATTAAGCTGCTGGGGAAAAAACGGTTATCTGAGAAAATATTAAGAAACAACTTCATGAAAGTAAAAAGAGATGCTGCACACAGTTTGTGTAATACAAACCCTGGCCCAGTTGTCCTCCAGACAGCGCTTCCTTTGCTGAACCAAAGCCCAGCTCCCGGCACACCACAGTGGCAGACAGCAGATTCCAGTTATCGTCACATATGGTGCCCCACTCTCCGTTCTTCAGCACCTCCACCCGGCCCTCACCAACCATGGCGCCGCCACGGAGGCGGACCAAAGGTTGCTGAAAATTTCAAAGACAGATTGAACGGAGGTCATGTTAGAGCTGAGGCCGGGAAATGTTTCAAGGAGAAAAACAGATTATGTTTTTTCTGATCTTTTAATAGGATCGTTTGGAACATCATGTTTCTGTCCTCGCAAAGAGAAAAGAAACAGGCCAGCAGATGTCCTGTCAGCTGGATAACAATGTTTTAACACCTTTAAATAACCACAGTTTTTAGCTAAGTGATAGAATAGAATAGAAAATCCCTTTATTGTCCCACAATGAGGTAATTCTGGTGTTAAAAAGATTATAGAAAAAAATGGTGACACAAAAATTTATAATTTTATTCTATTCAGTTTATTTCTATAGCGCCAATTCACATCATGTCATCTCAGGTCACTTTCCAGTTCACCAGATCATCCAGTCAGATCTATTCAAAGTTTTCTATCTAAGGAAAACCAGCTGATTGCATCGACTCATTGACTCTTCAGCAATACCTCACACTAAGCATGCTTGTAGCGACAGTGGAGAGGAAAAACTCCCTTTGAACAGGAAGAAACCTCCAGCAGAACCAGGCTCAGTGTGAGCGGCCATCTGCTGAGGCCCACTGGGGTTCAAGGAGACAGAAGCAGACATAGAAAAAGAAGCATAGATACAAAAGGCAACTGTCAACCAGCTCCACAGGCGGCCCCGTCCAGGAAACACACAGCCAGGCAGACGAGCTCCGAGCCAGCTCCCATGTCAGAGGATGAAGAGAGCACATCCAGTTAGTCAGTCAGAGAAACAGGACTACACTGGAAAACAGGCCAAGCTCCAACATCTAGAAACAAAGGTGTTGATGGCACCTGCTATTTCAATTTCTAAATCTGGACACCCTGTCTACTTTTAAGGCTAGGCTTAAAACTTTCCTTTTTGATAAAGCTTCTAGTTAGAGTGGCTCAGGTTATCCTGATCTATCTCTATAGTTCTGCTGCTATAGGCTTAGACTGCTGGAGGACATAGGGACCCCTTTTTCATCATTCTGCTTCATTCTATCTCTATTCTCCCACTCTGCAGAATCTATTAGTTCAATCTCTAACGTTCTGCTCTCTCTGCTTTTCTCATAGTAGCTTCATCTGGTCTGTTCCTGTTTGGCTGTGACTCCATCCTGGAGAGAAATATCAGCTGTGCTGCTGCCATCAACACCTTTGTTTCTAGATGTTGGAGCTTGGCCTGTTTTCCAGTGTCTGACATGAAAACTGATTCAGACTTTATCTCTTTCACTGATGCTTACCTAGACAGAACCACATAATAACAATGCATGTAAACACATAACTATTCCCTTTTCTAACATAGAATGTATTTATTCGTCTTTGTTTGTTTTTAGATCTGCTTCTGCCCCCTTGAACCCCGAGTTGGTTTGGATTGATACATTTTTTTTTTTTTTTACAATAACTGCTAATCAGTGCGTTTCTGTCCCTGAAATGTTTCATTATGTGACCTTCTAGTGTCAAAATCCATATTTCATCAAAAAGCTGTTTTTATTTGCGAAGCGGGTTGCTTAGTAAAAAGTACTCGACCTTATGGTTTATTAAAGTTTGTGTATGTGTGTTTTTCCTTAATTAGCTGCAGCATTTCTGCTTTGGACAGCAGATTAAAAGAAGGTAGGAGGTGTCATAATGTCCACATGTCTTCTACAGCTTGTTAACTGTAACTGTACAGCAGGGATAGTTGTTAAAGTTAGTAAATACATCATTCAGACTGAATCTCATGCTTGTTCAATTTACAGAGGAGACCTTTTAAAAGCTCCGAGCAGCAGGAGAGGAAGTTAAAGAGGAAGGCAAAAAGAGCTTTAAGCCAGTGGTAGATTTCTCTCTATTGCAAATACATGTACGTTTATATGGCCATCTGCAGATAAAATGCATCTAGAAGAAATAAAGCAGTCTTTTAAAGGGCCTGAAGAAAACTGAGAACTTGTTTTTGCAGTTATGTGTGAGTATTTAATAATCATAATGTTATTAAATAACAGGAAAAGATTCCAGATCTAGGATTAACTTCAGCGGTGCTTTCCCTGGTCATAATGTTTTGGCTGTTGGTTCAGTTATATCCAGCATAGGCGGTTCTTTTTTAAGCAGCCTGTAAATAAATGCAGGTATTAGTGTAAAGAGGAGAAAAAGGAAACAGCTGCTGCCAACAGAAGCTCTCTAGCTGCCCTCCAACCCAGCATCCACCGCAGCATCTGCAAGGCACACCCACTAAAGCAGACACCTTCTTTTTAAATGTACAAACTTCTTTCCTTACAGTGAGGACAGGAAAGTTTGGAGCCCCCCCGCCCCCCAGCCACAGAACGTGACACGGAGAATCAAACCCCGGAACCATCAAACCATCCAAGCAGAAATGCATGTCAGCTCTCTGGGTCTGTAAGGATTGACGGTCGTACAGAATAAAAGGGACCATTAAACGTCTGAGGAGGAAGGGCTCCGAAATTCCAGGATGGAAATAAGTTTTCCTCTTCTTAGAGGTCAGAGGTTAACGGTGATCCAAGGGAAACTCCTACTAAATGAGAACTTTGATCTGTGAAACAATAAGGGCTTTACGCACAGCTCACCTACTTCCTGAACTCAGGGCAGCTCCTTTGTTTCCTGTCTTACTGATCAATCCAGGTGTGCCTGGCCACTGTTGTCATGGTTACCTTGGTAAGGTACACTTGGATTAATCAGTTCATCCAATATAGAAAGACAGGAAACAAAGTGCTGTAGGGTCAGAAAGTTTGTGAAACCTGATGGTGAGTTGAAACACAGCAAGATGCTACCTGGTCATACGTTCTCCATAAAATTTCAAGTTGAACAAAAAGTATAAATTTCCTATTATTTATTTTTTCCATACTGTGCTCATTACAGTGTACCAATGATGCACGTTTAACAGCTGATGTCACAATTGCCTCTACTTCCTGCTCTGACAAATGTTTAGCTTTTAAGTCATAGGGAAGCGGCCGTTCCAACCGTCGCTTTTCCGAATTCTCCCAAGTGGTGCCCGACTTTACACGAGTGAATAAAGCGAATGTGATTGGTCGATTATCAAGGGGGCGGGATTTTGTGGTGGAAGGTTCACAAGCAAGTTTGGTTGTGGCCGGTTTGTCCGAAGCATCTTGCTAACCAGTTAGCATCTTAGTGCTAGCAGGTTCCCAATGGGAAATTCCATTGGGACCAAGTAGCACTAAATTGGTGACTTAGAAACGACGCTGTCAAGGAACGCTATGGACAGCGGAAACATGCAAGAGGAGGAGAGTTTAGTGTCGGAGGTCGTGGATGAGTCTCCTCCGTCATCCATTTTTTATTTAGAGGAGGAAAGCGGGGACCAAGATGTTGTGGAAGAGGACGCCAGGGCGGCAGAAGCTTGGTTTGGTGTAGAAGGCTTCCAGCCGTACATGTTTGAGCCCTTGCCTCGCAACGCTGCCAGTTCTGTTAGCTCTACGCCTGCCGAAGACACAGACGTCCATCCCCGTGAACACTGGGACGCAACTCAATGGGAAAGGAAAGGATTCTGAGTTCTCCGTATATTCGCTGCGACACATGAATCAAGATGCTATGATTGAAAAGATTTGATTGACAGATGACCGTTGATATATGATTGGCCGAATTTAGGTGTTCAGGCTGACGTAGAACTAACTGGCCTGCAGAAGATAATGAAAAAAAATCACCGATTTTAGACAGGATAGAAATTTTCTAACTTTTGGGACAGTATGGTGTGACAAAGAGTACATCGATATTCATGTTTAAGCCAGAATGATTTGAAATTTAAATATAACTTCCATACGACTTTAAATGCTTAGACATTTTAAAGTCAGCTCAAGTTTAAAATCAAAAGACTTTCACATATTTCCCATCTACATAACTAATCTAAACCCCAAAATGCTCTGATCTTTCTAAGGAGCTGAGGATCTGTTACACAGACGCATCGTAGTCATTACCTCTTGTCTGAAAGCCTTCCTGTATCCTGTCATGGACGTAGGGGCGAAGGCTCTACCAGGAACACAGCTCACCACCACAGGCAACCCTCCAGCACACGTCTCATTGTGCTTTCTGGATATTAGCTGACCCAGTTTACAGCTGGACAGGTGGGCCTCACTGCCAGTGCAATTCACAGAGAAATCCCAGTAGGTTGGCTTCTTCCTGCGAGCGAACATCCTGGAAAAATGGAGGAAAACAATTAAAGTAAGACTGTGTGAACCTATTCCTATGGCCTCAGAAGAAAGGTAGCAAAGGGTTGGTGGTAGGGGCGTCAATCAGTTTCCAAATGTTCGATCAGAGTCAATTGTGCTGCTTAAGGTGGCTGCACGTTGGAGAAGCTCTGCTAGCTTGACTCTGAAAATTTCTTTTTTACGTTAGTTTCTCCATTTGTGGATCAGAGTTGATATTTTCTTCTGGTCTTAAATGCTGTTAAACTGGAAGGATTTTTACTCATATTTTTTTCCCTTCTTGGATACTTATTATGATGCATAATCACAGCAACCATAGAAAGTAGATTTATTACACCTGGAAGCAACTAATTAACAGAGTAGTCAGCAGCACAGGAAACACCACTCCATTTCTTTTCCCTCTGTTCTCCTCTGACTTCCAGGACCAGACAGAGTCCTGTCACCTAGAGAAATACAGGGATGACTCTGTGGTCATTGAGAGCATCAAAGATGGAGCAGAAGCTGAGGACAGCGAGCTGGTGAACCGCTTTGTGGCATGGTGTGAAAACAATCATCTGATCCTGAATGTCAACAAAACAACGAGATTATTGTAGATTTCAGAAGAAACAGTAATAATTTGAAAACTATTAACATCCCGGGAGAAGAAATGGAGGTGGTGGGGGAGTAGAAATACCTCGATGTTCACCTGAACAATGGACTCGACTGGAGACACAATTGTGCAGATGTCTCCAAGAAGGGAGAGAGCAGATTATACTTCCTAAGGAAGCTTAGGTCCTTTGGTGTTAGCAACAAGATGCTACATATCTTCTATAAGTCTTATGTGGAGAGTCTGATCTCGTCCTCCATCCTCTGCTGGGGTAACAGCATCAGAGCAAATTACTTAAAAGAGCTCAACAACCTGATAAAGAAGGCCGTCTGTTTTCTAAGAACTCCTCTAGAATCCCTGGAGGTGATTTCACAGGGGGTAAATCTTTAAAGAGTGAAGAAGATTATGGGCAACAGTGAGCATCCTTTTTAGAAGATATTTAAAAAGTCAGAGGCTTTTCCAGATCTGGTGCAAGACGGAGTAATACAGACGATCTCTCCAGCCTACAGCTATCAACACCTACAACAAATCAGGGACAAAAAAAGCACCCTTTGAGTTTCTGTAACATTTAATTTACCTTTGTGGTTAATAAAGTATATTTGAATTGACTTGAACATGTGAAGGTAGGTGCTTTGGTCAAATTAAACCAAATGGACACATGTGGTAGAAACTAAGAGTGCACATTACCCCGAGCACACCTAATCCTCATTAACACTACCATTAGCAAGGGTAGTCGGAGCTAGAGCCCTGGCTGTTACACTTCCAGGAGTTACACAAGGCCCAGTAGCTAACAGCTTGGAGCCACAGAGACCAGAGACACGTCCACGCAGTGGTCCTCCATCAGTTCCTGAGCAGCAAGGAAATGGCTAAGAGACACCATAAGGACAATGCGTGGTCCTAGATCTTTGCCAACTGGTCACCACCAACCTGTCCATGTTTCAAACAGATTTTCCCTGCTCAGTGATGCACTGACTGAGAAGCCCACTCTGGTGATTGGCAGCTCCATAGTCAGAAACGTGGCATTAGAGACAACAGGGACCATAGTCAAATGTTTGCCGGGGGCCAGAACGGGCGACATCAAATCCTACCTGAAACTGCTGGCTAAGGATAAGGTTAAATACAGTAAGATTGTTATTCACGCTGGTGGTAATGACACCCGGTTACGCCGATCGGAGGTCACTAAAATTAGTGTTGCTTCGGTGTGTAAGTTTGCCAAAACAATGTGGGACTCTGTAATTTTCTCTGGTCCCCTCCCTGATCTGACCAGTGATGACATGTTTAGCCGCATGTCGTCATTCAACCGCTGGTTGTCTAGGTGGTGTCCTGAAAACAACGTGGGCTACATTAATAATTGGCAATCCTTTTGGGGAAAGCCTGGTCTGATTGGGAGAGACGGCATCCATCCCACTTTGGATGGTGCAGCTCTTCTTTCTAGGAATCTGGCCACATTTATTAGTCCTCCAAAACCCTGACCCCCCAGGGTGCAGACCAGGAAGCAGAGTCCTAGTTTAACACACATCTCTGCAGCTTCTCTACTGTTACCCACTCTTTACTCCATCCAAACAGCATCTTGTCCACGACCAAAATCTAATAAATTATAAAAGAATCCTAAACCTCAAATTTAGTTAGTAACCCTCAAAATTAAGTTAACAGAGTTTTCATCCCCCAAAAGAAGGTGCCACCTTAGCAGATAACTGTCAGATAATGCAATAAGAAATTATAAAGACTCTAGTCCTCTGTATCATAGAACAAAACTGCAGCAGGCAACAAATTATTTTATTCCCCATCAGAAATGCATGATTTTGTTTAGGGATGCACGATATTGGGATTTTGGCCGATATCCGATATTTTAAAACTCATGTAGCCGATAACCGATATCGATACCGATGTTAAAGCTGGACAAAAATAATAGTCATTGAAAATAGCAGATTTGTTATCCATTTCTGACACTTTGAAAAATAATATACTCAAATATATTTTCATATGCTGATATCAAATTGATTTTTAAAAACGCGGTATTGATCTATTTTACTTTCAAAATCTCGTGAAATTTCATCGTTCTGTTACAAACTCTCGTGATATTTTGCAAATTCTTGTGAGATTTTGTTAGTAAAAAAAGATCGATACCGCGTCAATATATCAACATATAAAAATATGGCAACATTTCGTGAATTTTCGGGGGATTTCGTAGCATAACGATGACATATAGCAATATTTCATTAGTGAAAGAGATTGATATGGTGTTTTTAAATGGCAATATATCAGCATATGAAGATATTGGGATATTTTAATGTATCAATATTTTTTCCCTCGTCTTTAGAAGTTTTTAAGTCTGTAAAAAAAGTTTTTGAGGAAGAAGAAGAAGTAGTATTTTATTTTATTTTTTTTTTTAGACTTTAGAAACTCAGAAGCTGATCAAATATCGGGTTAAATATCTGTGGGGTGGCCGATGTCCGATATTCAGTTTTAAGGCCGATACCGATAGGGGGCCGATTATATCGTGCATCCCTAATTTTGTTGATGGGTTTGCTAGTTCTCTGCGTTCTGCCTTAGATAATGAAGCCTGTTTGAAAGACAAATTTTAAAAAATTTAATGAATGTTGACTGCGATGGACTGGCGACCTGTCAGGACTGACCTCTCGCCCATAGACAGCTGGAGCACCAGCATCCCTCGCGATATATATATATATATATATATATATATATATATATATATATTAGGGTTGTCAAACGATTAAAATTTTTAATCTAATTAATGACAAGGTTTCTTGAATTAATTTCGATTAATCACTAGCCTAAATATTATTGAAAAATACAAATTTTCTCTGTACTCTTTTCAAAACAGAAGGATAAACAAGATGGTATTACATTTAGTTTTTATTAATGACAATTTCAAAAAGAGAATTTAATTCTCAACAATTTTGGCAACTTAGCCATTGCTTTTTTTTTCTTTTAGCAACTACAGGATGGTTAAATGGAACGTTTTTCATTTAAAACAAACAACTTGACTTTTAAACAATTACATGAGGTCATTTTTACTTATTATTTATTCATGTTTTAGCCAGTTGTTAAAGCAAACTAACTGGTTTACATTTTCTGAGTATAAAGCGGAGTGTTACTTAATGCCCTGCGTTCGGTCAGGGTGGTCTGACGCATACGTGTCGTAACACCTGAAGTTGAAGCCCCAGCAAATGAATGTTTGGCGTTAAGATAATATTTAAGGCTTGAGGTGCTTCGGTGAAATAAAAAGTCCACAACATGTTTATTTATTGTCCCGTCTTTGTTTTTTTTATACTCGAACTGTCAATCCAGCGCGCCAACGGGTTTTTCTAATTCCTCCATCTCGCTCATGTCGGACAATTGAATTGTGGGAATTGCGGGACTACGTTAATGCGTTAACAAAAATATTGCGTGAATTCCGCGTTCATTTTGATAGCCCTAACAGCCCCAACAAAAACAAACCACAACAATAAAACAACAAAAAAAACATCATCCTACAGCATGGTTTAGATCAGCAAACTGCCAAAACCCTTTGCTCTCATTTGCTGAGCAGCATTTAAAAATGTTTAAGTTATATTGGACCTTTTGCCATATATTTGAATATTTAATCTGTTTTAAAAGTTAACAAAATCTCTAAATGATTCAAAGTGAAATTTCTCCCTTTTAGGAAGCCCAGTATGTTTATAAAAGCCTCAGGGCAAAGATTATGAAACTGCTTCTGCTCCTGGCTCCGTTCCCCTATTGGCTGAATGTTTCACAAGGCTGATGCACGAGCCGCCGGACACGTAGACGGAAAGTTTGGAAGCATCTGTTGCCTGCTGTGGTTACCTAAAGCAGGAGACTTCCAGCCTGAGCAGACAGACAATTTAAGGTTATCTGGAAGTTTTAATGGTGGACTATGTTTAATTGTGGCTGGTAGGCTAAGAGCTTCCTGATGTAAGCAGGATTTTATGATTCATCAGCGGTTTCTCATGCATTACATCAACCACCGGCTACGTGCTGATGTCAGTCAAGAGGACGGTGGGGAGTCAGGTTCAGGTTACACTGTGTGAGGATCTTTACATGTGGTGTGCACCTGCACTACTTTAGACTGGAGTCATTAAACATTGCTGCACATTGGATTAATGCGAATAAGAGAAAAAGTTTCCCTCCAACTAATATTCCAAATAAAAACTTGATATGAGCACTGCTTTTAGAGGGAGTTTAGCTTCTGGAGGAATAGAAATTCAATCGTGTCTGCGGGGGAACCTTGATTTGTAGTTTGCAAAACCTTGTTAGATTTATGCAGAGCTAAAAAACATATTTCAATAAAATGTTTTAGACAAGATTCCCCAAGAGCAAAGAAATGTGTTGTTTTTTTCCCCCAAAGTTCTTTCTGGTCCAAATATTTTATTATTGAAGTTTTCTCTCTCCCTTTAAACACCACACAATCATCACCATTTATCTTGGATGGAAAATATTTGCTGGTGTGAAAGAGGAACTCATCAGAAGCAGCTGGTCCAGGCCTCACAGAGAGGACCGGGGGAATTGGAAACATACTGGGTTTGTTCAAACACAGAAGATGGGAACGATCTTATGTGGTTCCCCCATCAATAGTCTGGTACAGTTATTGTAACTAATAAGTTGAAATTATAAGTTAAAACTCGTATTCCACCTGACAGCACAGGGGCTTAACCGATGAGCAGATATTTCAAAACAAAAACTGCATAGTTTGTTGTTTTTTCTGGAGGCTTCTTCCTGTTCAAAGGGAGTTTTTCCTCTCCACTGTCACTACAAGCATGCTTAGTGTGAGGGATTGCTGAAGAGTCAATGAGTCGATGCAATCAGCTGGTTTTCCTTAGATAGAAAACTTTGAATTAACCTGACTGGATGATCTAGGTGAACTGGAAAGTGACCTGAGATGACATGATGTGAATTGGAGCTATAGAAATAAACTGAATAGAATTGTTTTTGCAACTCTTTTTAAAGGTCCCCAACATGAGGAAGACTTTTACTGAGTCTCAGCATCAAAAGAACTAAAAACCATTATGATGTCAAACACAGTGTGCCAGTTGGGGTTTCAGTTGGAGCTTTTATTTAACTCCCAGGCCGACACGCTTGCTTACTTGTAGACTCTGGCATTGAAGTTCCTTTCGCCTGGGAAACCAAACATGCCACAGATGACTCTGCTGTTAAACTGGTTCCACTCTGTGTTACAGATCTGCTTCCATTTGCCGCCATCCTTCACCTCCACGTAGCCCTCCGTCACTGGGATCCGCCGACGGTATGACGACAGGATGGCCCGTATGCGAACATCCTCAACGTGAATGTCAAGGTTCTGTTGGAGAACATTGGGAAGATATATCAGGGAACATACCTATAAAAGAGCCTTTAAGCAGAAAACATGCGATAAAGTGCAATGATTAAACCTCAGGTTACAGGATCTGTTTTTTTCCTGTTTATTTTAAATGTTTGCGCTGAACTTTAGATTCTGTCACAAGATGATGATGTCACAGATTTTACAGATAGTGGTAAATGTTACCTGTTATTGCTCTGTGAGATCTCATGGTCTACCCCCTAGTCCACCTCCTGGTCCACATTCTGGTCCACCTACTGGTCAACCCCCTAATCTACCCCCTAGTTCACCCCCTAATCAACCCCCTAGTTCACCCCCTGGTCCACCCCCTGGTCCACCTCCTAGTCCACCTCCTGGTCCACCTTCTGGTCCAACCCCCTAGTCCACCTCCTTATCAACCCCCTGGTCCACCCCCTACTCAACCTCCTGGTCTACCTCCTAGTCCACCCCCTGGTCCACCTCTTGGTCCACCTCCTGGTCGACCCCCTAGTCCACCCCCTGGTCTACCTCCTGGTCCACCACATGGTCTACCTCCTAGTCCACCTCCTGGGTCAATTGCTGGTCCACCTCCTAGTCCACCTCCTGGTCCACCCCCTAATCCACCCCCTGGTCCACCTCCTAGTCCACCTCCTGGTCCACCCCCTAGTCCACCTCCTTATCAACCCCCTGGTCCACCCCCTACTCAAGCCCCTAGTCCACCCCCTGGTCCACCTCCTGGTCTTCCTCCTAGTCCACCCCCTGGGTCTATTGCTGGTGCACCCACTAGTCCACCCCCTGGTCCACCTCCTGGTCCACCTCCTGGTCCACCCCCTAGTCCGTCCCCTGATCTACCTCCTAGTCCAACTCCTGGTTCGCCTCCATTGTTATCCTCCTAACAATCCTTGTTTTCAACCAACTGCTCCACCTTCTAGTCTACCTCAAGAGGTGTTGGAACTTTAAACATGAAATACAGGAAACTTCCATGAGAGAGGTGATAACAGAGCAGCATGAGTTGGACCAAAGTAAAGAACATTTCTTTTGGTGGTTTCAAGGTTCACTGGAAACGATTCCTTTCTACCTTTACCCCTTTAGATAAATGTAGTTATCAGAAAACCCCCCAACAGATCTTACTTTAGGCTGATGAATTTTTTATGAATTCCGATCAGTCTGAATAATATATTGCTTAACCATCACACTGCTGTCTTATTTGAAGTTTTTGTTTTATTTGTCCTTATCATTCTACTGTAGGACATTTGGCTCTTTGTTTAATTAGTCGGAATGATGAAAAAGGGGTCCCTATGTCCTCCAGCAGTCTAAGCCTATAGCAGCAGAACTATAGAGATAGATCAGGATAACCTGAGCCACTCTAACTAGAAGCTTTATCAAAAAGGAAAGTTTTAAGGCTAGCCTTAAAAGTAGACAGGGTGTCTGCCTCACGGACTAAAACTTTTTTGTGTGTTTTATTGTCTCGAGTTCCCATAATTGATTTAAGGAGAGATCCATACAAGACCTTGGGCTTGAATCAGCCTTTGTGGTTTGGTGAGATGTAAGCAAGCTATAAGACCCCCAACCCCCCACCCCTCACCCCATGCTACAGATGATGGTTTCCTGATTATTTCTACAGAGAGCCTCACTTCTTCCACTGTTTAGTTCCTGACCTGGAAACAATGAGTAAGCGTTTTCCATATTAACTGAATGGTCTACAGCTTCTAGATACTGAAATGTTTTCAAGACAAAATCCTTTAGTTTTTTTTTATAAACCAAGAATGAAAATTTACATCCATTGTTAAAAGAAGAAATTAAACTTTATATTAATTTCCTGCCATCTGGACTCTGAAAACAGCATTTTGAACAAGCTGTATCCGCTTCGCTGATTTTTATTGACACATCCAGTCGAATCAGTTTAGTTTTATAATGCAATATTACAACACATCATCTGAAAACAGGCTGGTTCAGTTTTCTGTCAAAGGAAACCAGATGATTGCATCCAGTCCCTGACTTTGTAGGATTCACTCCTCCTGGATCAGCTGCATGCCCTAAAATCCACAAAAACCCTGTAATAAAAAAGCTAGTTTTGTTATGGGGTCCCACAGAGCTCAGTGTTGGACCCTCTCCTTTTTCTATTTATCTTTCAGCTCCATTTTCAGGAGACGTGCTGTTTTCTACCACCGTTCCTCACCATATCACACTGTACCGTAATGTACTGTGCCATATCTCACAGTCACTACACCGTACCATACCATGCTGCACCATGCCACAGAGTCCTCACATGTCTAATTTTTCTAAACTGTAGAGTTTAGAACCAAGAACCAACCCGTTAACCACATTTATCCTCATTTTAAACCTGGCCGGGACCACACAGACCCGTAAATATTAAAGTGCAACACAACCCATGATCACAAAGTTTACACACACAGCCGTTTTAGTGCTTAAACACAACATGCTTTATTTTTCCGGCTGCAGCCGAATACTCTTTTGAGGCAGTAAAGTTCATCGCCTTATGCTCACATCCAGTGTGCTCTGCACTCACAGATCAACAGCTGTAAAACAGCCAAGGTAAGAAGGTTAGCTAAAAAATGACTTGATTGGATATTCTTCAATCAATTTATGTATTAAGATGTAGAGTTAATAAATATGAAAACATGAATAAGCGGCATTCATGCTGTAAGATACCTGCCTGCCTGTTCTGCACCAGGTAGCTGACCCGGTGCAGAACTTTGCCGTACCATACGATACCATACTCTGCACCATACTACTTATAAATTACTAAAATCCACTGATGATGTTGTACATAGCTACAGACTGGAGGAAAAACAGATACAAATCCAGGTAATGAATGAATAAAAACATAATCACTGGTACTGTGCCCCAGTTACTATTTAAGAAGTTCGTAGCAACTAGAGATTTTTCAATTCAATTCAGTTTATTTCTATAGCGCCAATTCACAAAACATGTAATCTCAAGGCACTTTACAGTTCACCAGATCATCCAGTCAAATGCATTGACTCTTCAGCAATCCCTTACAGTAAGCATGCTTGTGGCGACAGTGGAGAGGACAAACTCCCTTTGAACAGGAAGAAACCTCCAGCAGAACCAGGCTGATTGTGAGCGGCCATCTGCTGAGGCCCACTGGGGTTCAAAAAGGCAGAAGCTTTTTTCGAGGTACCTCCCCTAATCTGCTAAACTTTCCAAATACCATCTCTGCCCATTGCACACATCTGCCTCCAGGAACCAGGTGTAGCTCACACTACCAATCTTAGATAGTATCATAATGCACAAAGCTCTATGAATAGAATGTGTGGAGTTAGCACAAATGCTAGTTCCCCTTTTCCTAAACCTTAAAGGAAAAGTCTGCGCATATTCAGAATTCAAACTTCTAAAAGTCTTTAAATCTGAAATTATTCCATCCTGTTCAATAAATGATCAGTGTTTTTAATTCAGAGTATTTTTTATCTGAATGTGCTTTACTGGAGGCATCCATGTTTGTCAAAGAACACTACTGCCACCTACTGGTTAGTGACTTCACGGTGCGGTATCGGCTGTTGATCAAGTCCCAGTGCTGTATCTGGTGTTTGTCACAACGCGCTATTATCCAAGTCATCTTGAAAACATTCTTCTTCCAAATGTTGGATACATATTACGGGTTTTTTCACTTTTACCCGATGTATTCCAGCATCCAGCTGCCATGCACGTGGGCATTGTCAGTTTCACTATAGCTCTGGTGAATTTAAATAGTGAAGTCCCCTGGAAATGTTCAATAATTGTTGCTGATTGCAGATGTGTCTAGTAGTTCCCATTGATTTAGCTTGTAAAGCGGGGAGAATGGCGCTAGGCTTACCGCACCATGACGTCACTGCTGGAAGATGGCAGGAGGGAGGGGCTACTATATTTGGACAAAAATGGCCGCTCCCAGACTCAGTGATCGCGACTAAAATTACTGTTTTTATTTTTTACTGATTTATGCTAAATTCATTAAATCACAGCAAACATATTAGTTTTAGGTATAAATAATGATCCATTGATTATTCCTGCTGACCGGACTCTTCCTTTAACTGAAACCACACCTGGATGGAAGGAGGTTCAGCTCGGGTGATGGCTGATGACCTTAGCTGTATTCACAATGAGCCTAAGCTAAGCATTCCTTTATAGCAGGTCCATTTGTTGCCATGACCTTAGAACTGGTTTAACTTCACAGGTTTGAAACTGTTCCTGACTCACTTTGTGTTTGATGGAAGTTGGGCAGACAGTGTGGGTGGGTTGGACCTGTGGCAATATGTCTTTTTCTGGACTGGCATGAAGCAGGTCCAGATCATGCAGACGGTATCCCACCATCCCCCCCCATACCTCTCTGTCACAATGAGACACAGGATGCTGTTGGTTCGGACCCTTTAAAGAATCCCATAGCCTGTTTCAGCTTGCTGAGGAAGAGGAGCTGTTGTTAGGACATCTTCGCCAGGTGGGTGGTCCTCTCAAACTACTAGAGGTCAGAGGAATGTCTAGGAACTTCCCACTGTCCAACAACTCCCCCTTTCATGCCCTCAGTCTCCCTGGCCCTCATGTAGTCACTATGACCTCATTGGACCTCCAGGATGAGGTTTTTCCCAGGATTACCACTGTGTCTGATGGTGGACCTTTTCTCTGCAGCGGATCTTTGTTAGATATGAGGCCAACCATAGAGGTGTCATCTGCAAACATTACAGCCATGTTAGTTCTGTAGAGCAGAGCAGTCATGTGTGAAGAGGGCAAATAGGTGAGGGCTGAGAACATGACCCTGAGGTGTCCCAGGATGAGGATCAGTGAGTTTCCTTAGGCCTCACTGGGCCTGTAGGACTAAACATTTCAGCTTTCAGACTTCTGAAGGACTTTAAAATGACAATTGGTCATGAAAACATCTAAACTGTAGAGTAAATCTGTCAGCTTCAGTGGAGACTTTTCGCATGAAATCCCAAAAAACCCTGACATGGAGTAATGAGAGAGGAGGCTCTCCATAATTTCATGTTCCTCCAGGGAAGATCACATGTTCCCAGACAGAAAACATCATCAGCTGTTCTGTCCTTTGCTATAAGTCACCACACTAATCACTCTAGTCTAGTGCAAATAGTTCTAGATTCTAGTGAAACTTTTTGACCTTATTTTAAATGATGGTTCCTGGAACCATTTCCTGAATAAACAGTAAATGATAAAGATCACTCCAGTATTTCCTTCACAGATGTTGTCTTCCTGCTGCCCCTTCAGGTGCCACCTCAGCCTCCTTTCATGCTCCTCCCATTACATTCCTCTTTATGTGACTTGTTGACCTTCCTGTTTAGATTAGCAGCAAGTTCCCGGGGAAAAGAAAACAGCTAATCTGACTTGGAAAAACAAGCATTACCAACATGTGTTTCTTGTTTCAGGGGCTCAGATAAAAAAAAAGGATTAAATGAGATAAGTTTAATTCAATACAGATTCAACAAGACAAACCGGAGATCCTGCTGCATATTATGTATTTTAAAGTATTTTACAAGATAATCTTTTGCTCATTATCAAAAGT
The DNA here is from genome assembly GCA_030533445.1 of Cyprinodon diabolis. Taxonomy (NCBI): domain Eukaryota; kingdom Metazoa; phylum Chordata; class Actinopteri; order Cyprinodontiformes; family Cyprinodontidae; genus Cyprinodon; species Cyprinodon diabolis. The sequence goes on along the minus strand of CM060073.1, from coordinate 1,434,848 downwards.
GAGTTAGGAAGACTCCAAGGGCCCTTGACTGAGGGGGGCCCAAAAAGTAGAAAACAATTCTTCTCATTATATTTTTCAAATATAAAAATAAACTCCAGCAGTGAAATAAATTATCTTTGTTCTCACAAAGATAATTCATGAGACCTGCATTTATCCCCCCGTGAAATTGCATTAAATGGTTTGGTCCTTACAGTAGGTCCCGCATTTGGTATCAGATCCCTCCAGTCTGTCACCGGCAGTTTGCTCATACCGGGCCTTAAATGCAACGTGCGTATTATTTGACATAGTGATAAAAAATGAAACAAATTTAGAAGAAAATGTATAAATTAGCAGCAATGCAGTAAAAACGTCCGCTGCTGAAAAAAGGAGTGTCCCAAAGTCAAAAAGGAAGAGAAAGAAAGGACAAAGAGGAGAGAGGGAGAAGGCGTCCAACACGCAAGGGCGGAACTAGATTGAGGGCCAGCCACCCTTGTGGCCACCCCTACCATTTTTCCCTCTAATTCAGACGGTGGCAGCAGTTTTACTCCAAAGCGATTTGTTCTAACTTATTTAACATTTAAATTTGAATTATGCACATCAGTATACTAACATAAAGAGATACAGAATTGATGCTCTTTGCAGAACTAGATTTTGCCTTATGGGGGAGAGAGAAAATTAAGTGTTTGCAATTCATCTAGGAGTCTTCAGTGAAATTAGAGATAAATAACTACTTTAATCATAAGTAATCACTTTAATATAGATATTAGTAGATTTAAATATGAATTTTATGCAGTAATGCCAATTATGTAAGTAATGACAATGATGAAATTGTTCTCCCCACAATTCAAACTAGAAAGAATTTTTTCCTCTACAACTTTAATTTAGACAGCATGGATGTTTAAATATATGTCTAACTATATTTGTTAGCAAGTTATCAAGTTTTCCATGTTCTGAAACATGAAAAACATGATAAGGCTCCTCAGTGGAGCAGTGGGTAGCTCAGCAAGAAGGTTCTTGGTTCAATACCTGGCCCAGGGTCTTTCAGCATGGAGTTTGCATGTTATCCTTGAGCATGCATGGGTTCTTTCTGGATACTCCGGCTTCCTCCCACAGGCTAAAAACATGACTGGTAAATAGATTGTCCTGTGTGTCTCTGTGTTGCCCTGCGATGGACTGGTGACCTGCCATGCTGTCTAACCCCCCGCTGGCAGCCGCGTGGCCTCTGCCCCCCGACACTGCACGTCAGGTGACACCATTACACTGTATTAACATTAATGATGTTAGAAATCAGGAAAGTAAACAATGGAGAGACGAATGGAAGGAAGCCAGGGCGTAGTCAGTGTGCTTTATTTTTTCTCTCTATTATCTGTCTGAATCCCTCTCACCAGAGCTGCTCCATGTTTTTCGAATGTAAACAGTTTTTTCTGCTTGTTAGATCGAAAGCATACGTTGCGCTCAAACGTATCACGTAAATTAGCGGGTCTGATGATCCCACAGCATGCATATCAGAGCCAAGGCGATTTTAATGCGGGCCGCTTGCCGAGTCGTTTGAGGTTGATGCAGGTCACTGAGCAGTTCCCAGGTTTAAATGGGTTTTTCAGCCAGTGTGAAAGGGGTATTAGGCTGGGAGGTAACGGTGACTGGGAGCAGTGGTCAGGTTTTGGTTACCCTGTGAGGACATTTTCCACTGGTAGGTCTAATAACAGTTTCATTGTTATTGTCATCTCTGTAAGGAGTTCATCGTCTGGGTTCTCAGAGAGCTCTCATTTGCTGCCCTTAACAGACCTGCAGCGAAGGTGTGGTCTAACTAGTCTTGGTCTTGCATTGTGAAAACCATCGCTATAAACACTAGAGTCATATCTCGCAGACTACGGGGTGTGAATTTTAACGGTAAAGGCAGCAGTGTTTGTTTTACCAGAGACTGTTGTTTGGTCCAACAGGATGGGAGCAACGCCTGCTAATTCCACTGTTTGGTTCAGGGTGTTGTTCTGCAGCCAGGTTTCTGTTAACACCATTATTTAGCTCTGTGTCTGGTCGATAACCAGACCTGTTGATCTTAAATGCAAAAACTGAAACGTAAATAAGTGAACTTCTATTGAAATAATTGTTTTTCCAAAAAAAGAAAACAAAACAATGAAACTTTGTTTTCCAAATTTGAAGACGTTTTGCTTCCCATCAAGGAATTTTTTTCGATTTAAAATGTCTGCAATACCGTTGAGTTCCAAGTTTTATAGAGCAGCCCTTATATCAAGAGATTAATGGGTGAAATACTCCTTCCCTTGGTAGAACATCTGATTTACCTGCTCAGTTTGAGGAAAAATATGTTAATATTTAGAATTTATACATATTTTTAGATTAGCTTTTGCACTATTGTTATCCGAGAGCTGACATTGGCAACAAAAAAATGTTGAGCTGCTTTCAGGCTGTCTCGTATGCCTCACTTTGTTTATGGCACTTCTCTGACTAGAGCCCCATTTACACTACCCTCTGATAATCAATCCGTGCCGAGCTTAGATCAGTTAACCGTGCCAAGCTCGGTTCCATACGACCATTTCCAGACCACGCTAGCACGGTTCCTCACCCCCTAGAGACGATCTACAGTATTACTTCTCTCTAGAGGGAAACAAGCAAAACAACATGGCGGCGCCCATAACATTCATGAAGTTTGCAGAGAGTCTGGCAAAGAAGGCAGGCTGACAGACAGAGGTTCATCACACTGCTAAGCAGAATCATCACTGGAAATCATGTGGCACGGTGGGGAAGCTAGGATTTGTATGAATGTCTGAAGTTTCCTGTTAATGGAGGCTGACTGTAAGGAAGTAACGCGGTCTGCTCATGGGCTCTTTATCTGAGAACTGAGCCAGAACTGAACCACGCCGAGCCATACTGATGAACTAGAACCAGTTTAGCGCGGTTCGGTTGTATCTGGCACCGTCCAGTTCAGTTGTGCATGCCATTTACACTCGACAGTTTACCTGTTCTGACTGATCTTGACAGAGATTTAAAAGGGTAGTGGAAATGTGGCCTATGTCCCTCTTCCATCCACCATATCCCCTCTGGGAATCAGTCAAAGCCTTTCAAAGTGCAGCTAATCTCGTGTTGTTACAGCCTTAAGGGTTTGGTCGAGCTGTTTTATGTGTAGCTTTTGCAAACTGGGGAGATTTAGGCAAATGTGTCACCAACAGGAGAAGAAAAACATCTGCAAATAATCAAGGGATTCATCACCTCAGACTGTGCAGACAGTAGCTCAGAGGTTCTCCTGCATTTTTGGGAAAACTACTTTGCTAGTCCAATACAGAGGCAAGCATATATAAGGAGAGAAATGGTTTTATTCTGTGAATTTCCACCTGACCCTAACCTGCCCTCAAAACATACGTTTTCTTACTCTAACCAACTGTTTAGGTTCCTGTCTTGCTTAGAGACATTTGTAACCCCTAAATCAGCTTGTTGCACTTGTGAGGAGCATTTGATCGCCTGCAGGAACGTGAAAAAAGAATACAGACAAATACAGGGCTTAGTAACATATGGTTCCAATGTCTGTTTCTGAGAATGACAAAAATGATCCCACCTACACCATCATCCCACTGCACTGGGTTTGTCGGTAGTGAGGAATATGACTTCATATCAGTTATTATGGAGTCTTTTCTTAAAAAGTAGAACACTTTTTTTTTCATAAACCGAGTGAGCAGGTGCAAAGTCTTTCCAGGATAATGTGTCTTTGCACATATTTACAGAGTGTTGGGAACATTGCTTCAAAGCTAACACTAACCCAGTCTTAAGAGCTTCTTTAAGAGCCATTAAAAAAGCCCCTTATTTAACAAACTGTGAACAGATGTTTCACAGCACTGGGACGTGTAAGCCAAAGCAGAGCATAAAGTACAGACACAATGACTAAATGGAAATGAAGTGATTCAGGATGGCATTAGAGCAAAAGCATGTAGTAAATGACCACAGACAGCCGAAGACATCTAATCATGATTTCATTTTTAAACTACAATCCCTTTTTTGCCCTGAGAGCAAACAAGACGTCTGAGCAGAAAAAGCTTCCCTTAGCAAAGGGGAGCTAAGAACCTTACAACTGTGTCAGAAAATCTGCATAACCATGGAGATGAAGATGTGCCAAATGGAACTCTGTGACACAGAAAGACTCATATATAATGCATTTCTCTCAGTTTCTTATTGTCCGTCAGTAGGATAATTTTATCATGTTCTGCTATGTTTAATATTTTTGCACCATCATCTTTTTGTCAGGGTTTGTGAATGTTACAGTGGACCGAAATGCAGAGTAGAAGAGGCAGAGATGATTTCTTGCTAAATTTGATGAAGAAGTTAAAATGTAGAATCCGTAGTTTAGAACTGATCGACAAGAAAACTCTAGAAGCAAGAAACTACGAGACACTAGGGAGGAATAAACCTAAAGAAAGACGAGGATCCTGCAATGAGGAACGCAACAGGAGGTGTACACTCACCGGTCACTTTATTAGGTACACCTGTCCAACTGCTCGTTAACACTTAATTTCTAAGCAGCCAATCACATGGCGGCAACTCAGTGCATTTAGGCATGTAGACATGGTCAAGACAATCTCCTGCAGTTCAAAGCGAGCATCAGTATGGGGAAGAAAGGTGATTTGAGTGACTTTGAACGTGGCATGATTGTTGGTGCCAGAAGGGCTGGTCTGAGTATTTCAGAAACTGCTGATCTACTGGGATTTTCACGCACAACCATCTCTAGGGTTTACAGAGAATGGTCCGAAAAAGAAAAAACATCCAGTGAGCGGCAGTTCTGTGGGCGGAAATGCCTTGTTGATGCCAGAGGTCAGAGGAGAATGGTCAGACTGGTTCGAGCTGATAGAAGGGCAACAGTGACTCAAATAACCACCCGTTACAACCAAGGTGGGCAGAAGAGCATCTCTGAACGCACAGTACGTCGAACTTTGAGGCAGATGGGCTACAGCAGCAGAAGACCACACCGGGTGCCACTCCTTTCAGCTAAGAACAGAAAACTGAGGCTACAATTTGCACAAGCTCATCGAAATTGGACAATAGAAGATTGGAAAAATGTTGCCTGGTCTGATGAGTCTTGATTTCTGCTGCGACATTCGGATGGTAGGGTCAGAATTTGGCGTCTACAACATGAAAGCATGGATCCTTCCTGCCTTGTATCAACGGTTCAGGCTGGTGGTGGTGGTGTCATGGTGTGGGGAATATTTTCTTGGCACTCTTTGGGCCCCTTGGTACCAATTGAGCATCGTTGCAACGCCACAGCCTACCTGAGTATTGTTGCTGACCATGTCCATCCCTTTATGACCACAATGTACCCAACTTCTGATGGCTACTTTCAGCAGGATAATGCGCCATGTCATAAAGCTGGAATCATCTCAGACTGGTTTCTTGAATATGACAATGAGTTCACTGTACTCAAATGGCCTCCACAGTCACCAGATCTCAATCCAATAGAGCATCTTTGGGATGTGGTGGAACGGGAGATTCGCATCATGGATGTGCAGCTGACAAATCTGCGGCAACTGTGTGATGCCATCATGTCAATATGGACCAAACTCCCTGAGGAATGCTTCCAGCACCTTGTTGAATCTATGCCACGAAGAATTGAGGCAGTTCTGAAGGCAAAGGGGGGTCCAACCCGTTACTAACATGGGGAACCTAATAAAGTGGCCGGTGAGTGTATATATGGGAGGCAGAAACAATGGGAGGACTAATTAGCTAATAGGGAGCAGGTGTGCACAGAAGTAACTAGAAGGAGCTTATAGGAAAGGATACTGACACAAAGGGGTACTGCTTAAATATAACCAGAAAACCCAGAATGACAGAAAATGGAAAAGAAACCAATGACCAAGAAAACACAGGATGACATAAATCAAAGTGTAACTGAAAACTCAAAAAGAAACTTAAACAGAACCAAAAAGTCCACAAATGGCAGAATCATGACGCACTTGCTGATTTCAAATCCAGCGGCTGCGTCCTCCAAAGTCCAGATTCGTCGGCCGATTACGTCATAGCGTGGCGCTGAGGCCTTTTTGGATGGGAAGACTCCTCGTTATGCAGCCGACAAATGCAGCCTTCTTTTTGCTTGTTTTGAAGGACAGGTCTGGTGTTTCCTACGTAACCCTGGGTATCCCATGATTCATTGCGAGTCCAAGCTGCTCCGTGGTCAGAGGAAAAAAGGAAGTTGCGCCTAACAGTGGTGAATATTGGAAGTGCAGTTTAATATAAAAAATTTATAGTTCCATCTGAAATGAATAGAAATAGTTGTTTCAATGGTTATCGAGTCAGATATGTGGCAGTAATGTTTGATTTATTGAAAGGTTTTATCTGTCCCTGTGTAAATGGGTTTGACTGACATTTAACCTCAGGTTCCAATATCTCTGCAGTCTGGGGACTATGAATGTGATATCTGAGACGACAGTACTGCTGCTGAAGCTCCTCTAAAATGTTTTTAGCATACAGAACAGAAATGAGAAGTTCACTATCCATCCTTTACCTGTTTGTGTATCAACTGTCACGGTTGCTAGACAACAGAGCATGAGGGCTGGTAAAAGCCGGAGAAGGCTGGACCTGTTGGAATCCACGGCCAAACTATTTTCACAGACCTCGAAGGACACAGTCCAGGTAAACCTCGTCCTTGGAAGACGCAGCCGCTGAAATCTCACTCACCCATTGTCAGGTATTTATTAATTATCCCCGTTTATCCCTTTAATTTTTTATGAAAAATACACTTTAAACTACCTCAACTGGCGTATATCCCTTTAATCATGTATATAAAAAAAAATTTAATTACTTACTTTTTGGTGTTTTAAATTGTTTTTTTGTACATGACTAAAGGGAGCCTTGATATACACTATATTGCCAAAAGTATTTGCTCACCCATCCAAATTATTGGAATCAGGTGTTCCAATCACTTCCATGGCCACAGGTGTATAAATTCAAGCACCTAGGCATGCAGACTGTTTTTACAAACATTTGTGAAAGAATGGGTCGCTCTCAGGAGCTCAGTGAATTCCAGCGTGGAACTGTGATAGGATGCCACCTGTGCAACAAATCCAGTCGTGAAATTTCCTCGCTCCTAAATATTCCACAGTCAACTGTCAGCTGTATTATAAGAAAATGGAAGTGTTTGGGAACGACAGCAACTCAGCCACGAAGTGGTAGGCCACGTAAACTGACGGAGCGGGGTCAGCGGATGCTGAAGCGCATAGTGCGAAGAGGTCGCCAACTTTCTGCAGAGTCAATCACTACAGACCTCCAAACTTCATGTGGCCTTCAGATTAGCTCAAGAACAGTGCGCAGAGAGCTTCATGGAATGGGTTTCCATGGTCGAGCAGCTGCATCCAAGCCATACATAACCAAGTGCAATGCAAAGCGTCGGATGCGGTGGTGTAAAGCACGCCGCCACTGGACTCTAGAGCAGTGGAGACGCGTTCTCTGGAGTGACTAATCGCGCTTCTCCATCTGGCAATCTGATGGACGGGTCTGGGTTTGGCGGTTGCCAGGAGAACGGTACTTGTCTGACTGCATTGTGCCAAGTGTAAAGTTTGGTGGAGGGGGGATTATGGTGTGGGGTTGTTTTTCAGGAGCTGGGCTTGGCCCCTTAGTTCCAGTGAAAGGAACTCTGAATGCTTCAGCATACCAAGACATTTTGGACAATTCCATGCTCCCAACTTTGTGGGAACAGTTTGGAGCTGGCCCCTTCCTCTTCCAACATGACTGTGCACCAGTGCACAAAGCAAGGTCCATAAAGACATGGATGACAGAGTCTGGTGTGGATGAACTTGACTGGCCTGCACAGAGTCCTGACCTCAACCCGATAGAACACCTTTGGGATGAATTAGAGCGGAGACTGAGAGCCAGGCCTTCTCGTCCAACATCAGTGTGCGACCTCACAAATGCGCTTCTGGAAGAATGGTCAAAAATTCCCATAAACACACTCCTAAACCTTGTGGACAGCCTTCCCAGAAGAGTTGAAGCTGTTCTAGCTGCAAAGGGTGGACCGACGTCATATTGAACCCTATGGATTAGGAACGGGATGTCACTTAAGCTCATATGTGAGTCAAGGCAGGTGAGCAAATACTTTTGGCAATATAGTGTAGTTTAAAGTGTATTTTTCATACAAAACTAAAGGGATAAACGTTGATAAACTAAAGATATAAACGGGACTAGCATACGTGTATGCTAATCTGATGTCTTACACAAGCGTATTGACTATGGGTATGCTGGTCTGATGGCGTATGCTGGTCTGATGGCGTATGCTGATCTGACATTAATATGCCTGAAGGAAGACAGTATTTCCCATGAGGAGCAGCGCATAGTGTGGTCGAATCCTGATCTCTGGTTTCCTGCAGTAGGATTGAACTACATTTCTGTTTCCATGCCTGTAAGATGAATAGTAATGAGGTAACGAATCTAAAGTTGTCGAAACAATTTCATATGACAATGTGGAAAATAAGGGACGTTTAACTTTGGTTTTGTACCGTATTCCTGCACTTCCCCCCAACCTCATCTGACACATCAGCGACCGATTAAAGACGAGTTAAGAACGTTTGAACAGATGAATATTTAATGTTAGATCATTTCACAGTGAACACATATAGATCCCAGTAGGAATGAGCTGCATTGCCTGAATATCAACCCTGCAGGAAAAGTCTCTCAGGGAAATTTAGTTGCATCGACTTCCATCTTATAACGAATGGGGCAAGAAGGAAGTGACGTATGCCGTAAAGCAGTCTGAGCATCTCAAAGTTGCTTAGTCCGCATATCCATCTGGAAACCTTCCGTTTAAGTAATTTTGGGAAGGGGCGAAAATACTGGTTAGCTGATTGGCCTATGTTGGTGATAGACGGGCCAAATAAACCAATCAGATCAACGAAGCATATGACGTACTAGGCACCAGGCTACTCTTGCCAAAACCAGTCGGGAGAAGAACAAAAACATCTTTTCCTCTGAGAAAAGCCTCCAGAGCAGTGTTTTGCTCTTCTTTCAGTGAAGAAATACTCTGTAATTCCGATAAAACTTGCTCGATAGCTACGCTAACGCTAGTTTCATCGGCTGAAGTCGCCATGTTCTTTAGACTGAACTGTCGCGCTTCTTGTTGCGTCACACCTCAACCCACCTCAAAGCCAACGCTGATTGGACGTTCGTTTGGTGAACGGCTCCAAATTGTCTTCAACGGAGAGTCTCCAGACTGATCTGCGAGTGAAACCTTGAAAGCTCGCGAGATCAGGATGGTCTCACGAGGCTACCTCAGGCCATGACAGAGGGTCTTAAACTGTAAACTTATAATTACAGAAGTTATGAAAATATTAATTTTTCTTATTGTTGGTTTATCTAACTTTGTGAAGCAGAACTTAAAGCACCAGGGCCATCTGGAAATTCTTAGACCCGAATGACATTGATTGCTGATATCACTCTGAAACATCCCAGAAATAATCACATATGGACTACTTCTTAATTACAGCATCAATTATTTCGGTAAATAAAGATTGTTACTATGACAACACACTGATATCTGACCATGTTTCCTTTTACAAATAGATCAACACTTGGCAAGAGAAATCAGATGGACTTTAAATCAATAAATAATTGATCAAGTTCATAAGGAAATAGAGTACAAGCATAAATGAGAAAACAAACATCTGCAGCAATAAGGTGGGAAGATTTTAAGGCATCTTTCAGAGGATCTATCAATAGTTATACCTCAGCAAAGTCTAAAGAAACAAGACTGTAAAGAAAAATCTAAAATAAAAACCCTACAAAAATTTTTAATGATTAAGTCTCAGGTTTAAAAAAGGAGCTACTACTCCTTTTAAGAGCTGAATAAAAGTTATTGGCAGAGCAGCATCCAGTCTGCTTTGACTTCACCAAACTTTATATGAACACAGAAGGAAATCGGCAGATTAACATAAGCATAACCATTGTTAACAACAACAGTGAAACCATAACAGACCCAAGGAAATTAAACCAAGAAAAAAAAGGATACTAAACAAACCTGTAGAAAAATCTCAAGTTTTATTTTATTCTCATTCATTTCTCCAAGAATGAATTATTTAAAACTCCAGGAGTTTACCTAATGTTTAGCCTCAGAGCTAAATAAGAAAATATCGCTCCACAGGCCTGCGGGAGTCCTTCCTAGTCTGGAAAAATGGTTTACTGCTGTATAAGAGGACCCTTTGTAAAGCAAGAGCAGCATACTTCTCCTCATTAATAGAGGAGAATAAGAATAATCCTAGATTTCTTTTTAATACAGTTGCCAAACTCACCCAGAGCCATAGCTCTGTTGAACCGTCCATCCCACCTGCTCTTAGCAGCAATGATTTTATGGGATTCTTTATAAATAAGATTGATCTTATTAAAAATAAGATCATAAGCACTCCTCTATCCCCGATTGTACCTGAGGTAGTCATGGAATCTGAACTGGGTTTAGACTGCTTTGATCCAGTTGAACTTTCTGAATTAGCAAAATTATTGTCTTCATCTAAGCCTTCAACTTGTATGTTAGATCCAGTTCCAACCAGGTTATTTAAGGAGGTATTCCCTTTGATCTCCTCCTCCATTTTAGATGTGATTAATCTATCTCTGTTACAGGGATATGTACCTAAAGCTTTTAAGGTTGCTGTAATTAAACCTCTGCTTAAGAAACCGTCTCTTGACCCAGATGACTTGGTTAATTATAGACCTATATCCAATCTTCCTTTCTTATCCAAACTTCTTGAGAAAGTAGTTGCCAAACAAGTGTGCGATCACTTACACCATAATGAACTTTTTGAAGAGTTTCAGTCTGGCTTTAGAGCTCATCATAGCACTGAAACAGCTCTGGTGAAAGTCACTAATGATATTCTCATGGCCTCAGATATTGGACTTGTATCTGTGCTCGTCCTGTTGGATCTCAGTGCTGCATTTGATCCAGTTGATCATAATATTCTTTTAGAAAGACTTGAATATTTTGTTGGAATTAAAGGAACAGCACTAGACTGGTTTAAATCTTATCTATCTGATCGAATTCAGTTTGTTTATGTTAATGATAGATCTTCAACACGCTCAAAGGTTACCTGTGGAGTACCACAGGGATCAGTGCTAGGACCAATTCTCTTTACTTTATACATGCTCCCAATTGGTAGAGTTATTAGACAGCATGGGATTAATTTCCACTGTTATGCTGATGATACCCAGCTATATCTGTCTATAATCCAGATGAAGCTAACCCATTACATAGATTACAGGCATGTCTTGAAGACATAAAAACCTGGATGACTCTTAACTTTCTGCTTCTGAATGCAGACAAAACAGAAGTTATAGTCTTTGGACCAGAGTCTCTGAAAAAGAAGCTGATTAGCCAGTCACTTCATTTGGATGGGATTAAACTGATTTCAGATAATAAAGTAAAAAATCTTGGTGTTATTTTTGATCAGGACCTGCTCTCTCTGCTTTTCCTCAGAGTAGCTTTGCCTCGTCTGTTCCTGTTTGGCTGTGACGTCATCCAGGAAAGAAACATCAGCTGTGCTGCTTCCATCAACACCCTTGTTTGTAGATGTTGGAGATCGGCCTGTCTTCAGGTGTGGTCCTGTTTCTCTGGCCGTGGCTGGGTGGATGTGCTCTCTTCATCCTCTGGCATGGGAGCTGCCTTGGAGCTCGTCTGCCTGGCTGTGTGTTTCCTGGACGGGGCCGCCTTTTACAGCTGCTTTTTGTATCTCTGCTTCCGTCTCCTTGAACCCCAGTGGGCCTCGGCAGATGGCCGCTCACACTGAGCCTGGTTCTGCTGAAGGTTTCTTCCTGTTAAAAGAGAGTTTTTCCTCTCCACTGTCGCTACAAGCATGCTTAGTGTGAGGGATTGTATTTGAGTCAATGAGTCAATGCAATCAACTGGTTTTCCTTAGATAGAAAACTTTGTATCAATTTGACTGTATGATCTGGTTGAACTGTAAAGTGCCTTGAGATGACATGTGTTGTGAATTTGGCGCTATATAAATAAACTGAATTGAATTGAATTAACAGAAGCAGGATTAAAAGCAGCAGTGGATGGCGAGCAGGCAGCTAAAGATGGCCCTCCTTGAACTTATATCAACTATTTAAAGCTAAGTTTCTCAGACCACTATTAGATGTCTTTGTGGAATCAGTCCAAACCGGAAATTTTTCCAATTTTATGACAAGTGTGCTGATAACATCACTCCCAAAACCAGAAGAAAACCCAGAGACAGATGTGGGAACATCAGTAGGTCTCCTAAACGCTGGTCTTAAAATTAGTGTTGCACCGATACCAGTATCGGACGGGGCCCCGATACTGCCCTCAAATGGTGGTATCGGTATCGGCGAGTACCAACAAATAGGGCACAGATACCATGTTGAGAGCCATAAGTTTATTCAACTATTGTCACCCACTCCTGGTAAGCAATAATAACTTTTTATTTTTATTATCTAGTAGAACTTTTTATTAAAAAGTTCTACTGGATTCTACTGGATTCACTTTGTATTAGATATTTTCCTGCTTCACAAAGGTAGGCAGCGGCTCGACAAAGCCATGATGGCAATTATTTTACATTATTATGGTATCGGTATCGGCCGACACTGCACAGCCAGGTATCGGATATCGGTA
>CM060073.1:1077268-1419768 GCA_030533445.1 Cyprinodon diabolis | reverse complement strand
TTGTTATCGGCACCATGCCGCTCCTTAATTAGGAAGCTGAACCTGATACCTTTAACATGTCCTAATTAACTACAGCGATTCGGGATTAAATGATGGACTAATGATGGCAGCAGCTCTTCTAGAAGCCGTCTGGGAGCGAACATGTGGCCGTATGTGGAGGTTTCTGATGTCTCCAGAGAGTTCAGTCTCTGCATCGTGTTGGTTAGAATGTGTTGTGTTATTTCTGATTATAAATGCTTTGATATTGGGTTCATTTTTATAAAGTTGCTGATGTGTTCTCTGCAAGGCATTGAACAGGAAGAAGAACTTTATAAACTTTATATTAGCTGCTAATGATTCTTCATTTAATCCTGTAGAACAGTATCTTGAAAGGCAATCAGTTTTTTCCTTTGGCATCAAGTTTTCCCGCTTCCTCTTCTTTAGTGGTTATGTTACTCTATTAAACTTTAACTCGGCTACATAAAAACCTAACAAGCTATTTGACAAATAAAGACATCTGAAGTCGATAAAGGCTGCAACTAAGAAGGAAGAGAAATTCACTGAAGAAGTGAGCTGAAGGTCTGACAGGTGGATTTATAGCTTCCTGTAATGACATGCTTGGGTTTGCAAAGACGAGGAAAACTTAGCTTAAAGCGTCAGGATGAGAAAACAAACAAAAAGGAAAATGCTAACCATGCTAAGACTGCCTCATTTCAATCTCCTCATGAGACTGAGAAAAACACAAAGGGGACAGGAAAGAAAGACGGAAAGATACTAGAAGCCCGAAGGGGGGGTTTACCATTAGACAATTCTGGGCAGTCGCCTAGGGCCCCAAGTTCCTGGGGGCCCATAAATACGTTTACATGTATGGTTAATACAACTATTCCTTATTTCTGCACATTAATTATGTTTTTAATAAAAATCCTTTGGCTAAAATGCCATCAGAACACTGATAATCTTAAGTGTGTCTCAAGTGCGAAGAGCAGTGTTGCCTAGCGCCAAATCTAGCAACTTATTTCTGCTACTGGAGACTTTGGAGACAACATCTAAAAGCAGCGAACTCTGCTCTCCAGAGCAAGTAGATTGGTAACCCCGCCTCCTGCTCTCCTCTATCTTGTCTGCTGTCATGATTCATGCAGCTATTATTTCATCCAAATGAAAAATGGAGAACAGATAAGCAGATCATGGCTTGTCTACAGTGAAAAGAAGGACTGGGTTATTTACTTTGGCCTTTTTGGAAACACAGGAAGGAGCAACCAGCTAAGTGAGCTTAGTGCTTGGAAAAAATCTTTCATTCCTTTAGAGACAGCATGAAAAGTCAGCTGAGTACAAAACATAGAGAGGAAAACAAGAAGAAAAGGGACAAGAAGAGAGGGACACAACCTAGAACAGAGAATGGATGTCTATTCTAGTAACATTTCTACATCTGTAGAATGGGGCTGTTCTATGTGTTGTCTTCTCAGTTCAGAGGGCCCCTGCCTGTCTTTGCCTAGGGCCCCACATTTCCTAAATCCAACACTGACCAATCCAATGCGCTTCTTCTTCCTCCAAGCTCTCAGCCTTCAGTTTGCTGAGTTCTAACAGCATCCAATTAATCTGGTTATTGAAGGCAGAGGTCATCAGATCTTAGTCAGGATTGGTGGATGTTGTATTGGACACAAACAACAACAGCTTGGACCTCAGAAACATGTTTCAGAAACATTCCCCCACAGCCATACAATGCCAGATAAACAGGAAGTAGGAAGTTGGGGTGATAGCTATTTCAGAAATGTACACTGGATTCTGTTTACCGACCGGCTGAGAAAGACGGAGCCAAAAAGACATTCAGGGAAACCAAGGAAACCTCAGTCACCACAGAAGAACAAATTCATTGAAGGAGATGTTTGCTTTCTGCCTGCATGTCACTAAATGCGGCACCTACAGGACACGTTTCACAGGGGGAGCAAGATGTGCTGGAAGCTTCAGGTTCCACCTCAGTCTAAGCTAAAGCTCACTGGTTCCTGTTTTGGCTCATATACTGGAGCTGAGAATCCATCTCCTGACAGAAGCCCTGCATGCAGCCTAATAATTATCCCAAACCCCCGGTGACATCATGTCATGGCTGCCGTTACATCAGTGTCCCTGGATGATAGGTCCGGGCCTCTGCTCCCAGCTGGGTGTGGTTTCCATGCTGGGGGGGGGTTGACTTATTTTAGTAAACGGAAAAGCTTTTTTTTCCAGGCCACGTTCCCTGTCTGACTCCATGCGTCTAGACAAATGAAGTGACTGACTAATCAGCTTCTTTTTCAAAGACTCTGGTCCAAAGTCTATAACTTGTGTTTTGTCTGCATTCAGAAGCAGAAAGTTAAGAGTCATCCAGGTTTTTATGTCTTCAGACATGCCTGTAATCTATGTAATGGGTTAGCTTCATCTGGATTATAGACAGATATAGCTGGGTATCATCAGCATAACAGTGGAAATTAATCCCATGCTGTCTAATAACTCTACCAATTGGGAGCATGTATAAAGTAAAGAGAATTGGTCCTAGCACTGATCCCTGTGGTACTCCACAGGTAACCTTTGAGCATGAGGAAGATCTGTCATTAATGTCCGTCCGTCTGTCTGTCCGTCCGTCCAACCCTCGATCCATCCATCTTCTTCGGGTCGCAGGGGTAGCAGCTTCAGTCCCAGGCCAGCAGAGAAACATAGTCCCTCCAGCGTGTCCTGGGTCTCCCCCTGGGCCTCCTCCCGGTGGGACGTGCCTGGAACACCTCACCAGGGAGGCGTCCAGAAGGCATCCTAACCAGATGCCTGAGCCACCTCAACTGGCTCCTCTCGAAGTGGAGGAGCAGCGGCTCTACTGAGTCTCCCCCGGATGACTGAGCTCTTCACCCTATCTCTAAGGGAGAGCCCAGACACACTACGGAGAAAACTAATTTCAGCCGCTTGTACCTGGGATCTCATTCTTTCGGTCATGGCCCAAAGCTCATGACCATAGATGAGGGTAGGAACGTAGATCAACCGGTAAATAGAGAGCTCTGCTTTCTGGCGCAGCTCTCTCTGAACCACAACAGACCGGTACAGTCCACGCTTCACAGCAGACGCCGCACCAATTTGCCTATCAATCTCCTGCTCCATCTTCCCCTCATTTGTGAACAAGACCCCAAGATTCTTAAAATCCTCCACTAGGGGCAGTACATCCTCCCCAACCTGGAGAAGGCACTCTACCCTTTCCCGGCTCCAGACCATGGTCTGGGATTTGGAGGCACTGATCCTCATCCCGGCCGCTTCACACTCGGCTGCAAACCGCTCCAGTGAGAGCTGTTGATGCCGCATAGAACCACATCATCTGCGAATAACAGAGATGCAATTCTAAGGCCACCAAAACAGATCCCCCCTACACCTCGGCTGCGCCTAGAAATTCTGTCCATAAAACTAATGAACAGAATCGGTGACAAAGGGCAACCTTGGAGGAGTCCAACCTGCACTGGAAACGAGTCCGACTTACTGCCGGCAATGCGGACCAGGCTCTGACACCGGTCACACAGAGACGTAACTGTAGAGTCAGGCGAAGAAGGCAGCCTTTAGTGAATTTGGGATTGAATGGGCATTTGGGAAGTGGATACCACAAACGATAGTCTAATCAGGGCTTACAGATGCAGGAAACAATGACGGATGTTGAGGTTCATCCCACTGCTAATCAGAATCATCACTGGAAATCGTGTGGTACGGTAGGGAAGCTAGGAATTTTACGAATGTCTGAAATTGCGCAGTTGTTAGTGAGAACCAAGCCAGAACTGAACTGCGCCGAGCCCTACTGATGAACTAGTAAGATGTTAGCGCGGTTCGGTTGTGTCTGGCACGGTCTGGTTCAGTTGAGCGCGCCATTTACACTCAACAGTTATCTCAGATTCAGCCCCAGAGAGTTCTTAATGTTTTACCGTCGACGAACGACTAATGTTGCGCCGATGCCATTTTTGGCCCCGATACCGATACCTGGCTGTGCAGTATCGGCCGATACCGAGACCATAATAATGTAAAATAATCGCCATCATGGCTTCATGTCAAGCAGCTGCCTACCTTTGTGAAGCAGGAAAAAATCTAATGCAAAGTGAATCCAGTAGAACTTTTTATTGCCTCCCTGGAATGGGTGACAATAGTTGAATAAACTTATGGCTCTCAAAATGGTATCGGTGCCCTATTTGTTGGTACTCGCCGATACCGATACCACCATTTTAGGGCAGTATTGGGGCCCCGTCCGATACTGGTATCGGTGCAACACTAAGTACGAGTAAAGTGACTTTTGGGTTTAATTCCTTTGCTGAATGTTATTCAAACCTGTCAGTCCAGTAGTTTCCCATCAAGCTACTGTTAAATAAAGGCCAATAGAGCCAGAAAGCCATTAAACAGACAATAACGTCACTGCATGAGTTTAACATGTGTTGGACCAGCATGCTGGGACCATTCCTGTTTCAGTGCATGTTGGTAACCTGAGCGCCTGAACTCAGTGACCTCCATGTTCCTCTGAAACACAAACAAAAAGGTTTCAGCCTGGCTGATGAGGATGGGCCATAAAACCTGAGTCCCTTCCAGGCGGATGGCGTCACCATGAGGTGACCTGTGGTGGGAGTAGATTCCTTCATCCACTGTTTCCCAGCCAGATGACAGAATATGACATTCTGAACATTGTAATTTAAAAAGTAAAAAGTAAAATTTGTAATTTAAAAGTAAAAATAGACTGTGATGGATTAGATATGTTTATAGTAAAACAGACATTTGACTGCATCCTTAAACCATTTTCTTATATTTTCAATCTCTCTCTCATTTCTGGCATCTTTCCTCAAAAATAAAAACAGCAAAGATAATAATTATATTCAAAAATTGGGTGCAGGTTTAATGGTTATAGACCCATATCTATACTTTCACAATTTTCAAAAATTATTGAGAAATGGTTCACAATAAAGCTAGACTCCTTTCTAGAAAAAAAAATTATTATTTGATTATCAAATAGGTTTAGAGTCAACAGATCCACCATCCACTTAACAGTGGGTTAGAAATGTGTTAAATGGATTATTACTGTTAAGTCATCGATTTTTCTGTAACCATCAGAAAAGGGGACAATAAGACAATGTCTTCATCGTGCCCCTTTTCACCATGTTATGTTCATACTAATGTATGACCCTGTAAAGTAAAAAAAAGAACTTGGATGGATAATGCATGGGATAATTAGAATATTTGAATTAGAATAAAACCTTAATATTGACTGTTTGTGTGACTTAATCCAGTATAAGCAATCATTTTCCTGCTGAAGAGCGGTTAAGTATTTTATTATCACTCTGACATCTTTTTTTATATTTCCTGATCAATCCTTTCATTGACCTTTAGAATAAAGGTCAAATACCTGCTAATAAAACCAAAAACTACAAGTGATGTATTCTACTGATAATCATCATTACTGTTGCTATGAGACCAATAAGCAATGAAATACTTCAAAGCAGTAGGATGATCGTTTTATAGGATGAAAGCATAGCTCTATAAGTATATAAGTTTCATACATTTGGTTCATTCTTTCCAAAAACGTTTTAAAAAAAAAACAATCCATTGGAGTTCAGGAAGCTTTTTTTCAATTCAAAATATTATCATTATTATTTTTTTAATAGGAAAAAGTTTTCCGGATGGGAAACAAAACGTCTTTAAACTTGGAAACAAAGTCCAGTGGTTTGTTTTTTTTTTTTAAACTTTTTTGGAACGACAATGACCTGGATGACTGAAAATCTTCCCCAGCATTTTTTTTTTCATTTATGTCCAATTTCCTCTGTTTTTAATTTGACTTTTTCTAATAATTTGTGTGGGAAATGTCTGTCCTGGTTCCTAAACATGACAATAAGAGTCAGAGTATGAGATCCTGCAGTGAGCTCACGGCAGAGGAATGTGTGAGGCCTGCAGAGAGAACGGAAAGCATTCGACGTGTGGTAACAGTTAGCTCAGAGCTCAGAGACGCTGCGCGGCCCAATTACTGACAGCCATGGAAGCTCATTATTACCTGTTCAGCTTCACTTTCACTCAGCCATTTTCCCTGCAGGCCATTTCAGACAGATGTTGTTAAAGACGCCTGGAGTTAGCTGCTGATTTGCAGAGAGAAACTTATGAATTATTTAATGGAATATTGGTATAAGAACAGAGAGCTGTTTTCCAGAGGTACATTTGACCAGAATGTTAGGTTTATTTAAACTTTTACATGTTTGGCACTAAGAATCATTCTTGAAGGAATGGTGCAGAGAAAAGATCATCAGTTTGCAGCATCCTGCCTGTTTTAAACCCAACATCTCAGGAACTGTTAGCCTGAAACTTTAATTTATCCACTTTTCTGTAAAACTTCTCTGAATAATACTTTAGTGCATGAGAGCGATCTGTTACATCCTCTCTACCATTTTCTTCTTAAAGGTATAGAGCACAATCTTTTATTTCCGGGTGGAACATCTCAATAAGTGGTCCTCCTAACTGTCAATCATTCATGCGATGAGTCCATCCTACATGTTCGTCCTGTTAGCTAGCTTTTTCTGCGCTCTTTCAGGCGTATATCTGTGGTGAGCTACGGTTTCAGACGGTGATTGAAGCTCACCTTTCTCACCGTGTTTCTTTGAAAATGGCCGATGGTCGTAAGAGAAAAAGTATCTATGAAGTGAATGAGAAGGAAAGAAAGGCCTCAGAAGAGGCAGATATATCCCAGAATGCTTTGCATGGAGAGCTCTCCTTACAAAGCATTATGGGAATTACTGTCACTAACCGACAGCGGCGACTAATAACAAAGATGGCGCAGGCAGCGCGCGGTGGAGGAGGAGTTATGTGACCAAAGGAGCAAAAAGCAGTGATCATCTGTCTGAACGGTCAGTTAACTGAGTTCACTATACAGTTCACTATATATTCCCCGCTCTATATAGTGATGGAGGGATTTAGGGGTTAGAGCGGACGATCAGACACAGTTAGCTGGTATGAGCGATGAGAACAGCAACTTTTAAACAGAGCGTGCACCAGGAGAAATGGTCTTGTGCACACTCTCACACGCGTTTAATAGACGTTCCCTAGAGAGGGTACAGGGTTGTGCATGTGCATTTTTTTTTTAATGGGGGTCTTTTAAAAAACTCATAAAAACTTTCAAATGCACCATCTGTTAATTTTCATGGTGTATCAGATTGTTTCCAATAATAATCCCATTTCTGATCCTGTTTATCTGCAGCATCTGTGCAGCATGGAGATCTTTGCTGTTCTAAAGTAGATCAACATATCATCACTTTTAATATAGCAAAGACAATTTTTACACACCATCTGTCAAATAAATGATTTAAGATGTCTGAAATAGTAAGAGCCTTGGTGAAGAAAGCCCTCTGCAGACATTCCATGTTCCATTTTATAGAACATTCAAAACTTAGTGTTACCAAAGCTGCTCTCGCTCTGGATCCTGCAGTCCCAAAAAAGAGGAAACATAAAATGTTTCAGTAGAAAGAAAAGGAACTGTTATCTATAAAACCAGCTGTTGTTTCCCTTCATGAGTCTGGATTAAACATTATTCTGTGTGTGAAACCTCTTTCTACCAATCTAAGCTTTAGTATGTGCAGAATCCAACCAGAATGATGAGAAAAACATTGATTTATACATTTCTGGAAATCAGTTAATTAGGATTACAAGACCACTGGACCACTGGTTCTGGTCCTTCAGGTCTCTAATAGGGTGATAGAATGATTCTATAGGGTATCTGGTCCTTCAGGTCTCTAATAGGGTGATAGAATGATTCTATAGGGTATCTGGTCCTTCAGGTCTCTAATAGGGTGTGTAACATTGGTTGGGCTGAAAATGGCATATTAGCTGTTCTATGAGCCCTAATGCAGCCTGGTTAAAAGCCCTAGAATGAAACCACAGCTTTTCTCCCTTTTACAACGAGCCAAGCTGCTGAGCAAAGACGCATCATAGCAACAAGCACTCACTCACTGAAACATCAGATTGTTGATATGGTAGGGTGGAGGCCTTCAACAGGGGGTCCGCAACGCCTAGGGGGTCGCGAAAGTTTTGGTTGATTTTTTTTTGTTTTTTTATAGTCCCACCTGCAGTTTTTTCCACTAATTGAAATGTGTTTAATCCTCATTAACATGAATCCAACAGACTGTAGTAAACAGATCAATGGGGGCAGAAGATGTCTTTCAGTCATCAATGCTCACATTCAGCGACACACAGGAGCTTTCAAGCTGGGCACCGTTTCATTCACAACACCTGTCCCATCAACCAGGAATCAGAAATACTTTAATAATCCCAGGGAGGGATTACTTTAGTTACATTACTCCATCTGTAATAGAGTGACTATAGGACCAGTTTGATAGAACACGATTTAATACCATATATATAATTAGGGGTTCCCCGCTCCATCTCGCTATAGGTGTTTGGGGGTCCTTGACCTGGAAAACGTTGCCGGCCACTTTTCATTTCTAAAAAAATGTCCGGGGGGAATTTCAAAATCGTCCGGGATTTTGGTCGACTACAGTGCAGCAAGTAGTCGAAACACACCGGGCACCGAGCCGTGACCTCTGGGGCTGGTCCGGGAACCACAGAGAACGGGGGCAGGGAGCCAGTGGGGGACGGAGCGACCAAACCTGACTCGACACAGAACAATATAAACTCAGTTTTTCCTTCTATGACCCTTCAAATGTTCCCAGGTAGGAGTCCATATGGAGCTAAATCAGGCTCAAAAAGATTCACAAAGCATACGCCAAAATTTTATAAGCATAAAGTCAGATCCACAAGTGTAGAACGAGATTCTGAAGTATACATCCCAATTCACAAATGTTCATCACACAAAGCTTACATCTGTACCTTTACAAATGAGTTAAAAGTTTCTCACATTCACACCATTCAAGCTGAACAAGTAATAACAGACTGCACATGCATGAATATGATGGCAGTTAACGACCGTTAACCCCCCAGGTGACCTCCAAGGCCAATCCAGTAGGAAGGATCAGAGCTTCCTTTAGTTCCCCCTAATTCAATTCTATTCAGTTTATTTCTATAGCTCCAATTCACATCATGTCATCTCAGGTCACTTTCCAGTTCACCAGATCCTCCAGTCAGATTGATTTTCCTGGAGAAAACTCCACCAGCCGCCGCTGGTCTGTACCTGCAGCTCCACTTTCCAGCCATCGGAAACATTCAACCTGAATATGTCTCCAGTTACAACCTGAAATGATGCCTAAAAATTTAGTTGGACGGTTTGTTGGACTAATAGTCCAATCAGATTAAACCAACCTTTTAGCAAACATCTGCAAAACTCAACGAGGAGAAGGAAATGAACCGACAGTATGCAGGTTTTAAAGGAGGTTACCTCCACATGATTGGGCAGCATGTTGACAAATTTAAATCCAGGGATCCTCTTGTCGCTGCAAACCACGCCTACATCTTCAGTGTGTTTGCAGTCTGAGACGCCGATCCCGTTGGACGGACACAGAGACAACGTCTTCTCTTTCCCCGTGCATCGAAGGTTGTCGAACCAGATGGGTCCTTATGGGATAAAACAGAGATCCAGGTATTATGGCTGTTTTAACATTGACACTTTATCCTGGTTTTGTTGCTACTGAGAAATGTTCCACTCATCATCAGGATGCATGCCAATAAAGGACTAAACATGGAGCCATTTGTCTTTGCTTTACCTTCTCCTTTCCCATATTTTGAAGAAGGCACCCATGAGACGCCTTCCTGGTAGCCCAGTTCTTTGCACACCACCTGAGCAGAGTGGATGCTGAAGTCGTCATCGCAGACGGTACCCCACGTACCGTTGTAGTAAACCTCAACTCGACCCTCGTTGTGCTTCCTCTTCTGTCCAGCTAGTCTCAGCTGGATCCTGAGGGTATCTGGAGCCAGGACTGGGGGGCTGTACTGTTCCACTTCAGCATGCGGGTACCCCAGCGGGTATCCAAGGTGCTCATACTGGGCATGGGCCAGCTTCAACACCAGCAAGAAGACCCCAGTACAGTAGGACAGCTTTTGGTTGGCCGGCATTCTGATAAGCACTGTTGAAAAGATAAATACAGAGGATTTTTATAGACAGACGGACGACCGGACAGAAAGATAAAGATATTTATTACCAATATTTATCCATATTGATTTTTAGCATCCTCTTTACTGATGACATCAGCTGAGCAATAAAACGGAAAAGATGTAAACAAATTCATTTTGTGGGAAAATGAAACAACAACCTTTCAGTACAGATCAGGTCATTAGAAGCAGTTTATATTAGTGGAAGCTTAGCATCAGAGGTAAACTAAAGGATTATTACTGTCCTTCCATCAAAGATGGAGTCTCAGACATGGAGCCAAACCTAAAGATGCGCCTTCAGACCTGAGGGCTCCAGCTTAACGATACCATGGTAGGATGTTATATCCATGTTCTTATGTTCATTTTCTATAAATATTCAATGCAAAATCTTTAATCTGAGATTATATGCATACCTCTGTATGGGGTGAGAATTGTTCTTATAACTATTAAGCATTAACAATCTATACAGCTGCTGAAATAAAATAAAAACTGTTCATCAGTTTTCTAATAAATATCAAATAAAGAAGAGTTGAATATAGAATCATTTATTCTGCTGTTTTTAATAGTAAATGATGCTACTGATTGCCTTTTATTACTGGACCGCTGCTTCACCTGCATCACTTCAAATCAGTGTACGTGCCCTGTGCTGAAGAAAGCCGTCCCACAGCAGGACTCAGCCACCACCATGTTTTAAGAAGGTTGTTTTTTTATTCAGAGCGATGGGGAATAAAGATGATGGTCCTCCAGGTGTCCAAAGACGGAGACAGTTTGACTGATGTTCTGTCAGACCAGCATACCCACAGTCAATATGCATGCTCAAAACGTCAGTTCCCTGTTTATCCCTTTAGGTTTGCTGGAAAAATAAACTTTAAACTACCTCAAGGGCGTGTATCCCTTTAGACGTGTATCCCTTTAGACGTACAAAAAAACAATAAAAGGTCAGATCGCCATACGCTTCAAGAAACACCAAAAAGTAAGTAATTAAATGGTTTTTTGTGTACATCACTAAAGGGATACACGCCCATTTAGGTAGTTTAAAGTTTATTTTATGTAAAAAAAGCTAAAGGGATAAACAGGTATTGACCCTGGGTATGCTGGTCTGACCGGGATTGCTCATCTAACAGAACACCGGCTTCAGGCAACAGTTTCTTTTTAACTGTAACCAAAGAGCTTAAATTCATTGAGAGAGCATTTTGTAATTTCTTATGATTAGCAAAGTGAAACCAACATTCAAAGGTCTTCCAAATAACTTGACAGGCTAATGCTAAGTTCACAGCTAACGCGACTGAAGCAGCAGAAGTAGCCAGTTTACGTGCAAAGTCAATAGTTGACGCGCATCAAGGTGCAGCAAAAGCAACTGAAGCAGCACATCATGGGCTTCTGAGCATCTGAGGCGCTTTAACAAGTAGCAGCTGCTGGATGCGCCGCATCAACCAATCAGAGAAGCTGATCTGGGAGCTGGCAGGGAGTCAGACACAGCACTGCTGATGCAGAGCGCTATGATCACTCCTCTGAAACAGTTTATTAACGCCTAAATTAACTTCAAATGTAGAAACCTGCCGGCAGAATATGTTGGCTTTTATTATCCTGCTGCCTGCAGTTTGTAGCACAGACCTGAAAACGCTAACATCTACTTCCAGCCGCCACCAACAAGAGGGGAAAACCCCCAAGAGGCGAGCGGGCCTGAGGCAGCTGCTGCTGGGGATTCCCAGTGACAGCGCAGCGCCGGTATGTGGGGGTCTGAGCGGCTCCCACAGAGAAATAATCTTTGAAGGCAGGATGGTAATCTGGATGAACTGACTGCACAGACCATGTTTTCAGGAGGACTTTCTCACTTCAACATAGATTCTAACTACTTTCTACCCGCTGATCACAGCTAATATAGCAAAGCTGCTCTCTGGCATTGAACACAGGAGCAGCAGAAGCATCAGACGCATCTGGACTCACTTTACTGGACGGCCTGACCTTAATGAGGACAAGCAGCAGAAATGAAGCAGCAGCTTTTTTTGCTGCTTAAAGTGTGTCTGGTGTGAACGTAGCTTAGCACGTAGCTACTGAAGCTGCTTCATGGGAGAATATGGACCAAACTTCGTCCACAGAGGAACCACCTCCCCACCCAGAAGAACCCAAAGGACCCGTTCTATCCGGAGACCAGATAATGTTCCTAATGACTGACACAGATGAATATGTTCAGTCGTTAAAATATGCCATAGATTGTTTAGGTGTGATATCTCACACAGGGGGTGTCGGAAAGAAACAAATAGCAGTTTTAAAAGTTTTCTGCGTAATTCCAGAAAACATCCACTGATGAGTGAAGAAAGTCCAAAGCCTGAATAACTGATATGATTGGATGACTTCCAGATGTGCCTGTCCTGTGAGAAAACATCTGGACTGACCCATCAGCTTCCCTCTGTAACGTGGCAGCGCTTACACAAGCTGGAGTCAACAGGCTCCTCACATGCAGTGAAACCTGCAGCCTGTGGCTCGGCGGACGGCGTCTTTCACAGCAGCTGTGATCAGCAACGATCAGGAGGCATGCAGACCGGGCGGCGCTGCAGCTGCTTTACATCTGAACACACTCACATCAGGATCCATTTCCTTTGGTTTAGAGGAAAACATCCCTGGATGGGAGAGCCTGAAACATGAAACCTCTGAAATCATTTCTCTATGCTGCATGCTGGAAGCTCCTCCTCTAAAAAGCTGAAGGACAAACAATCATTAAAGACTCTGCAGCTCTTTGGTATCATATCATGTTTTAATTAACCTCCAATAAGGACAGAAACAGTCTAGGGATTAGCTGAAAAGGTCAAAATGTCAATTTGCAGGAATGCCATCCTTGCAGACGAAGCCAACAGTTCTTTCCCAACATCCCTTTGTGTTTCAGGGCATCTCTCATCTAACTGATGGAGCAAAGAGAATCCATGAACAGAAAGTCCAGGACTCACCTCATGTCATCAGATATTTAGCTCTAGAAACAGAAAGGATTTCCATGTATTTAAACTAAAACAATGCTAACTAGAAAACAGTAGGATGCCGTGCACAGAACAAATCTGTAAAGGAGTTTGGAAGGATGTCCTCAGAGTTTGAAAGATGGAAAATTTGCTGCTGCGGCTGAACTTACTGTTCCGCTCTGAAGATGAAGGTCCAGTTGTTCATGCAGATCCTGGGTGCTGGAGGCAGCTGCTCCTCCTTCTGCAGCTCACTCAGCTTTCACTGCTCTCCATGCAAATGAGGAGCAGAGGAAGGAGCTTCCAAAGCTGCAGAGGTCCCGCCCACCGGCGCCCACTTCTGCAGTGACCCAAGTTTTCCTCAACTTGTGAGAGGATTTCATGGAAGCAGCTTTTAGGAGCGTCAGAAACAAAGTTTTTACATTACTGTTGATTATAAACTATAAAATCTGTGGTTATTTTAGTGAGTAAGAAATTAAAACAGATTTTTGACTTATTTTACCTGCTTGCAAACAGTCTTTGTTTTAAAAACTTTAATGTTTTCCAAACTAAGGTCAACAGGAAAAGGAAAAACAGGACAGGAAGATGGTTTCTCTGTCAGCATGAAGTCACTTACATTCAAATTAAATTAGACCTGATTCATTAACTGAGTGATTTATCCCTTATTAATGCAATTATTTATGTCCAAAACTATTTATGCTATTTTGTCTTGAAATGCTTCCTGTAATCAGAGAATAGCTTTTGTCCCGTCTGAAGATTAACCTTTCAGAAGGTCTCTTTGCCATCACCCTAATCTTTAGCTTAAATCACAGATTATCAGATTAAATTCAGGAGTCTGGATGAGAGAATCTAAAATCCTGCAGTTTTTTTTTCAAATCAGAAGAACCATGTTGATATTTCTTTAAACTCGAATCTGACTCTTTACAATCTGCTGCATCATGGAAAGTTGAATGGAAGGAAAAACTCCAGGAGAAAAAGAAAAACATAGTCGGCAAATAAAGCTCTGAGGAAGTGAAGGTTTTATGAAACATGACCTGCAGGTGGAGGCAGATCCATCAGAGACGCGTTCAGGACGTTCCTGCTGCTTAACACCTGATCTATGAAAAATACCACGTGAGGCAGAAGAGGAGTGGTTAGATAAGAAGTTTCTCCAACATGAAGGTGAAATGTTTGCTGATAAGAGCAGCAGCGACGCCATCAGCCATCTTCCAGGACTGTTTACTCTCCCTGGGTTTTTGCTGGGAGACTTTCTGAAAAGCATTTTTTAAAGCAACACTTAGTTTGGCATTTTTAAAGATCTGGAAACTGATGTCTAACATTTCACAATCTAGAGTTACAGATCTGTCAGTTCAGCCAAATTATAAACTGCTCTCTGCCGCCATCTTGTGTCAGACAGTAGTTTTGCAGGCAGGTCTGCTCTCAGCAGCACACCTGTTAGTGAGGAACTGGAGCCCCCCCACCCACACACACCCACACACACACACACACACACCCACACACACACACACACACACGCACCAACACACACACACACACACACACTCCGTCATATGACTTCTACACCTGTGATCCTTTTTAGAACCTGTGGCTTCCTCTGTGTCACAGGATCCACAGCTCTCACTTTCAACCACTGATCATCATCATCATCATCATCATCATCATCATCATCACTCTCTGTTCTGTCTCCTGATTCTACCTTTGATTTATATAAAGCAAAAGAAACAGAGATGCAAGTTCTCTAACTAGTCAGATCTCTAACTAGTCAGTTCTCTAACTAGTCAGTTCTCTAACTAGTCATTTCTCTAACTAGTCAGTACTCCATCTGCTTGAATTCATAGCCTCCATAACACAGTTGGTTTCATATGAGGAGCCGTTTGTAAAGTTAAGCAGTCAAATATTAGAATCATATTTATGGTTATTTAGCCTGTTTTAAGAGAAAATAAGCAGGTTATACAGTATTTTCCAAGTCATTTCACTTTAAAAAAATAAAAACTTCAAACTAAATATTTAGCTTGTCAGTTAAAAGTTTGTCAGCAAGCCGATTACTTAGTTTGGAAGATAAATATTTAGCTCCAAAGTAAATATTTATTTAACAAACTATTTAGTGTGGAACTGATTTTTTTTTATATAAATGAATGAATGACAGTGAAAAAAATGAACTAAAGTAAAGTAACCTTATTTTTCTCTTAAAAAACGCTAAATAACCATAAATGATGCTCCTAATTTTTGACTAACTTTCCAAACGGCTCCCCATAGTTTCATTACGGCTTCACAGTAAAGACTTCTGACACGTTTTTAAGTCTGATGGTGCTGAGCCACATGTAGCCACTGCTGCTCTGGGGCACGCCCACAGAAGAGATGCTGCTGGACTCCAGGCTTTCGGAGACACTGCGGGTGCAATGCCTTGCCCAAGGACACACAAAAAACTGAAATGAACAGAGCTGGGGTTTGAACCCACCTGTAGTGGCAATCTCTCTTCATTTTCCAAAATACCACCTGGAGCTGCAGACATTTCTTCACTCGCACGACATGACAAGTTCTTAAAGTTTTGATGTCTTTACTTAGAAATAAAAGGGTTAGAAAACCAGAAGGCGGACGGTAAGAAAACTTTATGCTCCCATGCCTTGTGCAGCTCTGCCCAAACAGGCTCTGCACGTTCTCAGTTACATCACTTAAAGGGGCAGTCATCAAATATTTTTTATATCAATAACTTTTCTTAGAACTATGAAATAAACAATGACATGAACTAACAATGAAGGAAAATATAAACTGCAACTATGAACTGTACTTATTTCTTGCATATTCTATCTTTTCTGCTTTATGGCTCTTACACCACCAATGTCACAGTTTAGTCTGATCTTTCCTCTTAGATGCTGAATTAGCAACAATCATGTAATAATGTTGGAAATATCATTGGTTTGATTTCTTCTTCTAAAGGTTTGTTACTTTAAGAATCAAATGAAAAAAATAAAGCTTGGATAATCTAATCCATGACTGTCGTTGAGGTTGGAGAGTCGATCACAGATTTAGTTTGATGACTTTTCCCTTAAAGGAGAAGTCCGGTCAGCGTGGAATACGGGGGACGACAGAGGCCTTCTTTAGCAGCAAGATAAGTTATTAAAACAAGGAAAAACAGAAAGAAATTTCACAAAAATTTTATTATTATTTGGATGGAAAAAGCAACTTTAAATAAAACTATTTTGATAAATATTTACAAACTGAACAAGCAGATTAGTCATTTATATGTCAGCCATAAGCTTCAATCATTGTCTGCAAAATAAAAAAACAAATAAAATCATCTTTTCAGTCAGCAGTGATGAACTTCCTCCATTTTTAGTCATCTTCTTCCTGCAGCAGCGGCTGTAGGACCAAAAACATCAGTTTGATCAGTGGAAAAAAACCCAAATCTAGATGAGTCATTTTTTCTTAAAATCAGAGCATTTGTTCTTGGATTAAGGAGGTAAAATAGACATTTTGCCAATGGAACAAAACAATTTACACTTAAAATAAGAAAACACAATTGCATTGTCTTATTTCAAGTCCATATTATCTAATTATCTTATTTTATTTTCATTCTCAAATTAAAGGTACTATATACACTTAAATTTTACGTATTTCTAGATGTTTTTTCCAGCTCCTCTCACCGTGTACGCCGTGTCTCCGGGCCTGGAGTCTGGCCTCTGCCAGTTAACGTTGGCCAAGATCTTTAGGACCACCAAGCCGAAGGCCACGATTAAAGCCCCCAATGAGTTTCCTAACACGGCCTCTGCTGGGAGGCTGGAGTACGGCTGCGTTCCGTTAGGCGTCCCCTTCCTGTGGAAACAACCAGCGGTTAGGATTCCCACCGTGGCATCATCTTAGAGCAGCGCAGACCACTCACAGGACGAAGAAGAGCTTTTCGTTGATGCCGGAGATACAGGCGGCGACGCTGAGCAGCAGGATGCTGCCGCCCAGCCACACATGGACGGGCTTCAGGAGTTTACGGAACGCCACGGGGGAGCAGGGCAGCAGGAAGCCGGCGAAGCCCACCACCCACTGCAGAGACGGCCAAAATGAGACGACTCAGAATAGGACATAATCCCAGAGGGAAATTACTTAAAAAACAAAAACACATTCCTCCATTAGGATCCACGTACCTGAAGAGCAAAAAGAGCCACGGCAGTGATCCCGATCCAGCTGTGCAGCGAGTACAGGTTGGCGATCTTCTGGGCGTTGTGGAAGTCAAAGACGGCGCAGAGCCCCAGGATGGACAGGATGAGGGAGAGCAGCATCAGAGCTGCATGGAGCAGCTTCCAGGGAAGTTTATTCTGACCCCAGGTCAGCGGGACGCGGTACACCACCGCTCCTGGAAAAAACAACGGAAACCCACAGGAGACATTAGAGGATCAGTTCAGGAAGAAGCAGATCTTCTGCATCTGCTGTTTGATGAGGAACTGGTTCCACAGGATGTCGTTACGCTGCTGCTCACAACTTTACAATCAGTCCACATGGTTCCTGTTTTTAGGTTCCAATCTTTTATTAATCTTTAACAGAGAAGCAATGATTCAGCAAACAGATCACCAGCGAGCGCCTGAAATGTGTTCCCAATTAAAAACTGACATTACTGAACTGTTTTCTTCCACATTCTAGTTAAAATGAAAACATTTCAAGCGTCTCTGTCCACCTTTCAACATTTTTCACTTTTATTTGATGCTTATTCTTTTCTAACGATCAGAAGGAAGGCCTCCCCACCATCACCCTCATCAGTCACACTAAGGATTGCCAACTCCTTGGTAAAAAAAAAAGGTTGTGGTGATTTTTTTTAGCCCCCCTTTGTGTCTGAAATGATTTTTTTTAACTATTTGACTCAAACCTGATTAAATTAGATGCATATTTATCTGTAACATGAACACATGCAAAACTAATTATTATCCAGCAATTAACTTTAATACAAAATAAACTTTAGCTGAATAAAATAGGTATGTAAAACATACGCCTGTCCTGCTTAAAGGTGCAGCAGGAGATCTTTTGACGCATTTTTTACCATGTGGCTTAAAGATCTGCCCACAGCCGCTTAGCAAGCAGTGAAATAGAAGGACTGGAAGTGAAACTAAAACAAATGGCCGCCGCTACAGAAAGAAATCTATGAATAACCCCAACCAATCACAAAAGACGGTCCATTGTACACGATTGGTTCTGGACGCGTCAATCATGGTCGTCTGCTTGACCCTCCCCCCTGTGACGTACCCGACACACGAACCAATCGACCCCCCAATGCTCATGCAGGACGCCGTGGCTGGAAGCTAGCCGCTGCTATGCTACGTTACTGCATGTTTGCACCACATTTATTAATGCTCTGAACTTCCAGATCAATGTGTTTTTTTGCACCTTGTTTTTTTTCCGATACTGTTTACATTTGATCACTGCTGCACTTTATGGAAATATCATGAAAGCTGTACAGAACAAAATGTCTTGTTGTTTTAGCTCTGTGTTTACAAAACGACAATAACTGTTATCTAAGTCTAAATGATCTTCTTTGGTTGCACGCCGCCTGCAGCACTGATCAAGCCCCGCCTTCTGCTGGACTCAGACTTTATCTTTTCTATTATTAAACCAGGAACAACGCTGGAAACATTCATGTTGTTTTTTTTCCATATTTTCTTGTCTCCATACCTTTGAAAATAACAAAAATAAAGCTACTAGAGACTAAAAATATAGTCTAAAAAATGATGTAGCTACAGCTAGGTAGTTAGCTCAGATACCAGTTATATTAGCAATAGAAAAGCTACAATCTTTAACCTTTTTTATTAAAACTTTCTTTAAAAAAAACAACCTCTCTCCCAGTTTCCATCTTTTCGGTAGAGATATGACGCTACAGTCCGTAGGTCCAGGTGAGCGGGCCGGTTTACGCCGATCCCTCCTCCAAACAGGGTCCATCTAATCGGCCGATCCCGTCATTTTCAGTGGGTCAGCTTACAGTGTGGCTGATGAGGGTGATGGAAGGGAGGCCTTCCAACCTCAAAGACTCAGACTGATGACACGTGACTGACACATGATAATGTTAACATTTGAATGGAAATATGGCTGCTGGTTAAAAGCTCTGACTTTGCTGGACTTTGCTTTCTGGAGTCTCATGACTGAGTTGAAGTTATAGTTTATTTTTATGATGCTGATGTCTCACTCTGCAGGTCAGAGGTCACTTCCTGGTCCAAGGAGTGAATATGTGAGGTAAAAGTTAACAAACAGTGAGGTGCTGTCAGTCAGCTGGTCTTCATGAACGTTTCTTTCAGAGCAGAACAATGACTTCAGAAGTTTACAGCTCAGAGTGTCTGAGAGCCGAGAAGATGGACTGAGGTGGAGATGAAGGACCCAGAGGATTCGCTCCACTTCATATTCACCACTCTGGCTCAGTCAGGGGGGGATTTACCATTAGGCAATACCAGGCAGCTGCCTAGGGCCCCAAGTTCCTGGGGGCCCCATAACACTCTGTTTACATGCATAGTTATTACAACTATTCCTTATTTCTGCACATTATGTTTTTGATAAAAATGGCTAACATTCCAACGCTGATAATATTAAGTGTGTCTCAGCCCCCCCCTTCAGTGTCCACCATATTGGATCAGTCCATTTGCTGCACATGTTCAGAAAGGTCCAAACAGACAGCAGCAAACCATTTGAAAACAAACCATGCAAAGAGCAGTGTTGCCAACTTAGCGCTTTAGTCGCTATATTTAGCCACTTTTCAGACCCCTCTAGCACTTTGATTTCTAAAAAGCTCCTAGCGCCAAATCTAGAGACTTTTTTCTGCTACTGGAGACTTTGGAGACAACATCTAAAAGCAGCAAACTCTGCTCTCCAGAGCAAGTAGATTGGTAACCCCGCCTCCTGCTCTCCTCTATCTTGTCTGCTGTCATGATTCATGCAGCTATTATTTCATCCAAATGAAAAATGGAGAACAGATAAGCAGATCATGGCTTGTCTACAGTGAAAAGAAGGACTGGGTTATTTACTTTGGCCTTTTTGGAAACACAGGAAGGAGCAATCAGCTAAGTGAGCTTAGTGCTTGGAAAAAATCTTTCATTCCTTTAGAGACAGCATGAAAAGTCAGCTGAGTACAAAACATAGAGAGGAAAACAAGAAGAAAAGGGACAAGAAGAGAGGGACACAACCTAGAACAGATAATGGATGTCTATTCTATTAACATTTCTCTATCTGGAGAATGGGGCTGTTTTATGGGTTGTCTTCTCCATTCAGAGGGACCCCTACCTGTCTTTGCCTAGGGCCCCACATTTCCTAAATCCGGCCCTATATATAATGTTATATAATGAACAGACACCGCGGCCGTCTGTGGATCTACTGTTCTGTTACAGTCGTTACCTTCCTGAAGCACAGATCTTCCTCTGGATCCTCATCAACGTCTCATTCGTCCTGATTTTAAGGAAATGCTGCTGTGATCAGTAGCAGCCGATTCATTTGTCTTCAGATTATAATCCAGAATGGCGTCATAATTTGACAGAAATGTTTAAATTTATCGAAAGGCTTCCTGTCTCTGCTTCTTAAATGGATCAAACATCTGGAATCCTCCAGCTCCTCCAGTCTAGCTGTGGTGTTTTTCCTCTCCACTGTCGCTACAAGCATGCTTAGTGTGAGGGATTGCTGAAGAGTCAATGAGTCGATGCAATCAGCTGGTTTTCCTTAGATAGAAAACTTTGAATCAATCTGACTGGATGATCTGGTGAACTGGAAAGTACCTTGAGTAGACATGATGTGAATTGGAGCTATAGAAATACACTGAATAGAATTGAATTGGTTAGAGAGTTTTTTTCTCCAGGATGAATGTTTTTCCTGGGTTACTAAACTGGAACTCAGTGATGAATCAGGCGACATATAACAGGAACTACAGCTGAACAGTCGACCCGGCGCTGCGGTGACAACTAACAAAGGATTTCACGCCGGATTATCTCACTTCCTCTTAGTGACACAGATGAACAGACACTTTCTGTCCCTGAAGGAGGATCCAGAAAGAACTGTGGTATTATTCACTCTAGATGCTTTAAAAAAGGGTTTCACATGAGATTAAATATTATATAATGAACAACATCTAATTCAGGGAGATTAAAACTCAGAGATCCATCATCTTTGGAACAGGCGGTGTTCCTCAGGGCTGCTTCTTTGGGACAAATATTTCTATTATTATATTTTGCTCGTTAGCAGTTAGAAACCGAAGAGGCTGAAGATCCTCAGGCAGCGGGAACCTTCTACCAGCCAACGCCTGACATTTAAAGTTTTAACTTCCTAATCAGGAACGGCTGATCACATGATCCGCTTGGAAAAATGAGGTCCAGTCACCTGGAAGGAATCATCAGCGACCACAGAACATCTGAGGCGCCATCGGCAGAGAGAGAAGCGCCTACCGTAGCCGTACAGAACCAGCAGGCCCGTCACCATCAGAACCGGGTGCCAGTTGAACTGCAGACCCGATCCGTCCCAGGCGAAGCCGCCTCGCCACCTGCTGCTCCACAGACTCACGCACGCCACGCTGGCCACACCCAGAGCCACGCACAGCAGGGAGCACAGGTAGAAGAGGAGAGAGGAGCTCATCCTGGAGGAGGCTGTCAGCGCAGGCTGGAGGAGAACAGGAGAGGAGAAGCAGAACCAGCAGGAGCAGATAAAGGTCAGCTACAGGAAGAGAAAAGGTTCATTTCATTTCAATGTTGTTTTCTAGAAAAAGCTCAAATAAAGATCCAAACCTCTAACAGAGGAGCTCCTCACCTCCACAGCCTGAGAGAAAAGGAGCAAAAGCAACAAAACCTCCCTGTCAGGAGGAAACTCACTGTGCCTCCTGCTGCTCCTGCACCTCCTGGGTTCATTCTGCGCAGAGGGAGGCGGTCCGCGCAGGGGCAGCTGGGAAATGGAGTTTCGCTCTGCTGCATTTCCTGTACCCCCTCCCACAGGAAAGGGGCGGGGCATGTTTCAGATGGAAAAAAAAAACAAACATAAAAAAATGGTTTTAGGGAAATATCACAGAAAACTGCTTTACTTTTTATCTCATTATTTATCTGTGTCAATAATCCTCCAAACTGCAGCAATAAAAATGTTTGTTTAAAAAAAAAGAAAGAAAAAAAAAGCTAATAAACAACAGAACATGCCCCCCCCCCCTCTGCTGGAGTAAATAAAATATTTCTAACCGTCAAAGGACTGAATCCAGGCTACCAGGGTCACTGCAGACCTCTGAGCGAGAATCCACCATGAATTTACCTCATTTTAATATTGTGATCAATAAAAGTGAGAAATATTTAAAGTGTTTTATTGGTTAGGCTACCTTCTTAACAGATGATCCAGACAGGCTCCTGGGAAACCATGAATAAATGGAGAATAGAGCCCAGCAGGTGTTTGGGCTACAGGTAAACTGCTTTCAGTTCAGGAAAATGTCCTGTTTCCGGCTTTCCAGCGCAAGGCATTGTGGGAAATGTGGTTCTTTTCTCTGTGACCTGCTATATAACCGGTTTACCTAACCCTGTTTATTTATAAGAGTCGAGGCCTGCAGAGACACAGAGTTTTCTGTCTGAAAACAAACATTACATCATCAGAACATTAAAGAAGCTTTTTATAAACCACAATTAATCTGAGCTGAAGGACTTTATTATTTAAAGGCTCTATTATGACGTGAGATTTGTTTCTATATATTTTTTAAACAAGGTAGCTTCAATCAAAAAATATATTTTCAATAAAAAACGCCTTCAATGAAAAAAAACAACAACTTTTCAATCAAAGAAAAAAGGTATTTAAATGCAAAAATATAGTTGAGACTAAAAAAAATTTATTTGAACAATTGTTTTTTTTTTTTTTTGTCTAAAGCAACTTTTTTTTAACTAAAGTAAAAGTTGTTTCTTGGTTGGACCATATGATGGGTCTTTATAATTCAATCACAAAATAAGTTGCTTCAAAGAAACAAACAACAAAATCAATTAAAAAAGTCACTTCAATAAAAAAAATGAATGTTTTCAATCATAGAAAATAGTTGTCGAATGCAAATAAAATATTTGAGACTTCAAAAATTGCATTTGAACACTTTCTTATTTTTTTATTGAAAATTTTCTCTTTGATCGAATTAATCTTTTGTGTTTGGAGAGCACATTTGTTAATCATTCAATTCCAAAGAAGTTGTTTCAATAGAAAGAATATTTTTACAATCAAAGAAAAAAAAAAACTGTTCAAATGCAAAAAAAGAAAAAAAAGAAAAAAAAAATACCTCCGTGATTTATGTGTTTTTTTTATTGTTTTGAATTGAA
Source organism: Cyprinodon diabolis (assembly GCA_030533445.1). Classification (NCBI taxonomy): domain Eukaryota; kingdom Metazoa; phylum Chordata; class Actinopteri; order Cyprinodontiformes; family Cyprinodontidae; genus Cyprinodon; species Cyprinodon diabolis. The sequence goes on along the minus strand of CM060073.1, from coordinate 1,396,514 downwards.
AAGTGTTTGAAGGTTTTTTTTTTTTTGTTTTTTTTTTGATTGATTGATTAATTAATTAGTTTTGACTCAGCCGTTCCGCAGTGGGCGGGTGCTTCTCTATCAGTCAGAAATGTTTGATTGACAAGTGTCTAAACCAACCTTGACATCTTTTTGACTAAGGCGTCATGTGCTCTGAGCCGGTGAGTATTTGCTGCGCTTTGGCGCCACCTGGACGCGATAAACTGAATAAACGAGTAAAAGGATAAACGAAAAATAAATAAAAAGCATCTAGATTTGATTAAACAAAATAATATATATAAAACAAAGCATGTCTCCATGGAGACCAGATCTTCATGCCTATCTCTCATATCTCCATGGCTCTGGTCTCCACCTGTTCAGTAATGCAGGACACAGAATTTTATAATTTTATAGTTTGTTTTTATTTTACTTATAGTTTCTGTTAGCATCAGTTTTTAACTTTCTGTTGGATTTAGTTCCTTAGTCTGAATTATTTTCCTGCTGGATCCAGACCCTCATGGAGGTTCAGGTTGTTCTGCATCTCTGCTCTGGGCTAAAACAGCTTTTCCTCCATGTCTGCCCTCTGCTACACACACACTGCTTAGAAATGTACAGTCAGTCAATTTCTTCTTGAATTCAGGAGCTAAGTGAGACACTGTCAATGGAAAAGACAATTTACATTTAAAACAAGAAAGATAGAAAAAAACATCTGCAGTCTCTTATTTTCAGTGCATAATATCTATTTTATTTAAAAGGAAAAGCAAAGAATAATCAATGGATTCTTATTTATACCTAAAACTAAGACTTCTGCTGCAATTTAATGAATTTAGTGTTAATCAGTAAAAAATAAAAATAATAATTTTCATCACAATCACTGAGTCTGGGAGCGGCCATTTTTGCCCAAATATAGTAACCCCTCCCTCCTGCCATCTTCCGGCAGTGACGTCACGGTGCGGTAAGCCTAGCGTCATTCTCCTAACCTGACTCCGCCAGCTGGATTTGCTCCGCATATCCATCTGGAAACCTTCCGTTGAAGTAATTTTGGGAAGGGGCGAAAATACTGGTTAGCTGATTGGCCTATGTTGGTGATAGACGGGCCAAATAAACCAATCAGATCAACGAAGCATATGACGTACTAACAGAGCGACGACGAAGAGGAGCCAATTGATAGATCCTGAAACCAGTCGGGGGAAGAGCAAAAACATCTTTTCCTCTGAGAAAAGCCTCCAGAGCAGTGTTTTGCTCTTCTTTCAGTGAAGAAATACTCTGTAATTCCGATAAAACTTGCTCGATAGCAACGCTAACGCTAGTTTCATCGGCTGAAGCCGCCATGTTCTTTAGACTGAACTGTCGCGCTTCTCGTTGCGTCACACCTCAACCCGCCTCAAAGCCAACGCTGATTGGACGTTCGTTTGGTGAACGGCTCCAAATTTTCTTTAATGGAGAGTCTCCAGACTGATCTGCGAGTGAAACCTTGAAAGCTCGCGAGATCAGGATGGTCTCACGAGGCTACCATTCTCCCCGCTTTACAAGCTAAATCAATGGGAACTACTAGACACATCTGCAATCAACAACAATTATTGAAGATTTCCAGAGGACTTCACCATTGAAATTCACCAGAGCTATAGTGAAACTGACAATGCCCACGTGCATGGCAGCTGGATGCTGGAATACATCGGGTAAAAGTGGAAAAAAGAGTTATTCCACCTTTCTGATTCCTGATCCTCCACGGACGGGTTGGTCGTTGGATCGCCAACTTGAAGAGGGAGGATTTGCCATCGAACTTCTGGCCAGAGAAAAAACCCGTAATATGTAGCCAACATTTGGAAGAAGAATGTTTTCAAGATGACTTGGATAATAGCGCGTTGTGACAAACACCAGATACAGCACTGGGACTTGATCAACAGCCGATACCGCACCGTGACAATGTCACTAACCAGTAGGTGGCAGTAGTGTTCTTTGACAAACATGGATGCCTCCAGTAAAGCACATTCACATGAAAATTACTCTGAATTAAAAACACTGATCATTTATTGAACAGGATGGAATCATTTCAGATTTAAAGAACTTTCAGAAGTTTGTATTCTTAATATGAGCGGACTTTTCCTTTTTTCTTGGTATTATAGACATTCCCACGCAGTTTTCAAACTGATTTCTCTGGGATCGATCACTCAGAGTTCAGCTCTGACCGAAGCTGAACTCCTCCTCTGGTTTCCTGTCATTCCCCAGAACGGACCACTGATGGAGGCCTTTCAGAGCGCTGTGTCATGCATTCGCCCTCAAGCTGACCGCCTAATCACCAGAATGAGACGCTGTAAAGCAGACTGGGTGGAATTCAATTTCCCTGATTATTTTTTTATGACTATAATTACAGTACGACCACATGCTCCACAGATCATCTTTAACACGGTGCAGTTCAGAAGCCTTGCATCAGAGGACGACAGCAATGAGCTGATATTTCCAGGAGAGCAGACTGTAGCCACACGTCTCTGCTCTTCATTTAATGCAGCTTTCATTCAGCCTGCTTCTTCAGCATGAACATCCATTAGATCACTTCTTTAGCTCATTACAGAGGCTGATAAATAAAAGGAAATGCAGATGAAGAATAATAGAGATGCTCTGCAATAGAGAGTCCTGATCTAACAGAGGTTCTGTTGCTCCTCTTTAGTGAGCTCTGCTAGTCCAGGAGTCCTTGTGTGAATCAGACCTCAGCCTGACTCTATGTCACCTGGACCTGGACCTGCTGCTGGGTGCTGGAGTGTCCACTACAGGCCAGTAGGGGGCAGAATCGGTCCGTATTTCAAACTCCCTTTGATCCAAGGGCGGTTTGATTCCAGATTTGGTAGGGACACTATTGGTCTTCAGTTTCATTGGTTCTTTGCAGAAATATTCATACTCTTTTTTAAGCTTAATGTGAGCATCAAGACACATTCTGTTTAAAGAGAACAGCAGCATTTCTTCTACATTAATATAAACCTTATCAGCACTACACTCACTAGATGCTGTTTATCAGTGTTTAAAGCATCACTGGCTCTGATCGATGTGGAATTAGGACTTTTTTCCAAAAGGTTTGCATTTAAAAATTTAAGACAGAAGGTAAATAAATAAATAAATAATAAATAATAAATAAATAAATAATCAACTAATTTAGTAATTGATTAATCCTTAACTGGACTATAGGGCCACTAAGATGTGCCTTTAGCCGACAGAGCGACACACTTAGAGCAGGAATTATACCTTGATTGTAAAAATATGTGAACATTTTGCATTTAAGATAGATTTGTCTGTCAATATTCTGCATCCAGAACTCCTCCAGAGGAAACGTTTCTGTTTCACCTGGTTTCATTTAATAAAACATTTTCTTTAAGGAAACTTTGGCTGATCTGATTATTAATCGATTCTTTGAAAAAATAATCAACAGATTAATCAATTTGCAGAATAATCATTAGTTGCAGCCCTAATTTTATGGTAACTTTCCAAACACATTTCTTCCATCATGCAGCAGTGAAGGGCAGCTGCTTCACCCTGAGGCTGCCCTGCAGCATTATATCTGTTTCCTACAATCATATAATGTTTCTATTATAAAAGTGTGTTTTTAATATTAAAGGATTAAATGAAACACAACCTTTTATCATCATCCCATATTGCTGCTGTCTGACTGTTTAAATACCTCCTCATGTCTATTTTCTTTTTTTAGTGGCATCATCTATAAACACAACACTAAGAATCAGCCTAAGTTTATTCAAATATAAAATCACTTTTAACAATTATAAAATACAATTTAACACTATCTTATCTGCAATGTAATAGTATCCAAAATAAACAGCCAGATTCAAGCATTATTTACCAGATATTAATGTTTGCACTAATTTACTTATGGAACGTGTGGAAATCTAGAAAAATAGAATCAATGTAAATAGAGTTCCTCTGTTTGTCTTTATCCTATTTCTCAGAAGTAGAATCAATTAGTTTTATGTGGAAAGCAAAAAATAGCAGATCTTTATCATCCTTCTCATGTTGTTATGTTCTATAAAAGAAATAAAACCTGTTATTTTTATACCTGAATTGCCTCAAAGATGAAAATAGTAAAAGCAAAGAAATATTTGGTGAAAGAGAATCAAATGTTGATAGTTTGCAGTCTTTGTTCATTTTAACAGCAGTTTTCAGAACTCCTGTCTGACTCAGAATATTTAGTTTGAGAAAAATAATCCTAACGTTGTTTACTTTCATTTCCCAAGTTCCAAAAATACAAACTTTCTCCTGCTTCTTCACAGAACTGCAATCAGAAGCTTTCGCCTGTTTTAGCGTAGATAATATTTAGTTTTTTAATTGGAATAGTTTCCTAGCCTAATATTAATGTTGGTAACCGCCGTATTCTAGCGTCATTTATGTTTAATTTTGCACGCCAAGCACGCACAAACGCTCACATACAGAGTAGAAAACAAGCAATCAGAAAGACGCAAAATTTAGTTCACATCGAATTATTAATAGGGACAAGTAGGTCAATCCCACATTTTGGTAGGGACAAGTCCCTATGGTCCCTAAGCAAACCTTGATTTGATCTGGTTTATTTTGGGTCACTAAGAGCAACAGAGCGGATGCTTTTTTAGCTCTGCTGCCTCTGTAGACCCAGATGCAGCAGGGAGGAGCTGCTGCTCCCAAAGTCATCATCTGAGAAGCAAATACAGCCCAGCCGGCTCCACTTCCACTCCTGACCGCTGCAATAATTGCCTTTAAGTTGCTTCTGCGATGGAGGAGATAGAAGTGAAGAGAAAGAACAGCCCCCCCCCCCCTGCATCCTGTGATGCTGCCTTTTTAAAAGTCCCATACGGCGATGATCAGAGCCCAGCCTGCTTGCTGGGAACTCTCCTTATCTCTGCAGCATCATCTGGTGCATGAGATGTCAGTTCAGCATTAGGGCTTAGTCATTCTCTCTCTCTGCACCTTTAGTCTTGGAGCATTGATGGTTGATAATCTATTCCAAGGATTTGGTTTGATGCGTTGGAAAGACGATTTCCTCTGATTGGACATGTCACAGAGCCGTCACGGATCTTTGTGTTCAAATTAGAATAATCATCCGAGTCCTGTGGACCAGTCCATACCTGCGGTATAAATCTGAAGTCTGATCCTCAGTATTCAAACTGAAGCCAAGAGGTTCATATTTCCATTTGATTGAATGTTTTGGTTTGTTTGTTATATTTTGTTCCTTTACTGGTAAAAACAGGAATTATAAGTCTTATTATTATGAGAACTATGGACACTGAAACCTTTAAAAAGTGAACAGCTTAAGCCGGGCGGCCCGGTACCAGGCCCAACTGACACCTTCTCATGTTTATCTATTTATAGAAATGGCCCAAACACAGTCACATGGTGTTTCATCCACACGCATTTCAAATGGGGCTTTAGAAATTTCTTAAACATGTTTAAAAATTATTTTTCACAAGTACTTTTTGTTTTATAGCTGTGTAAACAAATAAAATGAGATTTAAATTCGTTTAAATTCATCTTTAGCTCCACCCCCTAATGGCCGCCATCATTGGAAACTAGAGGCTCAGACCTTTCCAAGGAGGGGTCAGAGGTCATTGTGAGACCATTTCAGGTGATGTAAGCGGCATGCGTTCCATAAGCTGCTCTGTTATTCTTATTTTCTATTCAGTTTGGTGATTTTATTGATAAATTTCAATGAAACAACGACTAAATCTTAGCAGCAAAAGCTTTGCCTCATGCAGAAGGTCTCCAATAATGGAAATCAGCATATTTGTCTGACCAGATTCCCTTTCATGAGTGGAAAAAAATGCATTTTTGCATAATTTGGCCACTTTTGGCACCACTGTGCCAAAATCCCATTTCCTCTTAGCACACTGCTCACTAAAACCTTTATGGAACAAACGTGTTTTAACTGATTCATTCAGTTCATATTTGCTTGAGTTAAAGCCCAGATGTAGATATATAAAGTCTGAGGTTCATCCAGAGTTTAAAATGAGCTTTCATGGCGTTTTGCAGTTTTTATTTTGGAAAAATTTTGGCGAGGCTATATATTTTTAATTTTTTCTCTGTTTAATCACCTATAAATTATAAAACAGTGATTCAACCTGAAAAATATTCCTCAAAGCCTTTCTGTCACACAAATACAAACAATTGTATTTCCAATTAATAGTTTGGGAGCTGAACTTACTTTGATTCCATGTAATTTCAAGCAGAATTTATTCCTCGGACCATCGGGGCTTCAGTAACATAATGCTTAGAGTGCAGAACCGATTAATTCTGGTAGAAATAGTCGAGTCTTTTCTCTTTTTTTCTCACAAAAACACTATTTGAATCGAAACGAGTGATACCAGGCAGGTTCTAAGATCAGCTGACCAAATACTAGTTGCAATAAACTAAATGCATTTTGTGTCATTTCTGCTTTTAATAAATATTCCTTTTAAGTATTTTCACATAATGAGTATTTAATAAAGTGAAAGTTGTTGTCATTCTTGCTCAAATGGCAGAAAACTTTACCAGCAACCTAATCTATACAGTTTTTTTCCCTGCGATGCCGCTGATCCCCGTGTCGTCTCACGGTCGCCTGATGGAGAAAAGATATTGTTTTTGCACAGGTCTGCCTCACAGATCAATACCAACACCCAGTCAGTCCATCTGCAGCAGGAACTCAGTGAGGTCGATCCCTTCGCTCACCTGGGTACCTGTGGTGCAGATAAACAGGATGTGCATGCCGCCGATGTATTTCTGGATCATCAGCTGTTGCAGACGAAGGCCTGCTGATGTTGCAGGATGGTGACCTGCCTTCCAGCAACACTTGTCCCACTGCCACCTGTTTGATGTCTGCTTTTGCTACATAATAAAGAGACGGCGCATCAATAGGTGATTTATCTCGCAGCGGCGAATGGACTGGATTAGTATTCCGGTGGGAACGCTCACAGAGGGCTGCGAGTGCTCCTGTCAAAGCTCAGCTCTCTGCGTGACTGAGACGGTGCCATGCAGGCTCAGAAGTTCTCTGCAGAAAACATAAAGATGTTTGCAGCTAAACCTGGAGTTACACTGAGCTTAAGTTTTAGTTTATACTTTTTAAAGGAAAACCAATAAAAAAAAAACCTGAGATGATGGCGTATAGGTGGAGGTTATGTGACGAGCATGAATCGGTCTGGGTAAGAAGGTTAAGATCTACCTTAACATATGATAAAATGCTTAAAACCAAGATGCTCCAGAAAAAAACACTTTCAAGATCAATTACAGTTTCAGTTTGCCCAGATGTCAGGAAGAATGGCCTCTGGAGAAAAGTTTTATCCTCAGACTAGAAAACAACGCATCCCTTTTTAAAGAAACCACAGTGATAATAGCATCATGGGCCTGCTGGCCGCCGCAGGGATGAACGCATGGCGACATGCGTGGAGGACGGAAGATGAAAGGCTTTCAGAAAATACTTCATCTTCATTAGAAGGCATGTAAAACTTGGACACAGCCGAGCATTTTAGCAATACAGTCAAACTAAAATCATGTCAAACTGGAGTTAAAACTAAGGCAGACGGGCATCAGGCTTCTGGAACAATTTCAAAAATAAAAACAGAGCAGAGGGACAAAAGATTTTAAATCCTGTTTCTCAACTAAACTGAAAATTGTGACCCTCTAAAACACATGTTCCAGAAAAAGATGGTTTACCTTTCAGACGGATGGAAAGACATTTTAAAACTTGAGGCTCATAAAAATGACGGATTGCATTAATTGAGACTGAAATAGTTTAGTAAGGAGTAATGCTGCCCATCCAAGGTATGTAGGCTCAAGGGTGTAACTTTGCGATGAAAGTTGTTCGGGAAGCGCTCTAAAGGTGGGGGCACTCTAAGGGTGGGGGCGCTCTAAAGGTGGGGGCACTCTAAAGGTGGGGGCACTCTAAGGGTGGGGGCACTCTAAGGGTGGGGGCTGATGGACCTACAGCTACTCAACCTGAATGCTTTTGATAGGGTTTATATTTTCCAAAAATGAGCTCAAACATATATGTATTGAATGCCTTCCTATCGTTGAGAACACAAGAGAACCACAGAACACTGATAGTTATAGTTATAGACAGAAGCCTGCCTTTAGTGCTTTATTTATGAAAGGTTTAAAAACATTAATGTATAAAAAATGACAAATAACAGCCAATATCTGATGCCAATATCAATATATCCTGCATCCCTAGGATGGACACAACTTCACTTCCATCCATCCATCCATCCATCCATCCATCCATCCATCATCCATCCATCCATCCCTCCATCCATCCATCCATCCCTCCATCCATCCATCCATCCATCCATCCATGCATCCATCCATCCATCCATCCATGCATCCATCCATCCATCATCCATCCATCCATCCATCCATCCATCCATCCATCCCTCCATCCATCCATCCATCCATCCATCCATCCATGCATCCATCCATCCATCCATCCATGCATCCATCTATCCATCATCCATGCATCCATCCATCCATCCATCCATGCATCCATCCATCCATCCATCCATGCATCCATCCATCATCCATCCATCCACCCTTCATCCATCATCCATCCATCCATCCATCCATCCATCCATGCATCCATCCATCCATCATCCATCCATCCACCCTTCATCCATCATCCATCCATCCATCCATGCATCCATCCATCCATCATCCATCCATCCATCCATCCATCCATCCATCCATCCATGCATCCATCATCCATCATCCATCCATCCATCCACCCTTCATCCATCATCCATCCATCCATCCATCCATGCATCCATCCATCCATCATCCATCCATCCATCCATCCATCCATCCATCCATCCATCCATGCATCCATCATCCATCATCCATCCATCCATCCACCCTTCATCCATCATCCATCCATCCATCCATCCATCCATCCATCCATCCATCCATCCATCATCCATCCATCCATCCATCCATCATCCATCCATCCATCCATCCATCCATCCATCCATCCATCCATCATCCATCCATCCATCCACCCTTCATCCATCATCCATCCATCCATCCATCATCCATCCATCCATCCACCCTTCATCCATCATCCATCCATCCATCCATCCATGCATCCATCCACCCTTCATCCATCATCCATCCATCCATCCATCCATCATCCATCCATCCATCCATCCATCCATCCATCCATCCATCCATCCATGCATCCATCATCCATCATCCATCATCCATCCATCCATCCACCCTTCATCCATCATCCATCCATCCATCCATCCATGCATCCATCCACCCTTCATCCATCCATCCATCCATCCATCCATCCATCCATCCATCCATGCATCCATCATCCATCATCCATCATCCATCCATCCATCCACCCTTCATCCATCATCCATCCATCCATCCATCCATGCATCCATCCACCCTTCATCCATCATCCATCCATCCATCCATCCATCCATCCATCCATCATCCATCCATCCATCCATCCATCCATCCATCCATCCATCCATCCATCCATCCATCCATCCATCCATCTATCCATCCATGCATGGCTTCCCTTTAAGCTGCATCAGTGATTATCCTCCTTCACAAACAGCTAAATCTAATATAGAAATTTATCCCATATGTCATTGACAGCCAAAGTCTATTTATTGAACCTTATATTTCAAAAATCATTTATGCATTGATTTGTATTCTTTGTGCTTTAATTCTTGCAAGTTTCTTATATTTTAATTTTCAGTCTGTGTCCTGTAAGTCTGTCTGTCTCTGGGTTGCTGCACAGATATTTCTGAGTTGAAATACAAAAGACAAAAAGATATGTTAAATTTTATTATAGCATTGCATATTTTTTCGTGTAAACTTGGAGATATATTTTATTGCATGTTGCATATCCCAGTATATAGTACAGTATATATATATATATATATATATATATATATATATATATATATATATATATATGGCTTTCCTGTTGCCTGATCTATTTTTGGACTTTTACCTTGATTCTGGCTGAAAACTAACCTGGACCTGTCTTCTGACTCCGGCTTGGATTATCCCTATGGTACCTCTGCATCTCTCTGATCTTCTGGTCTGGACCCTGGCTTCGTTAGCTGCTCTGGGTTCTGCCTCTGGACCCTCCTGCTCATCAGTGTCTGCTTGGCACTCCGCTCTCTGCTCTGCTCCTGGGACTCTCTGACTCCCACTCCTTCCTCTGGACACGAACTGAACTCTTAACCAGAGAATCAAGCAAGTCGGTAACCTGACTCCGCCAGCTGGATTTGCTCCGCATATCCATCTGGAAACCTTCCGTTGAAGTAATTTTGGGAAGGGGCGAAAATACTGGTTAGCTGATTGGCCTATGTTGGTGATAGACGGGCCAAAAAAACCAATCAGATCAACGAAGCATATGACGTACTAACAGAGCGACGACGAAAACACAACCACAAGCCAGGCTACTCTTGCCGAAACCAGTCTGGAGAAGAGCAAAAACATCTTTTCCTCTGAGAAAAGCCTCCAGAGCTGTGTTTTGCTCTTCTTTCAGTGAAGAAATACTCTGTAATTCCGATAAAACTTGCTCGATAGCCACGCTAACGCTAGTTTCATCGGCTGAAGCCGCCATGTTCTTTAGACTGAACTGTCGCGCTTCTCTTTGCGTCACACCTCAACCCGCCTCAAAGCCAACGCTGATTGGACGTTCGTTTGGTGAACGGCTCCAAATTTTCTTTAACGGAGAGTCACCAGACTGATTAGCGAGTGAAATCTTGAAAGCTCGCGAGATCAGGATGGTCTCACGAGGCTAGGAAGCCGGTCCCAGCTGACGCATCACAAATCCAGAGCTTTTTAATAAAGCCACATTCTTTTCCTGAATTCTGGGTCCAATTGTCTGAGCCATGACATCATTACTGTTGAACACAGATTTCTTTATGGTATAATTCATATTAACTTAAAGTAAAGAAAACCATCCTGAAAAAAAATTATTCTCACTTAATCTGTAATTATTTTGACACTGCCTGCCTATCTGTTTAGTTCACTACTGCGATAATTGTAAAATGTATAGTTTATATATAATATTTTACTGTTTAATGTATATGTATGTATATATACATATATAATGTTTTTTATCTCTTTTTTTTACAATGCATTTGAATATCTAAACAAAACTTTAAGTCAGCTTTAATTTACACTTCTTGTGTGTGCATGAGACCGAATGACCCGGTGCTTTTTTCCAACAGCAATGCAGAGCATCGCATCCTATACTGCAGGGAAGTTTGCTCACAGCCAATCAGATTCAGGATCTCATTTTTTGCCAACTGTTCAGTTGTAACTTCCTTTTATTACCTGGTGAAGATCCGTGGAGGTATTGGTTGTTAGATAGCGTACACAAAGGAGAAAACATGTTTAAGAGTTAACAGAGTTTATTCCAGTCATGGTTAACATGAATCATTGATACAAGCACTAATTGCAGAGGAAGATCTCAGCGTCTTTTAGGCCCTTACATCTCAACCATTCAGGGAGAACCCACTGAAAAGCAGAGAGCCTCTGATTTGATCCCATTTTTATTTAAAGACAGTCAGGAAGTGTCCCTCCCAAAAGACCCCCAGTTGGCATCCAGCCCTTCTTACACAGCCTACAGCATTACCATATGCTGGAGCCACTCTATGTCAGCATAAGGATGTCCATTTTGGCTGACCCACACAGTGAACAGACATAGAAATTAACAGATGGAAGTTATTTTAAACAGAAAATAACATAAAAGGAAATCAATGTACAACTGTTCTGTTGCTTCCTGTTCGCTTCCAAATCAGAGTCCCTCAACTGGATCTAGTTTGATCTAGATGCCATTAAATCCCAGATGCTGCAGCCCTGGAGAACAATCAGACATGAGGAGTGACAGGAGCCAGGTCAAGCAAACCATTCAGACAGGAAGAGGCAGGCTCAGTGGTTGAGAGGCAGAACAGGTCAGGATCAGGAGATCAGAAACACCAAGGAACTCTAAAAACACTCTCACCACTAGCTAGAGAGAACGAGAATAATCTGGCCTTGATGACTGGATGCAAGTAGCTTAAAAAGAGGCAGGAGCAGGTGGATCAGATGAGAGGTAATGAGCAACTGGGCAGAATTGGACAGGTCAATGAAATGAGTAATCAAGCCAGTCATCAGTGTGAAGATAATGAGACTATTTAAACGTTGGTATGAACTTCAGGTTAGCCAAAGGCAGGACACAGCTGTTCAGTTGTGGTTTCCCTATATAGTTTATGCAGTCCTTTTTATGCTTCTTATTACATTTAGATCAGTAGAGTCTAAGGCTATGTGTCCCGCATGCGCAGTGCAGGACGCAATGACATCACAGGTCAGCGTGCTCTCTGTTTACTGAAGTAAACATGGATGGTAGTGCCGGAGCGCATCTAGTGATCTTTCCCAACCATAAAAACTCAATCTTTTATAGATGGTTAAACATAAATACTGCTCTCCTGGGGGACTTCCAGGAAGGCAATGGAGGAGACGGACGCATAATTTTGCTGCTCCACCAGACCCACAATAAATAGCCGACAAAGTAATGAAAAGTGATAAATGAGTACTAAAATAAAAGGAAAGGGCTCAATAGGACGGAGTTCTAGTCAAAATACGGAGAAGAAAGACATGAAGGCTGGTAGAAAAGACGACGTTACGGCAGGCTCCAAGCAGCTGACGTTAGCTGAAGCTACACCGTTGAAACCTACAGGAGAAGCTAGCGGGGAAACAGCGATGCTAACGGAGTTACGAAAACTACGGAAGGAAAACACAGACTCATTTCGGGACCTGAAAAGCTCTCTACACCGGGTAAAATCATCCATGGAGGACTTAAAGAAACGAATGGAAGGGCTGGACAGAAGATTGACTCAAGCGGAGGACAGAGTAAGTGCAACGGAAGACCGAAGTATACGGCAGGAGAGGGCGCTGGGATACTTGCTAGAAAGGGAAGCTATCCTCACGGCTAAATGTGACAACATGGAAAACAGACTCCGCTGTAATAACATCAGGCTGTATGGCATCCCAGAGGGAGTGGAAAAAGAAGATATGGTGAACTTTGTCACAGACTTTATGAGCACTTCTCTAGAGTTTCAGGAAGAAGTTGTCATTAAACTAGAAAGAGCACACAGAGCGTCAGGCCCAAAACCTAAAGCCGCGGCGCCCCCAAGATCCATTATAGCCCGATTTCTGGACTTTGATGTAAAATAAAAAGTGCTATTACAAGCTTGGAAGCAAAGAAACATAAAGTACCAAGAGCACACAATTTATTTCGACCATGACTACTCACCTGACTTGCAGAAGAAAAGGAAAAAGGTCACAGAGGTAATAAAGAAGCTTAAAGATAAGAACATTAAAGCCCAGTCACCATACCCAGCTAAGCTGAAACTCTTCATGAATGGGGGTGCAAAACTCTTTCCCTCACTTCTAGCTGCACACTCTACACTGAAAGATCTTGGCATTGAAACATCCCTGGAGGACAGAGAGATATTGGAAGAGGAGTTGACAAGGGACGGATGGACAACCCAGGGAAAGAAGGGGAAGAGTCAACAGCTGAACCCTGTTGAGATCAGAGCCATTATCCATGGTGACAACAGAGAGGAGAGAGCCAATGGCCGTGAGTAAGGTCCTCATGCCTACTCTAGAACTGGTTGGAAGGTAAATAAAAAATCTTTTGACGAAGAACACGGAAGACAATGGACAATAATTGTAGAATAAAAGAAAGACTATAGTAGACTTGCAGGGGAATGTCATTTATCACAAAATATTGACTTAAATATATAGATTTAGGCTATAACATAATTGTTGGTAAATAAGCTACAAAACAGTGGGGAAGGGAGAAGGAGGAAAATTGGATGAAGCAAACTTTACAACCATGGCGGTGTGAGGACACTTCGGGGACGTCCTGGAGGACCGTCTCCCAGGCACTTTGTGCACAACACCCAGAGAGCTTTGTCTCTCTGCCTAAAGAAGATCAGGGGTGGGGACCCCCTGACTTTGTTTGTATGGTTTACAGTGCTTCATGCGAGGGGGGTAGGCGGAGAGGAGTCGCCATCTTATGCCGTAAATCACTAGGCTTCGTTGTAGAGAACACATATGAAGACAAAAAGGGATGCTACATTTTGGCTGTAGGTACAATTAGAGGAGTGAGAATATCCCTCATAAACATTTATGCGCCTAATGAAGATGATCCTAGCTTCTTCAAGGACATTTCAGCTCTTCTGTCAGCAAAAAAGCTGATGGATTTATACTAACTGGAGGGGATTTTAATTGTGTGATGAACCACAAATTGGACAAATACCCACATGAACAGAGACCGGTGCCCCAGAAGGCAAAAATTCTGCCCAGTTTGATTGAAGAACTGGGGCTAGTGGATATATGGCGTCAAAGCCACCCCAAGGGGCGTGATTACACCTTTTATTCAAAGGTCCATGAAAGCTACTCCAGAATAGATCTCTTTTTTGTCTCAAAGAGGGATGCACATAAAGTTACAAATTGCCATATTGAACCAATAACAATATCAGATCACAGTCCAGTAGTGATGACAATAAATTTAGAGAATAATACACAACCTAAACAGTGGAGAATGAATGTTTCACTTCTAAATAATCCAGAAATAGTTCAAAGAATTAAAAGAGACTGGACTGAGTATATGGAACACAATGACAATGGGGAAGTATCAGTGTCAACTCTTTGGGAAGCTGGAAAAGCTGTGCTGAGGGGTAGGTTGATCTCTTTGTCATCCCAAATAAAAAGAGAACGCGATAAAAAAAGAGTGGAGTTAGAAAATCGCATACGATAATTGGAGGAGGAACATAAAAAGACTAATGATGAAACTACTTTAAAATCTCTTGGTGAACACAGACAATCACTGGATATTTTGTTGACGCACAAAGCAGAAGGGGCATTACGGTTTGCTAATCAAAAGTATTATGAATCAGGAAATAGGGCCAGTAGGTTACTAGCATTTCAGCTGCGTAAGCAACAGGCAGATCGCACAGTGGAAAAGATAATGAATCCTCTCACAAAGAAAATGCTGTCTCAGCCTAAAGACATTGCAGAAGCTTTCTCAGCTTACTATGAGACACTTTATGATTCAGAGGAAATAGACAGTAAAATAGAGAAGATTAAGAATTTGTTGGGTGAAATTCAGTTACCAAAATTAACTGAAAATGATGCCAAAGCGATGAGAGATCCAATCACAAAACAAGAAATTGAGGTGGTCATAAAAAATTTAAAGAACGACAAAGTGCCGGGAGTCGATGGATTCCCGGCGGAATTTGATAAACATTTCAAAACTGAGGTCACCCCCCTATTACAAAGAGTATTTAATTATGCCCTCACTGTCATGATCAGTTCTGAATTAAACCCACATGCAGAACACTACAAAGGAGACTGATGAAAAGTTTGACAGAGTTTACTTGAGATAGGTACAAAACTAGATAATGTTCAGGAAACAGGTCCGGGCTGGATTCTCAGGTGTCTGCAGAGATGACAGTTTGGTTAACCAGGTGGATTTGAGAAGTTGTAGAGATTTCAGATCTACTCAGAAAATACCTAGGTTTGGTTCTGGCTTTCTTCTCTGAGGGAGGGAACCGAGCAGAGTGCTCAGCAGCTGCAGCGTCTAACTTCTGACTGTTTGTCTGACCTTGGCTTGAGTGATTAGCTCTCATCAAGAGAGCAGCAGGTGGATGCCAAAGTGAGATCTTCAGGTTTGGCTCTCTAGGGCAGGCAGGCTGGTTCAGGTTAAGCTCTCCCAGAGCTTTACACGAGAGACAGGTTTTCCTAGGAGCGAGAAGACAAGGCTGGTTAGAGTTAGGTTTAACTCGGAGACAAAGTTCAAGATTTTAGAAGCTCAGGTTCGCTAACCAAACTTAGCTAACACTGCGGCGTCGAAGGAAGGTCTGGCAGCTGCTTAAGTAGTGGAGGTCCTCTAATGGGCTGACGAGCTCCAGGTGTGCTGGAGGGCTCCAGCCCAGAGGACCTACGGCGCACTCTGCTGGAGAAAGGTGGAACTTCTCCAGATCCCAACACTCACGAATAAGGACCCCCCAAAGCATTGGTCAGAAGCAATAATATCCATAATTCCCAAAGAGGGCAAGGACCCCATAAATTGCTCGTCCTACAGGCCAATAAGTTTGCTCTGCTGTGATTTAAAATTTTTAACTACAATACTGGCAAACCGAGTTCAAAAATATATCCAGGTGGAACTTCTCCAGATCCCAACAGTCCCCCCCCCTCAACGACCGCCTCTTGGCGGTCCCCAGGAAGTGGACGGGAGGGAACTCTCATACTCCTCGATCAGGGACGGATCGAGGATGTATGAGCCAGGAACCCAGGTGCTGTCCTCCGGACCGTAACCCTCCCAGTCGACGAGGTACTGCCGACCGCGACCTCGCCGACGGGAGTCCACGATCCGGCGAACCGTGTAAGCCGGATGACCATCAATGTCCCGGGCGGGTGGAGGGGAGTCGGAAGGCGGGCACAAAGAGCTAGTGATGACAGGCTTGATCTGAGAGACATGGAAAGTGGGATGGATGCGTAGAGAGGATGGCAGGTGTAAGCGGACAGCAGAGGGATTGGTGATCTGATCAATGTTATAGGGACCGATAAATCTGGGTGAAAGCTTTTTGGACATGGCCTTGAGGGGAATGTCCCGAGTTGACAACCAGACCTCCTGGCCTGGAGCGTAATCAGGGGCGGGGCGTCTCCTTCAGTCCGCAAACCTCTTGGTCGAGGCGGATGCACGGGTGAGAGCGGTGATTGTTTCCTTCCAGATGCGTTGACAACGGCGGATGTGTTGATGGACTGATTTGACTGAGATCTCTCTCTCGTCTGCGGGGAAGAGTGGAGGTTGATAACCAATTGACACCTGAAAAGGAGACAAACCAGTGGAAGCAGATTTCAGGGAGTTATGTGCATATTCGATCCAAGTCAGGTACTGACTCCAGTCAGTAGGGTTGTTGGAAGTAAGGCAGCGGAGAGTGGACTCGAGTTGCTGGTTCATCCTCTCCGTCTGCCCGTTAGACTAAGGATGATACCCTGAAGTGAGAGATGACTTGCAGTTTAATGCAAAACAGAAAGCTTTCCAGACCTGAGAGATGAACTGGGGACCACGATCTGAGAGGATTTCCTGAGGGATACCATGGAGGCGAAAAACGTGCTTCACCAGAAGCTGAGCCGTCTGGAATGCAGTGGGAAGCTTTCTGAGAAGGATGAGATGACAGGCCTTGGAAAATCGATCGACGATTGTTAGGATTGTGGTCATACCTTTAGAAATGGGGAGACCGGTGACAAAATCAACAGCGATGTGAGACCATGGACGGGTTGGAACAGGTAGGGGATGAAGCAGGCCAGAAGGTTGTAGATGAGAGGTCTTGTTCCTGGTGCAGATGGGACAAGCCAGGACGTATTCTTTAACGTCTTTGTGTAGAGACGGCCCCCAGAAACGTCTTTGTATGAGGGCGATGGTTCTGCTCACTCCAGGATTGGCCGAGAATTTAGCTGCGTGCATCCACTGGATAAGTCGGGACCTCACGGAGGATGGAACATACATCTTATTAGGTGGACCGTTACCTGGGTCAGGTTCAGAGGCCAGGGCAAAGTTGATTAAATCAATGATCTCCCAGGAAACGGCTCCAACAGTGCATGAGGCTGGGAGAACAGGTTCAGGTGTCTCAGGTTGATCAGAGGAATACAGACGAGAGAGAGAGTCGGGCTTGACGTTCTTGGAACCAGGTCTGTAGGAGATGATGAGATTAAACCGTCAGAAAAACAGAGACCACCTTGAATGCCGAGGGTTAAATCTCTTGACAGATTGAATATAGGCGAGGTTCCTGTGGTCAGTCCAAACCAGAACCGGATGTTCCGCCCCCTCGAGCCAGTGTCTCCATTCCTCCAAGGCCAGCTTAATGGCCAAAAGTTCACGGTCTCCAACATCATAGTTTTGCTCGGCTGAGGATAATCTGCGAGAAAAGAATGCACATGGGTGAGTCTTCTGATCTGAATCAGACTGCTGGGATAGCACAGCTCCAACACCAGAATCTGAAGCATCCACTTCTAGGATGAACTGTTTTGTAGGATCTGGTTGGACCAAGATGGGAGCACTGGAAAAAAGTTTCTTCAGTTTATTGAAAGCTGCCTCAGCCTCAGCAGTCCATTGAAAAGTCTTCTTTACAGAGGTAAGAGCAGTGAGAGGTTGGGCTGTCTGGCTGTAATTTCTTATGAACCTCCTGTAAAAGTTAGCGAAACCAAGAAATCTCTGGAGTTGCTTGCGGTTCTCAGGTGTAGGCCAATCCAGAACTGCCTTTATCTTGTCTTCCGATGGTTTCACCTGCCCGCCCTCGAGCACAAACCCTAAAAAAGTAACAGATTGTTGGTGAAATTCACATTTCTCGGCTTTCACAAAAAGTTTATTTTCCAGAAGTCTCTGAAGGACTAAACGAACGGAGTAATGGAGTAAATCAAAATATCATCAATCTAAACAAAAACAAAAACGTTCAAAAAATCTCTGAGGACATCATTGAGCAAGGCTTGGAAACAGGCAGGAGCGTTCGTAAGACCAAAAAGCATGACAAGGTACTCAAACTGTCCTAAGGGGGTCTTAAAGGCTGTCTTCCATTCATCCCCTTCTCTTATTCTCAGGAGATGGTAGGCGTTTCTCAGATCGAGCTTAGTGAATACTGTAGCACCCTGTACAGGTTCAAAAGCTGATGCCAGTAATGGTAGGGGATATTTATTTTTGACAGTTATTTGATTCAACCCCCTGTAGTCAATACAGGGGCGCAGGGAACCATCCTTTGCCCACAAAGAAAAAATCAGCACCGAGAGGAGAAGAAGATGGGCGAATTATCCCAGCAGCAAGAGACTCATTTATGTATTTCTCCATGGTTTCACGTTCAGGTTTGGAAATGTTATACAATCTGCTGCTGGGGAGAGGGGCTCCTGGAAGTAAATCTATGGCGCAGTCATATGGTCTGTGAGGTGGTAGAGACGTCGCACTGACCTTACTGAAGACTGGTGCCAGATCGTGATACTCCGGGGGAACAGAAGTAAGGTCAGGAGAGTCCATCTCCCCCCTACCTCTAGGGGACTGAAGTGTAGGAGCCGCAGAACGAAGACAAGACTCGTGAAAGGAGGTGGACCAGGATTCAATGTGGCGTTCAGCCCAGTTGATATGGGGGTTATGTCGTTCCAGCCACTCGAACCCAAGCACCAGAGGAGAACAGGCTGAAGGAAAAACAAAAAAAGTTATCATCTCTCGGTGGTTTCCAGAAATAAGCAGTTCTAAGGGTTGTGTCTGATGAGTGACTTGATGAAGTTTCTTTCCATCGATGGTTGAAACTCTGAGAGGTTTAATTAAAGGGACAGTCTCAATCCTTAACTGCTGAACTAGTTCTGAATCAATGAGGTTTCTTTCACAACCAGAATCTATAAAGGCAGACAGGGTGAGATTCTGGTTTGAAAAGAACAGAGTAGCAGGCAACAACAAGTGAGGAGTTTTCTCAGATCTTAGATGGCCCGTCAGACTCCTCACATCCTCTGACGGGCCCTGGCTTTTGATTTAGCCGGGCAAAAAGCAATAAAATGGCCAGTCTCACCACAATACAAACAAAGTTTAGCCTGAAATCTTCGTTGCCTCTCTTCAGGGGATAATCTGGTGTGTCCTATTTGCATGGGTTCGGTCTCAGCTCCCTCTGAGGAAGAAAAATGAGAGACCTGGACAGGCGTTGGAAGAAACTGGCTCTTAGATCTTGGCTTGTTACTGGGTTCTGGGGAAACAGAAGCATTGTTAAATGCAGGAGTCGAAATGGGAAAACTCAGATATTTCTGCCTTGAGTGAATTCTAGTTCTAAGTCTGTTATCTAACCTGATGGTCAGACGAATTAAATCCTCCAAACTAGCAGGTTCGTCTATTGTGGCGAGTTCATCCTTAATATTTTCGTTCAAGGCTTTAAAGTAAGCACTCTTAAGTGCGCACTCGTTCCAACCTGAGGCTGCAGCTTTAACCCGGAAGTCAATGGAGAACTCGGCTACAGTAGAACTTCCCTGTTTTAGATTTAGCAGATCTCGGGAATCAATTGTTTTATCTGAGTCATGGTTGAAAACTTGAGAAAACTCAGATAAAAATTCGGAAAAAGTGCACTGAAAACTGGACTCAGAAGAGAACCTTGCCTCCGCCCATTCCAGGGCTCGACCAGTTAGCTGAGAGAGAATGAAGGAAATTTTCTTCCTATCATTTGGGAAACTGCCAGGAGAGTGTTCAAAAAGCAAACGACACTGAAACAAAAATCCTTTACACTCCTTTTGGTTACCTGAAAATCTTTCAGGGAGACTGGGACGGAACTCAGGAAATGACGTCACGGATGGTGACCTTAGAGGCGGAAGTGGTTCCGGAACAGAACGGACTGCAGGCGTAGCGTTAGCACCTCCCATGTAGCTGGCATGATTCTGCAGGACTTGATTGTGATGCTCTAGTTTAGTGTGTAACTCACGGATGGTGTGGGCGAGTCCAAGGATTTGAGCATCCTGCTCCTCAAGCCTCCTCCAGAGGTGATCTGCTGGGCTTTGTGTTTGGCCGCAGTGTTCTGTCATGATCGGTTCTGAATTAAACCCACATGCAGAACACTACAAAGGAGACTGATGAAAAGTTTGACAGAGTTTATTTGAGGTAGGTACAAGAATAGATAACGTTCAGGAAACAGGTCCAGGCTGGATTCTCAGGTGTCTGCAGAGATGACAGTTTGGTTAACAGGTCGATTTGAGAAGTTGTAGAGATTTCAGATTTACTCAGAAAATACCTAGGTTTGGTTCTGGCTTTCTTCTCTGAGGGAGGGAACCGGTTTGGTCCAGAGACTGTTGGTTTAGCAGAGTGCTCAGCAGCTGCAGCGTCTAACTTCTGACTGTTTGTCTGACCTTGGCTTGAGTGATTAGCTCTCATTAAGAGAGCAGCAGGTGGATGCCAAAGTGAGATCTTCAGGTTTGGCTCTCTAGGACAGGCAGGCTGGTTCAGGTTAAGCTCTCCCAGAGCTTCACACGAGAGACAGGTTTTCCTAGGAGCGAGAAGACAAGGCTGGTTAGAGTTAGGTTTAACTCGGAGACTCAGTTCAAGATTTTAGAGGCTCAGGTTCGCTAACCAAACTTAGCTAACACTGCGGCGTCGAAGGAAGGTCTGGCAGCTGCTTAAGTAGTGGAGGTCCACCAATGGGCTGACGAGCTCCAGGTGTGCTGGAGGGCTCCAGCCCAGAGGTCCCACGGCGCACTCTGCTGGAGAAAGGTGGAACTTCTCCAGATCCCAACACTCACGAATAAGGACCCCCCAAAGCATTGGTCAGAAGCAATAATATCCATAATTCCCAAAGAGGGCAAGGACCCCATAAATTGCTCGTCCTACAGGCCAATAAGTTTGCTCTGCTGTGATTTAAAAATTTTAACTACAATACTGGCAAACCGAGTTCAAAAATATATCCACACAATAATTAAGCCGGACCAAACAGGGTTTGTAACGGGACGTTTAGGGATAAATAATGAACCTTGAATGTGATCTCTGTGGCGAGACAGAAACAGGATCCTTCAATGCTTCACAGCCTTGATGCTGAGAAGGCATTTGATACGGTGGACTGGCAGTATCTGAAACACACACTGGCAAAAATGGGATTTCATAGAGACTTTATCAATTGGATTAGTGTGCTATATTCTGGACCCACATCCATAGTACGGGTGAATGGATACTCCTCAAAGAAATTTGGTTTAAAAAGAGGAACTAGGCAGGGATGTCCTCTTTCACCTCTACTATTTGCTATCAGCATTGAGCCCGTGGCAGAAAGAATACGGACAGACCCTAGAATTCTTGGAGTAACAGCAGGTGGAGTCACCCATAAAATATCACTATATGCTGATGACATTATTTTGTATATCTCTAATCCTCTGTGCTCAATCCCTAGACTTATGACTAGTTTAAAAGACTTTGGAGAAATCTCCGGCTATAAAGTTAATGAAACCAAGTCAGAAGCTATGATGTTAGTGGGAAAATGGCCTACAGATTTAGATAAAGAGGTCACCTTCGATTGGTCCAAGAGGGGATTCAAGTATTTAGGTGTGACGATTACACCACAAACCTCACAACTATTTAATGGAAATTTTAGTAGCTTAATCACACAATTAAAATCAGACCTGTCTAGATGGGAGATTCTCCCTCCGTCCTTTTTGGGCAGAATAGAAACAGTGAGAATGAATATACTCCCACGATTAATGTATCTATTTCAGGCACTTCCTATTTGGATACCTGCCTTCACTTTTAAGATTTTAGATAAAATTATTAATAACTTTATTTGGCAAATGAGGAAAGCAAGAATCAGACAGAAATTACTGTTAAGCCCAAGAAGAAAAGGTGGCCTTGGTTTGCCTAATTTGAAATTGTACTACTGGGCAGCACAACTTAGCGCGGTGGTCCAGTGGCTGGTGCAGGATGAGGAGACGAACTGGATTGGTCTGGAGAACAATGCTTGCCCACTGGTACCTCTTGAAGCGAAGCCATTTATGGAGGGAAAAAATTGGAAGGATTTAAAAATTGAAAATTAGTGGATTAATTGTACATACAGAGTCTGGTCTCTAGTGAGGAAGAAAATAGGAGCACCTTTAACGATATCACGCATGATAAAAATAGCCAAGATTACCGACTTTTTTCCAAACAAACTAGATACGGGTTATCAGAGATGGGCTCAGAAAGGATTAATAAGAATTAATCAGTTATTCAGTGGAGAAAATATTAAGACATTTAAGCAATTACAGGATAAATATGGATTATGCTTAAAAGATTTCTATGAGTATATACAATTAAGGGATTATCTTCTATTACATAAAGAATGGCCTAAATTGAAACAAAATACTTCACCTTTGGAAATATTTTTGATAAAATGTGTGGAGGAAAATAATGAGAGGAAGATCATATCTAATCTATATAAACATTTACAAATGCATTTCTCTGACAGCTCTATAGACATAAAACAAAAGTGGGAACTAGAAATGAATATTGTTATTGAAGATGAGGAGTGGGAGGAGATTTGTGAGAAAGGTTTTAAGATCACCCACAGTCCAAATTGGAAAGAATTTGACTGGAAATTAAAAATGAGATTCTTCAAAACACCTTTCAGTATTTCAAAATACGACAGAAATGCTACAAATGTGTGTTGGAGGAATTGTAATCAGATTGGGGATCACACTCACATTTTTTGGGACTGCCCAGTACTGATTCCATTCTGGCAGGGGGTTCAGACAGAAATTAAAAATATACTCAAGTTCACGTTACCACTGAACCCACTGCATTATATATTGGGTTTGACCCCAGGAGACGATATTGGGAAAAAGGAAGTCCAGTTACTACAGATTCTGCTACTAGTAGCAAGAAAAATGATAACTTTGTCTTGGCTCAAGCTTTTGCCTCCCACCCTTCAACAGTGGCAAGAAAGATTGAAGAATGTGTATACAATGGAAAAGATAACAGCAAAACTTCATGTAAAAATGGACATTTTTCTGAGTGTTTGGACCCCAGCTATTTCCCACTTTGGATGGCCACTTTGATAAAGATGCTAAGTGTTATAAAAAACTGTTTTTTTTTTCTTTATGTAAGTGCATGCATAAATATACATATGTATGTGTTTTGGATTCCTAATAATCTTAAATAAAGAATGTTCAAAAAAAAAATACTGCTCTCCGCATCATCGTCTGCTATGGTTGTTGTTTTTCTTGTCTCTTCTTCATAGCAGGACATATATTTTATTTTCATCCTTTATGCTCTTTTTTATCTGTTAATTAGATGCATATTGAACCTGAACGGCTCCTGATGATGTAAACATGGCTGAGCTATGTTTACAGAGTAGAGGATTGCTGATGTCTTAATTGGGCTTCTTGCTAATTGATCTCTGTATTCATCCTCACACTGATCTTCCTCTCAGTTATATCTGCACTTGTTACATTTCCTATTTGAATACCTTTGATGGTTTCTGTTATTAAAATGTAAAAGTGGTCAAATTAACCCCTTCCCAACCATAACTGGAAATACGCAACCCTTCGGATTACCAAGACAGTATGTGCATTCCCTCACTGCCAGTTATTACATTCAGTGAGCAGGAACCTTTGGATACACATATACAATGTATATATATAAATATAGTATACATTAGCCTGATATAAATCCTCTGAAATAGCTCACTGTGAGATCAAGAAAAATTCAAACATGTTCAGAACGTTTACATTTATATAAAGAGGAAACAGAATGAAGCCCCTCTATCTATCCATAAATAATCATCTGCAGAGATTCATCCCCTCAAGTCTGGCAGTTAGATGATGGAGCTCTTTTCACTGTTTGCAAATGGGGATAATATTAGATCTGGAGACGACTTGTTTGCTACTCAGCAATGTTATGTAGTTCAGTGCTGCTGAGATGAAGCACAGCAATGTCTCTAAAATGAAAGGTGACCCAGACACAGCAATTTCTAAATGAACTAGCAGCTCACATCACCACAAAACACCGTTAATGAGCTGCATGTAGATCAGGCGTCATGATTTGAGCATCGCATTTAAAGCATATGTTTGTGGCCATGTTTTTGTTACTCTGTGGGGACAATTTTCTAGAAGCAAAACTGGATACTTAAAAGAAAAACATCACAGAAACAGAAACCTAACACCCAGATCGCTCTCTGAGAATCACCTCTCTGCCTCAGTCACCATAGAAACCGTCTCACGCACTTTATTGCTGCGTTTTTCTTTTCTTTAGATGTAGAGGTTTCACTCGCAGATCAGTCTGGAGACTCTCCGTTAAAAAAAATTTGGAGCCGTTCACCAAACGAACGTCCAATCAGCGTTGGCTTTGAGGCGGGTTGAGGTGTGACGCAACGAGAAGCGCGACAGTTCAGTCTAAAGAACATGGCGGCTTCAGCTGATGAAACTAGCGTTAGCGTGGCTATCGAGCAAGTTTTATCGGAATTACAGAGTATTTCTTCACTGAAAGAAGAGCAAAACACTGCTCTGGAGGCTTTTCTCAGAGGAAAAGATGTTTTTGCTCTTCTCCCGACTGGTTTCGGCAAGAGTAGCCTGGCGTGTGGTTGTGTTTTCGTCGTCGCTCCTTTAGTACGTCATATGCTTCATTGATCTGATTGGTTTATTTGGCCCGTCTATCACCAACATAGGCCAATCAGCTTACCAGTATTTTCGCCCCTTTCCAAAATTACTTCAACGGAAGGTTTTCAGATGGATATGCGGAGCAAATCCATCTGGCGGAGTCAGGTTAGTTAAGTAGAGCTTTGCTTTATAGAATGTGCCTGTATAATAATAATAAAAAAAAAAACTTTTCATAATCTGTCCAAGAAAGAAAAATCTGCACAGATCTGCTCATCCTTCCTAGTCGGAGCCTCTCTATGCAGTCAGTGGAACACAGAAAAAAATCGGATCAGAGATTAAAAGTCGTTCGCAGCCGATGTGTTCAGGCCTTTGGAATAAGACTCTTGGTTAGGACAAAGAAATGAATGGAAGTCAATGGGAAGTCCCCACAAGGATAGTAGATAGAGTTTCTGTTTGTATATATATGCATAGATTGTTGTGTTTCTATATGAAATTCCCAACAAACTTAGATTCTCTAAGGCGTCTGACATTGTCTATATATAAAGTGAGACTAATAAGCCTTCCTCTGGGCAAAGAGTCCCTTTTCCTTCACCTCTGCATCTGCCAGCTTGATCAGATCAATGGAGGAGCTTCATACTTTGTAATGTTCATGTTTTCACATTTTCCGCTTTGCAAGTTAATGCCAGTAATGTTACGTCTAAGATCTGCAGCTCAAGCTGAAATATGCATTGGTCTGCGTATAATTAATGTTGATTTTTTCTGAGAATCAGCACCCTCCAGAAAGAGCCTGTTTGTGTAATTTAATCAGAATTAGATGGAGAAAAATGATGAGTTCCTTCATCTCCAGCTTGGCTCCTCTACCAGAGGCCTGGGTTCCTCTCACTATCTTAGCCGTACCTAGAACTGCTCCTTTCTGGACTTAGATTTCTGATGTTTTTTCAGGTATTTGCTGGAGACACTTCTCCAGTGTGGGGGTTACTGCCCCCCAGCACCTCAATGACCTTACCTTGCCTTTTTAAATGGCAAATTCCTTATTACCAGAAGCCTACAGATGTTTTAACAGAAATGAAATGCAGTGATGTCACATCATCGGATCAACCACAAGTGGCTAAAATAAAACAAACATAGCTGAGTGGGTTTTACCGGCAATATCCTCCATTTCTTTTACGAGCGGGCAAATGGAAAGAATTTGTACCTTTGTGGAAGGGAGAGATGTCTGGGTTTTCCTCCGGACCGTTAATTTTATCACCTAGCTCAGCTAGTTGTGAAACAAACTAAGATATGGCATAGCTGCTACTGCTGCTGTGATTGGATAAAAACCCAGTGTTTTCTAACTTTAACCCCAGTGGGCCTCAGCAGATGGCCGCTCACACTGAGCCTGGTTCTACTGGAGGTTTCTTCCTGTTCAAAGGGAGTTTTTCCTCTCCACTGTCGCTACAAGCATGCTTAGTGTGAGGGATTGCTGAAGAGTCAATGAGTCGATGCAATCAGCTGGTTTTCCTTAGATAGAAAACTTTTAATCAATCTGACTGGATGATCTGGTGAACTGGAAAGTGACCTGAGATGACATGATGTGAATTGGTGCTATAGAAATAGACTGAATAGAATTAAACTGAACTGTGGGGAAAAGGAAGATATAAATAACTACCATAGCTAAAAACATTAAAACCTGCTGGTGAAGAATATTCAGTTTTATAATCCATTAAACCCGACAGAAGAAACCAGCCATAATGGAGCCGGCAGAGCCCAACCAGGATATTATCGCAACTCTCAGCCCGCCTTGGAAGAGGGTGAGTGTGTCTGACCAAGTGAAAGACATTCTCCTCCCTAAATCCACTCCCCTCTCTGACTTAGAAGTGTCAGGACTATTTAAAGAGTTGGACTGGAATCATCAAGCCGCCTTAGCACAACTTTCCAACTGACCTCTACCACCCAAACAATCACACCTTCTCATTCCTGCTCACCTGTCTGTGGCCTCATTACCGGCTGCATCTCCCCCTCCTTCTCTAGCTACAGAATCTCCATTGCGTCTGACCTCCAAGCGCAGAACACCACAACCTTGCTGATGGGTCGGCCTGACGCCGCCACGTCCTCCCAGTTCAGCCTCCTGCCAACCTAACACCACTGTCAAGCCTGGTATGTTTCCCCAGTGGTCACATGCAATGTTCAGATGTTAAACGTATTTAAAGGAAATTGTGATCATTTATGGAATATGTAAGAGATTAAAGGTATTATACTAAAGAGGAATTTTGCAATCCACAGGGACTTTATATAAACACATTCATAGAGCCATTGGTGTGATGATGCATCAGTGAGATATTAATGTTCCTGAGAAGGAAACTGAATGGGAAAAGAGCCATACTGTTCTTAGATTAACATTTTTATTTGCAGACAACAGAGTGATGTATTTTCAATGAGTCTCGGCATTCATCCTTGGAAGAAATGTATTATTCTTATTGTTTGTTCAGGGGTAATGTCTACAAGCAAAACATTACTGGTTTAAAATTCAGCCCTGCTGCTCAGGTCGACCTAACGCATAGAATAAAACCTCAGACAGTGATTCATGCTGTGATAAGAGTCAAGAAGCAGCGGTAAAAAGGAGGGATCACAGGTCAGAATGGTGTTTTCTAAAGATATATGCAGGGTCACATACATGTCTTCTAAACCAAGGCTCATAAATTCAACCCTTTTCTTTTGTATCTCTAGAGTATATCAATGAGGATGGACTCCACCTCATAGGAAGGCATATAGTACACAAAGCAAAGAGGATGCAGAGGTTTGTAGAAACAGCAGCAACTGTTAATCTAAATACCGTAAATCCTCTAACATTGGCCTGTATTCCATTAGCGGCCGGGTCTCTAACAATGGCCGATTTCGCTGTTGGCGGAGGTAAATAATGGCCGGACACTTATATAGGCCGGGGCCAGGGGCATGCATACATAGACAATAGGGGGTGCTAAAGCACTAGGAAGTTTGCCCTTTATCAACGAAAATGCCCTTTTGAAACTCGTCTTTTTTTTTTTATTGTTAATATTATTAAGATTTTACTGAGGTCGGTTTTGAAATGATCTTTTGAAAACCTGAGCCATTAAAAACGACTGAAATAATGCCCTGAAAGGAGCCACCTCCTTGCGCGCACCCGGCCAGCCTATCTCTCTTCCTTTGTCACGTGAACTCGCGCGGTCGCCCGCAGGGCATGCCAGATGCGCGGCATCATAGCAGTTCAGTAAGCGTCTTCAGATAGCAGGAACGGTCGCTGACAGGCTGCTTCTCCCGTGCCCCATTAGCCAGGTAATATACAGATCAAGCAAAATCATTTTGAGGTACATTAAAATGTCTCATTCAGCAGCACCAAACGAGCATTTTTGCAGACTGGTCACCTGATAAACTAGTTAGGCTAGATAAAGCTAGATAAAGTTTTACACTGTAGTTGTGAGCCTTAGTTATATGCTATTGATCTGCTCCTTTGGGTTAATCATATTGAAAAATCTTTTATCTTTTATTTTTAAGTGGTTTGTACAAAATCAGCAGGTATTAAAATTATTATTATTTTGTAGGCTACCATAAGTCATATCCACGTGACAAGACTTCCAGTCATGTTGCCCTAATAGCCCATTATTTAAACTAATGTGGCATATTTGTTAAAGCTATTATTATTATTATTATTATTGTCATGATGGTTATTATTATTATATTGTAGCCAGTCACAGCAGGGAAGCTCTATACCATCAACATCTATCAGGACAGGAGATGAGAAGAGTTCAGGGAAGACACAGAGACAGAAAAAGACCAGGATGAGGGAGAGCAGATGGGTGAGGGAAAACAGGGAGACGAGCCAGATGAAAGAAGAAATACTTTAAAGTAGTACGCTTTAGTCTGTTCTGTTGGTGGTGTGACTTTTTTCCATTGAAAACTCACGTTTAGAGAATGTTACAAATAAAAGTCAAATTTCATTCAACATGCGTGTGTATTTTTTTTTTATAATTAAGTGTTCCACGTGCGCTAAAAAGTGAGCACCTCATGAGCACCTGCCCCCCAAAATGTCTGTGCACGCCTCTGGCCGGGGCTATAATTAGAACCAAGATGGTTCAGTGCAGTCCTCAACAACTTGTGATAGTAATACCACAGGGGGGCAGTGTTTGCTAACGAATCTAGGCCATTAGCATGGGAAGTCCCATCCTTACACAGAGAGACTTTGTTTCGGAAGTCAGTTTGTTCAAGATTTCATTCTGTCTTTTTTTTATTTTATTCGTATTGCTGTGCAGAAATTTTTCAGCTGCTGGAAGATGTTTGAATAATGTTCTGTATACCGTTATGGTAACTGTACTTTCTCAATAAATGAACCTAGTATTTTATAGGTTCAAAGAAAAACAAAATTAGTTTTTTATTCATTCCACTGGTCGTCTGTTTTGACCAAATAGACATAGAGGCCTGCCTCGAATTCTGGCCCTTCTGCCAATAATGGCCTGGACCAAGATGTACCTGAGTGAAATAAAGTCCCCGTCCTATATTAGAGGATTTATGGTAGATTCACTGCCAGGGAGCTGTCACACTAACCCATCCCGCACCGTATAAAATGATGCTCATGACGACTACTATGCTTCTGCTATATTAAGCTCTTGTCAACAAATAAAAATACATTTTCCAACTTCAATTTAAGAGAATTTATAAGAATTATATGTATATTCATTCATAAAGGCATGTCTTTCCTGTTCAGCCTGCCACCAACAAGCATCTGAGTTGGATCACATGACAGAGCCTGATTCTGATGAGCCTGATTCAGCCCTCCTCCATCCCCTCCTTCATCAGCCTCCACCTGGCCACTGCTTGCCCCTATTGAGG
Source organism: Cyprinodon diabolis (assembly GCA_030533445.1). NCBI lineage: Eukaryota > Metazoa > Chordata > Actinopteri > Cyprinodontiformes > Cyprinodontidae > Cyprinodon > Cyprinodon diabolis. The sequence goes on along the minus strand of CM060073.1, from coordinate 1,366,580 downwards.
TCATTCCTTGGACTCGTACTGCGTTCAGAAGGCATCCCCAGTTGGTACAACAGAAGACCGCCATGTTGTACCTGGTTCTGTCGGAGAGAAGAGAGTTTTTTCCCCCCACTGTGACTCTATGCTTTATCATCTAACCTGCATCTTGTTCCTGTCAGGGCTCAGAACAGAGGACCCGGTATTCAAGACAAGACAGACTGTGGGATTATTCAAAAAGGGTTTATTTAACATCATCGGATCTGCAGTAGCAGCGTCTAGTGCAGGGGTCACCAACACGGTGCCCGCGGGCACCAAAGGGCCCTCGAGGACCACATGGGGGGCCCTCTTCGTTTTCTGAAAACAGAAGAACTTACTCAGTGGGTTAAGTTAATTTTTTTTTAATTCTGTTGCTCTTCTTTTTAATCATTTATGTATTATTTCATCATATTTCAGTGGTTTCAAAATGACAATATAAAAAAGAAAATTAGAAATTAATAAAAATTTGTTTTTATGGATGAGATTTACTGTAGGTGAACACTGATCCCTCCAGTTCATAGGTCAGTATTGGTAGCCCTTCCTATGACTTGTAGCCCTCAGCCTTAAAAAGGTTGGTGACCCCTGGTCTAGGGCGTCTAAGGCAGCAACCTATATATTTCCAGATGCTGTAGCTGTGGGGAACAAGCAGGAGTCCAAAAAAAGATCAGACAAACAATTTAGAACAGGAAAAGGTAGGCTCAGTGGTTGAGAGGCAGAACAGGTCAGGATCAGGTAATCAGAAACACTCAGGTAATGCTGACCCACTCTCCTCACCAGCTAGAGAGAAATAATCTGACCCTGATGACTGGCAGCAGGCAGCTTAGATACAGGGAGGAGCAGGTGGATCAGATGAGCAGTCACGAGAAACCAGGCAGAGTTAGAGAGGTGAATGAAAGGAAAAATTAATAAGGAATAATTATATTTCTTTAAAACTCTTCTCATTTCCTTCTTTTGTGAGTTTTTCAGGTTGTAAAATGTAATAAGGTTAGTAAATTGAAAGCATTTCTTTTTCCAACTTGTTGACTTTTTTTTGATAAACTGTTTCACACCTTTTTGAACATTATGATAAAAACACTGAGTGAGCTCATCTTTGAAGCTGCTTTGTATGAAGTGAATAGGAATGAAGGGCAGCAGGATGAGAATGGAAACATGAAGGCAGGGAAGTTTGGGAGTCATGTGGGAGCAGGAGGAGGGGGGGGGGGGGAGGGGGGGGGGGGGGTATTCCTGTGACTGACAGCAATGAGATGCTGGGCTGGAGGAATAAAACCTCCCCTGATTCCCAACCACTTTCTGTCAGCCAGGTTACAGAGGTTTGCTTTCACTGGAAAAGACAGGAGGTTTGGAATTGGCATTCTGCAAGATGCTCATGAGGTTTACAGGGAGCAGAGCTTCAAATGGGAGATCGATGGTGTTTTCTGGCACGCTCCAGCGTGCAAACACACACGTGCACACTCATCAGCCAGCAGCTCTGGAGCCGCCGCTGACAGCAGACCTGCGCTGAAGATGAAACCCACCATAGTAATCCAGAAATCCCCCCCCCCCACAGAAGCCCAGCATCCCACGCTCTGCCTGTAATTGGGAAAGAAAGAGACCTCTGGATGCTCGGTGGGTTGAGCTTTTCTGCTGCTGGAAATCATTTTCTTTTTCAATCTGGGGGGGGGGGGTGGAATGATGCAATTCAGCTTCAATATTCCTCAATCATTTGACTCCATGTGACTCCAGCAGCTTCCTAACGCACTCTATTTTTTACAGTGCTGATGTAACTGAGACACGCAGGAGACGACATTAGACAGATACTTTTCACTTTTTGGTTCATTTCATTTTATACTTTTTAAGTTCAGAAACTACAGATTTGATTCCAACTAGATTTCTCATTCAGAGCTATTGATAAGAAGCTAGTTTTAGTTTTATATTTTCATTTTTACATAAATTAACTTTCGTCTAATTATTTTTCATACCTAAAACCAATATTTTTTGGGCCATCGTGTAATGGTTATAAAACCTCTGAATAAATATGAAAAATATAAAATCTCTGAAAAGAAAAAAAGTCTAAATTCAATACTGTATGATGTATTTAACAGATGGAAAATATAATATATATAAAACTTAATTTCTCTAATAGAGTAAAGTTACTGGGAACCAATACTGTTTATCTGGAGATCAATTATCAATTATTCTAGTCTCACAAATCAAGCTGCAGAGTGAAGCAGTGAAAAAGAGACGCAGGTTAAAATCTGTTTTAAATTGATTTTATTTAATTTTAATTTTAGGACCATTTTATGACAGATCCTTCAACATTTTGTTTTTCAGGAGTTTGTTTGCTGATCTTTTCTTAATTGCTTGTGTCTGAAATGAAGCAGGAGAAACGTGTTGCTTCTGCTCATCCTTTAGGTCTGGAGACATTTTTAATGATCTGTTACTTTAAACAGAATTTAACACGAAATAAAATGAGGTTTTTTATTCATCCATGTTATACATTGACTTTTTAAATAAAAATATAAAAAAATAGAAAATTTTTCCATTTTAACATCTAAATTATTTTTGAAGTAGAGAACAACAATCGTTCAGTTTGGTTTATAGATAGATTTCCTGATTCCCATATTTTCTCAAACACCTGAACTGAATGTTTGTTATTTTTCTTTCTTTTTTCTGTCTTAATGAGAGCAGTGGGCTATAGGCTGCCCTGCAAGGCTTTAATCCATCCATCCATCCATCCATCCATCCATCCATCCATCCATCCATCCATCCTTCTAGGTTTGTGAACTTAGATCATTTGTGAAAAAGTGAACTATGAACATCATCAGAAACGTTCCATAAAGCTTTAAGAACAGGAAGAACAAAAGCCAAGAATCTCAGGATTTCAGACAGACATGGATTCAGAGGTGAATTATTTTATGCAGCACTAAAGCAGAGTCCCTCTACTTCCTGCTTCTAAGTTATAAAACGCTTCTCACCCCGTATTTCATCCAATCAGCTTCCCTCGCTCTGCCAGATGTGTCATTATTGCTCTGCAGGAAATGTGGATTTCAGCTCTCTGTGTTTTCTGCTCACCAGATATCTGATTGCACACATGCATTATTCATTGGAACAATTATGAATTGCTTTTCTGTGAACTACCAATCATCATCGGTCGGTTGGTAAACATGCAGGTAATGTTTGGAGCCTATGTTGTATATTTGTTCAGGTCTGACCTCTTGTTTGTCTTTGGATTATTGCCTGAAGCCCTGAAAAGTCATTACAGCAGAGTAAACAACAATAAATATATTGATGCTGCTATTGGTCATCAAATCCATCATTCTCAGCAGAAATTAAATTTAATTAGTTTCCTAATATAACCTGGACTTTAATTAACCAGATCTGCCTAATCGAAACTGAACACAATCTGAATTAAAATCATTTTATCAGCAGCGTAGAAATCACCGCTTAGAATCTGAGTTCAGTGAAATGGCAGGGAGCAGAAAGGAAACAGGGATGAAACGTCTGATGGACTCGTAACGAGGACAGTTCCTACAATACGTTATGGATTAGTGTCAAAATAGCGTTTCAGGTGCTGCTAATATTCACACCAGATATGATGTCTTCATGCTTTCACTGCTGATCACTAGCCTGACAAACCAGATTAAATGTGAGATTAAATGTGTAATCTAGTCTGGCCCCGATGAATGAGACATCAGAAGATTGTTGATGAGAACAACCCGTTGTTTTTCAAACCGTGTTTGTGCCTATTGGCCAACGCTCTGACCAATGAGAGCAACTGAATGTGACATAGGAAGCGCCACAGGAAGCTGGCGGGGCAGTGTAAACAAACAGTCTGTCGGTAAAACGGCGAATACATCGTATTCGCCTTTTTACTGACAGTGTAGAGCCTCTTCCTGCTCACGTTTCAACGAAAACCCAAAGTCTGATCCTTCCAACATTGATTCCAAAGCTGAGTCAAAAACCTCCATCAGAGCCAGCGGTCCTTCACACGCGGCTATGCAGAGAGACGGCCGCTGCAGACGGGCTGCAGTTAGCCCTGGCTGTCGTTAGCCTCAGAGCTCCGCTGGTGGCCGCCGTCCTCTCAACTTTGGAAACTGTTTTTTAAATTATGCGATAAATCGGTAAATGGTGCATACAATTTGACTGTATGATCTGGTTGAACTGTAAAGTGCATTGAAATGACTTGTGTTGCGAATTAGCGCTATAGAAATAAACTGCATTGAATTGAATTGAATATAGTGATGCTTTGAAGTATAATATTCTCGCCTCAAATTATCTTAAAACGTACTTTTATTGAACAACAGTAACAGAAAAGAGAACTTTTAACTTTCAGTGGAGCGCTCCATTGAAAGCTGTTGCTGCCGCAGTGCATCATGCTACTGTTCTGCGTCGCGCAGCTTTGTCGTCACACCCTCAAAACCCCGCCCACTTTGCATCCAGACATTCAAAATACTTCTCTGCGTTGTGATTGGCCCGCCAGATTTAGGGCCCGGGGCATTGATCGGGGCTAGACCAACTCGCAGGCAAAAATGATTTTGGCCGTTGGGGGGTGGGGCTAGTTTACTAGGCTAACTGCTCACAGCTTTAGGATCTAAAACAGATTAATATTAATCTGTCCAAGTTTAACAGCTTTGGTTTGGAACTGTGATAAATGCAGCTGATGCTGTTATGTTCATTAATGTGAAAACAGGATAGAATGAATGATCATAGAAATAGAAGCTCTTTTAGTTTTTAGATACAAACACATTTATGAGAGATATTAATTCCTTAGAACGCAACGTTATTGAGCTATAAAACCTTTGGCTAAATACTGATTAAAATCAGGTTTTACACACCGCTGCCTGGCCCCGGACCCTTAGGGGCCCCTAAGGGGCCCAGACCCCGTCCTAAATCTATCAGATGTACAAAATAACAATATGTCATTTAACACCATCTTTATTAATAAGACCAAATGTAGATACAGTAGTTTGAATGTATTTCAGTTAAAAAAACAATAACTTAAACCTGAAATAAATGTTAAATAAAAAATGTCATCATCTAAAGGAATAGATCCAAAATTTTAACCTGAAAAAAAAAATAAATGAACAAAAAATATTCAACTTGAAATAAACAAATATGAACTTAAAAACTTTAAACTTAAATAAATCTTAAATAAAAATGACTAACTGAAAAAAAAAAATCCAAATAACAAAAAACTATTAATTACTAATTAAAAAAGTAAGTAACACATATTTGTTATATTATTTTTAAGAACATACTAAAAGTCCAGAGAAAACAGAATTTGATGTGAAAATGAGCATCAGGTTTATTTCCCTAATTCCAAACGCTGATGACTGTCAGTTCAACCAGTTTTATTGTTTTACTTTTATCAATTTTTTCCTGTACAATTTAATTGTTTTAGGAGATTTAGATTTTCATTTAATTTGGCCTTAAACATTGTTAACTTATTTACTAGATTTTACTTTTAAAGTTCTCCAGCTCTGCCCTGATGCTCTGCTGTGGATTTGGAGGAGGGAGGAGGAGAACGTAGATCTAGAGGCGGCGGATCAGTTCATCCTTTAAAGCTAACCACAGAGGGCGGATGCTGGGCAGAGTGGAGGTAAGGTCTACAGACGCATCGATCCGATACCTGCATCGGATATCAGCGATCCAATCCAGAGTTGTTTGTTTTTGCTGCTTATTAATTAATAAATAATATAAAGAACATTGATATCTGTGTTAATTTGTTCTCTTTTTATTGATTTCTGTGAAATGAAAGCCTTCAGTCACAGATATATTCAGCAGTTGAATGCGATGGGTGTCGGATCTGGACGATACTCTCAGCCCAGGCAGCGTATCGGACCAGGAAGAACTGGATCGGTTTCCATTAAGATCAACTCTGAAAGCTATGGGAGGAAAACAAACCATGAATGGTTTAATAATCCTTTTAAGGAATAAATTAAAACGGCTTTTTAAAAGCCAACCGCCCATTTCTCAACATTATTTCTACTGTCTTCCATTTAAAACAATCCCTGAAAATAAAACTGTTTTTACTGCGTTCTTTTCCCTTGTTGTCTGTTTATGTTTTTTTTTTTTCATATAATCTGATTAAAAATATAATTTAAAAACCTTTAAAATACGTCCAAGATTTTTTTATGTTTTAACAACTGTAACCAATATCAGAGCCACTTTATCTCTGTGCAAATTCAGTTGCTGCTGATTTAATAAATAGATCCAGAATCCTACATAATCTGTGTAAATATAGAATTACTGTGTGGTTAAAATGAGTGAAAAAGACTCGACACATTTAATCTGCAGGATCTGGGACTCGTCAATCTTGACTTTGAACTTGACTCAAGACTTGAGGTCAAAGACTTGAGACTTTCTTATGATTTTCAAACCAATGACTTGGTCCTCCCCTGGGTGGATGCATATAACAAGGCATCTGATAAATACAAACCAGGCCAGACAGGACCACTGGAAGTAATTGTGAACCGGAGTGTTGTGAAATCTTTTTTATTTTTTTTGTACAAAAACCAAGAGCTACGGTTATTAGATGTCCCTGATTTCCAGGGACATTCTGTCATGATGGGTTTAAGGTTCTTAGCCCATATGCAGAACACAACGGAGGCTGGGTAAAAGTTTAACAAGGTTTATTGAATGTTTCACAATAATCAGACAATGTACTGGGTCAGGAACTGGTCCGGGCTGGTTCACTGAAGTCTGCTGAGAAGATAGTTTGATTAGAAGGCAGGCTGCTGAGAATGAGTCTTTGATAATTCAGGATTATACCTTGACTGAATCCGGGCTTCTCTTTGAGAGAGAGGGAACCGTTGGGTCCAGAGACTGTTTGTTCAGCAGAGTTCAAGGGCAGCTGCAGCATCTAGCTTCTGACTTTAATGGCAGACCTTGATCAGAGTTTCCAGCTCTTAACTAAGAGCAGCAGGGGAATCCACATAGGAATCTTCAGGTTTGGCTCTCCAGGGCAGATTGGCAGGTTAAGCTCATCCAGAGCTTCAGGCTAGAGACAGGTTTCCTGTGAGGCAAAAAACAGAAGAGAGTTAGAATCTGATCTCTCTCCAGAGACAGCTAAGATTCTTTCAGTTTCAAGGCTCAGGTTGCTAACCAAACTAAGATCAACACTGCGGCGTCGAAGCAAGGTCTGGCAGCTGGTTATAAAGGGCAGGTCTCCTGATGAGTAGATACGTCTCAGGTGTGCTGGAAGACTCCAGCTCCAGGAGACCCACGGCGCACTCTGCTGGAGGAAGGTGGTACAGCTCCAGATCCCAACAGTACCCCCCTCTCAACGACCGCCTCTTGGCGGTCCAGAAGATGTCGACGGGAGGGAGCTCTCATATACGGGACGGATCGAGGATATGAGAGCCAGGAACCCATGTGCGGTCCTCCGGACCGTAGCCCTCCCAATTGACGAGGTACTGCCAACCGCGACCTCGCCGACGGGAGTCCACGATCCGGCGGACGGTGAAGGCAGGATGTTCATCGATGTCCCGGGCGGATGGAGGGGAGTCGGATGGAGGGCACAGGGGGCTAGAAACAACTGGTTTAATCTGGGAGACATGGAACGTGGGATGGATGCGGAGACTCGGAGGAAGGTGCAGACGTACAGCAGAGGGGTTGATGATCTGGGCAACCTTGTATGGACCAATGAGCCGGGGGGACAGTTTTCGAGACATGCCCTTGAGGGGAATGTCTCGTGTGGACAGCCATACCTCTTGGCCTATGGAGTAGTCAGGGGCCGGGCGTCTCTTGGAGTCAGCGAAGCATTTTGTAGAGACAGATGAGCGGTTCAGGGTGGCGATGGTGTCCCTCCAGACTCTCTGGCAACGACGGATGTGCTGATGAACTGATCGGACAGAGATCTCTCTCTCGTCTGCAGGGAAAAGTGGAGGCTGATAACCAAGAGATACCTGGAACGGGGATAGACCAGTAGAAGCAGACTTGACTGAATTGTGGGCGTATTCGATCCAGGTCAGGAACTGACTCCAGTCAGTAGGATTGTTTGAGGTCAGGCAGCGGAGAGTGGACTCTAGTTGCTGATTCATTCTCTCCGTCTGCCCGTTTGACTGTGGGTGATAACCAGAGGTGAGTGAGGACTTACAGTTTAATGCTGAACAGAAGGCTTTCCAAACCTGTGAGATGAACTGTGGATCGCGGTCGGAGAGAATTTCTTGTGGGATGCCATGGAGTCGGAAAAAATGCTTCACAAGAAGCTGGGCCATCTGGAAAGCCGTGGGAAGTTTCCTGAGGGGAATTAAGTGACAAGCCTTTGAAAAACGGTCAACGATGGTTAAAATGATGGACATACCTTTGGAAATCGGGAGACCAGTGACAAAATCAACAGCAATATGAGACTAGGGACGGGTTGGAACAGGTAGGGGATGCAGCAGACCAGAAGGTGGTTGGTGAGAGGTCTTGTTTCTGGCGCAGATGGGACATGCCAAAACGTACTCCTTTACGTCCTTGTGTAAGGATGGCCACCAGAAACGTCTTGTAATCAGGGCTATTGTTCTGCTCACTCCAGGATGGGCGGAAAATTTAGCTGCATGCATCCACTGGATCAGACGGGATCTAACGGAAGATGGAACATAGGTTTTATTTGGAGGACCGTTACCTGGGTCAGGTTCAGAGGCTAGGGCAGAGTTGATGAGATCAGTGATCTCCCAGGAAACCACTCCAACAGTACAGGAGGCAGGAAGAACTGGCTCGGGCGTCTCAGGTTGATCAGCAGAGTAAAGACGGAGAGAGAATCGGGCTTGACGTTCTTGGAACCAGGTCTGTAAGAAATAATGAGGTTGAAACAGGAAAAGAATAATAACCATCTAGAGTGACGTGGGTTGGATCGTTTTGCCGATTGGAGATAAGCCAGGTTCTTGTGGTCTGTCCAGACCAAAACTGGATGCTCGGCCCCCTCGAGCCAGTGTCTCCACTCCTCCAAGGCGACTTTGATGGCTAGAAGTTCTCGGTCTCCAACATCATAGTTTTGCTCCGCTGGTGAGAGTCTACGTGAAAAGAAGGCACAAGTGTGAATCTTTTGGTCTGAGTCAAATTGTTGAGACAAAACTGCTCCAACACCGGAGTCTGGGCATCCACCTCTAAGATAAACTACTTAGAGGGGTCTGGCTGGATCAGAATGGGAGCTCTAGAAAACAGGTTCTTTAATTTCTCAAAAGCGTTCTGGGCCTCAGGTGTCCATTGAAATGTCTTCTTTACAGAAGTCAGAGTTGTGAGAGGTAGAGCTGTTTGACCGAATTCCTTATGTAGCGTCTGTAAAAGTTTGCAAAACCAAGGAATCTCTGAAGCTGTTTGCGGATTTCAGGTGTCATTCCAGAACTGCCTTTATCTTGTCTTCGGATGGCTTAACCTGCCCGCCCTCGAGCACAAACCCCAAAAAAGTAACAGATGGTTGGTGAAATTCGCATTTTTCTGCCTTCACAAAGAGCTTGTTTTCCAAAAGTCTCTGAAGAACCAGACAAACATGTTTCTTATGCTCTGATAGGTTCTTGGAGTAGATCAAAATATCATCAATGTACACAAAAACGAATATATTCAAAAAATCTCTGAGGACGTCGTTGACTAGAGCCTGAAAACAGCCAGGAGCGTTTGTGAGACCAAAAGGCATGACCAGATACTCAAATTGGCCTAAGGGGGTCTTAAAGGCTGTCTTCCATTCGTCTCCTTCTCTTATCCTAAGGAGGTGATAAGCATTTCTCAAATCGAGCTTGGTGAAAACTGTTGCACCCTGAACAGGTTCAAATGCTGATGCCAGTAATGGTAGTGGGTACTTATTTTTGACGGTTATCTGATTTAAGCCTCTGTAATCTATACAGGGTCGTAGGGAACCATCCTTTTTAACCACAAAAAAGAAACCAGCACCAAGAGGAGAAGAAGATGGACGGATTATCCCAGCAGCCAGAGACTCATTAATATATTTCTCCATGGTCTCACGTTCAGGCTTAGAGATGTTATAAAGTCTACTGCTGGGCAGGGGAGCTCCTGGTAGTAAATCTATGGCGCAGTCATATGGTCTGTGAGGTGGAAGAGACGTCGCACTGATCTTACTGAAGACTGGTGCCAAATCGTGATACTCGGGAGGAACAGAAGTAAGGTCAGGAGAGTCCATCTCCCCCCTACCTCTAGGGGACTGAATAGCAGGAGCCGCAGAACGAAGGCATGACTCGTGACAGGAAGTGGACCAAGACTCAATGTGGCGTTCAGCCCAGTTGATATGGGGGTTATGACGTTCCAGCCACTCGAATCCAAGCACCAAGGGGGAGCATGCAGAAGGGAAAACAAAAAAGGTTAATGTCTCACGATGATTTCCAGAGATCAACAGTTCTAGAGGTTGTGTTTGATGAGTGACTTGATGGAGTTTCTTTCCATCAATAGCGGAAACTCTGAGAGGTTTAGACAAAGGAACGGTTTCAATGTGTAATTGTTGGACCAGGTTAGAATCAATGAGATTACTTTCACATCCGGAGTCAATGAAACCAGACAAGGTGAGGTTCTGGTTAGAAAAAAAAAGTGTAGCAGGTAACATCAGATGAGGAGCCTTTTCAGTTTTCAAATGGCCCGTCAGACTCCTCAATTCCTCTGACGGGCCCTGGCTTTTGACTTAGCTGGACATGAAGCTATGAAATGGCCAGTCTCACCACAGTATAGACACAGATTGCCCCTAAATCGTCGTTGTCTTTCCTCAGGGGTTAGCCTTGTGTGTCCAATCTGCATGGGTTCGGCCTCCGCTCCATCTGAGTGAGAGATTTGGACAGGCACAGAAAGAGTCTGGTTTTTAGACTTTGGCTTGGAAACAGGTTCTGTGGATCCAGAAAAAACAGAAGCATTATTTAATGCAGGGGCTGACACAGAAAAATTTAGACTTCTTTGTCTAGTGTTGTTTCTAGTTCGGAGCCTGTTATCCAATCTGATGGTTAAACGGATTAATTCCTCCAAACTAGTCGGTTCGTCGATTGTGGCTAGTTCATCCTTGATGTTATCATCTAAGGCTTTAAAATATGCACTTTTGAGTGCACATTCGTTCCAACCAGAGGCTGCGGCTTTGACCCGGAAGTCGATTGAGAACTCAGCCACTGTAGAATTTCCCTGTCTTAAATTCAGCAGGGCTCGAGAGTCAATGGTCTTATCTGTGTCGTGGTTAAATACTTGGGAAAACTCAGATATGAACTCGGAAAAAGTACAAGTGAAACTGGATTCAGAGGAGAACCTTGCCTCTGCCCATTCAAGGGCTCGTCCAGTGAGTTGAGAAAGAATGAATGATATTTTCTTTCTATCATTCGGAAAATTGCCAGGAGAATGTTCAAAAAGTAATTGACATTGGAATAAAAATCCCTTACAATCTTTTTGATTACCTGAAAATCTTTCAGGCGGACTGGGACGGAACTCAGGAAGTGACGTCACTGCCGGTGACTTTGGAGGCGGAAGTGGATCCGGAACTGGACGTACCGCTGGCGTGGCGTTAGCATTACCCATGTAGCTGGCAAATGTTTGTAGTATTTGATTCTGATGTTCAAGCTTAGTATGCAACTCGCGGTGGGTATACGCATGTCCAAGGATCTGAGCGTCCTGTTCCTCAAGCCTCCTACGGAGGTGATCTGCTGGGCTTTGTGTTTAGCCGCAGTGTTCTGTCATGATGGGTTTAAGGTTCTTAGCCCACATGCAGAACACAACGGAGGCTGGGTAAAAGTTTAACAAGGTTTATTGAATGTTTCACAATCATAAGACAATGTACTGGGTCAGGAACTGGTCCGGGCTGGTTCGATGAAGTCTGCTGGGAAGATAGTTTGATTAGAAGGCAGGATGCTGAGAATGAGTCTTTGATAATTCAGGATTATACCTTGACTGAATCCGGGCTTCTCTTTGAGAGAGAGGGAACCGTTGGGTCCAGAGACTGTTTGTTCAGCAGAGTTCAAGGGCAGATGCAGCGTCTAGCTTCTGACTTTAATGGCAGACCTTGATCAGAGTTTCCAGCTCTTAACTACGAGCAGCAGGGGAATCCACATAGGAATCTTCAGGTTTGGCTCTCCAGGGCAGATTGGCAGGTTAGGCTCATCCAGAGCTTCAGGCTAGAGACAGGTTTCCTGTGAGGCAAAAAACAGAAGAGAGTTAGAATCTGATCTCTCTCAAGAGACAGCTAAGATTCTTTCAGTTTCAAGGCTCAGGTTGCTAACCAAACTAAGGTCAACACTGCGGCGTCGAAGCAAGGTCTGGCAGCTGGTTATAAAGGGCAGGTCTCCTGATGAGTAGATACGTCTCAGGTGTGCTGGAAGACTCCAGCTCCAGGAGACCCACGGTGCACTCTGCTGGAGGAAGGTGGTACAGCTCCAGATCCCAACACATTCCCAGTTTTGGACCATCTGTCCAAGAGAAGCTTTACAGTTTTATGACTGAAGGGGTAAATATTGGATAAATGAAAGTAAGTAAAGTAAAAAGTAAAAGGAAAATTGAATGAGACAAGATCTGCATGATCTGAGAATGATGGAGGAAGAGTGTCACTTCAGGCCAAGACTGACACTAGAACTGAGCAGCTGGCAAAACTTGGTGGGTCTCCCTCTGGCCACCAGCGGGAGCTGCAGCACCCCTAGCATCCCCACTTCCTGTGGCCATGGGGCCGGGAAGATTCTCCAGTCTAGACAGAGATTGGAAATAGAGATTTCTATCTAATGAGTGGCAACATAGCTTTTCAATAACATCTTCAAGGGAAGAAAGAGTTTCCTCGTGTTTTGCCATTTATTTTATTCTCTCACCAGATTCATGACGTCGCCTGGACAACATGTTGCTAACTGAGAGCGCCTTCCTGCAGGCGCTCCCACCTTCTGATTGGTCAGAAGTCGATAACGATCATCGTTGTGTGGTCAGATTATAGGTGCTTTATTTTCTCTCCTCTGCCTCCATTTCAATGTCAAAAATCATCACTTAAAATAAAGATAAGAGACCCAAAAAAAACACTCAACTTAAAAAAACATTCTCTTACGATGGGACAGTCAAGTGTCTGAAACAACAGATCATTCAAGTGAGCAAACATTTGTTCCTACCAGCAAACATCACAGATGCATTTTATTTTATTTTATTTTATTCAGCTCTGCTGCCTTCAACACTTTCAATGTTTTTCATTCAAGGTTTTATTTTTTTTTATAAAGAGGTTGAATGCAAATGAATCCTGTGCTGTTTCCGTTTCTATTCTCCAATTATGAACTGTTTAGTTTTGCCAAATAAATGTTCAAAGATTCAAAGCCTGAATCAGGGAGGTCCTGTGGTTTTAGATGACTTCTGTCTTTACAATCTAAACTCTTCTTTGATTGTGGACAGCTGTTGCTACAGCAACAAGGCTTTCTATTTTTCTCTTAAAATTGGTCCTTGGAAAATATTTTTCCAATGATTTGAGTTTTAAAATATCCACTGAGCTCTGACACCTGTTACATCCACATGTGACCCAGCAGTCTGATTTAAAAACGGTTTATTATCTCCTTGCTGATCAGCAGCAGCGTCATGCCCATCTTCATGTGCAGAGCTGTTAGAATCAGATCTCCTCACCGTCAGAAAATGCTTCCTAGAAATAAACCTGAAACCAGATGAGATATCAGCCATTTACTGGACCACAAACAAACACACACCTGTTGGAAGAACAACGGCGGTCAAGAGCAATGAATGCGATTTTATCATTAGGAAAAACCGTAAGATACATATTGGTATGAAGTAATTAGATGGTAAATCTATGAGGAATAAGTTTGATTGATAAAAGGTGAAATTCAACAGTAAAGCAGCAGCCATTAAAAGTGGCCCCTACCAGTGAGAAGCCAGCGCATGGCAGCAGAGGCCCAACTTCCACCCACTGCAGTGACCCCCTCAATAATATGTTTTACTCTGACTGCACCCTTTCTCTGAATTACAGGGTCTGACCAGGAGGTGGCGCTTCTCTTTAGATCCTAATGTTCACAAATCATGACAGAAAGAATATTTTATATGTTTAAAGAGGAATTGTAAGGGACCAGCCAAGGACTAGCCAAGGACTAGCCAAGAACTATCAAAGGACCAGCCAAGGACTAGCCAAGGACTAGCCAAGAACCATTCAAGGACCAGCCAAGGACTAGCCAAGGACTAGCCAAGAACCATCCAAGTACCAGCCAAGGACTAGCCAATGACTAGCCAAGAACCATCCAAGGATCAGCCAGGACCAGGCAAGGACTAGCCAAGGACCAGCCAAGGACCATCTAAGGACCAGCCAGAGACCATCCAATTACCAGGCAAGGACTAGCCAAGGACCAGTCAAGGACTAGCCAAGGACCAGCCTAGAACTAGCCAAGAACCAGCCAAGGACCATTCAAGGACCAGCCAGAGACCATCTGAGGACCAGCCAAGGACTAGCCAAGGACTAGCCAAGGACCAGGCAAGGACTAGCCAAGGAACAGGCAAGGGCTAGCCAAGGACTAGCCAAGGACCACCCAAGGACTAGCCAAGGACCAGCCAAGTACCAGCAATGGATTAGACAAGGACCAGCCAAGGACACACCAAAGACTAGCCAAGGACCAGCCAAGGACCATCTAAGGACCAGCCAGAGACCATCCAATTACCAGGCAAGGACTAGCCAAGGACCAGTCAAGGACTAGCCAAGGACCAGCCTAGAACTAGCCAAGAACCAGCCAAGGACCATTCAAGGACCAGCCAAGGACCAGCCAGAGACCATCTGAGGACCAGCCAAGGACTAGCCAAGGACCAGGCAAGGACTAGCCAAGGAACAGGCAAGGGCTAGCCAAGGACTAGCCAAGGACCACCCAAGGACTAGCCAAGGACCAGCCAAGTACCTGCAATGGATTAGACAAGGACCAGCCAAGGACCAACCAAAGACTAGCCAAGGACAAGCCAAGGACTAGCCAAGGACTAGCCAAGGACCAGGCAAGGACTAGCCAAGGACCAGGAAAGGACCAGCCAAGAACCAGCCAAGGACCAGCCAAGGACTAGCCAAGGACCAGTCAAAGACCAGCCAAGAACCAGCCAAGGACTAGCCAAGGACCAGCCAATGACCATCCAGGGACCAGTCAAGGATCAGCCAAGGACCAGCCAAGGACTAGCCAAGGACCAGCCAAGAACCAGCCAAGGACTAGCGAAGGACTAGCCAAGGACCAGCTAAGGACCAGCAAAGGACTAGCCAAGGACCAGCCAAGGACCAGCCAAGCCCTAGCCAAGGACCAGCCAAGGACTAGCCAAGGAACAGGCAAGGGCTAGCCAAGGAACAGGCAAGGGCTAGCCAAGGACTAGCCAAGAACTAGCCAAGGACTAGCCAAGGACCAGGCAAGGACTAGCCAAGGAACAGGCAAGGGCTAGCCAAGGAACAGGCAAGGGCTAGCCAAGGACTAGCCAAGAACCGGGCAAGGACTACCCAAGGACCAGGCAAGGACTAGCCAAGGACTAGCCAAGGACCAGGCAAGGACTAGCCAAGGACTAGCCAAGGACCAGGCAAGGACTAGCCAAGGACTAGCCACGGACCAGAAAAGGACCAGCCAAGAACCAGCCAAGGACCAGCCAAGAACCAGCCAAGGACCAGCCAAGGACTAGCCAAGGACCAGTCAAAGACCAGCCAAGAACCAGCCAAGGACTATCGAAGGACCAGCCAAGAACTAGCCAAGGACCAGTCAAGGACCAGACAAGAACCAGCCAAGGACCAGCCAAGAACAAGCCAAGGACCAGCCAATGACCATCCAGGGACCAGTCAAGGATCAGCCAAGGACCAGCCAAGGACTAGCCAAGGACCAGCCAAGAACAAGCCAAGGACTAGCCAAGGACCAGCCAAGAACTAGCCAAGGACCAGCCAAGGACCAGCCAAGGACTAGCCAAGGACCAGCCAAGGACTAGCCAAGGACCAGCTAAGAACCAGCCAAGGACTAGCCAAGGACCAGCCAAGGACGAGCCAAGGACTAGCCAAGGACCAGCCAAGGACTAGCCAAGGACCAGCCAAGGACTAGACAAGGACCAGCCAAGGACCAACCAAAGACTAGCCAAGGACCAGCCAAGGACTAGCCAAGGACCAGTAAAGGACCAGCCAAGGACTAGACAAGGACCAGCCAAGGACCAACCAAAGACTAGCCAAGGACCAGCCAAGGACTAGCCAAGGACTAGCCAAGGACCAGCCAAGGACTAGCCAAGGACCGGCCAAGGATTAGCCAAGGTTCATCCAAGGACCAGCCAAGGACTAGCCAAGGACCAGCCAAGGATTAGCCAAGGACCAGCCAAGGACCAGCCAAGGACTAGCCAAGGACTAGCCAAGGACCGGCCAAGGACTAGCCAACGACCAGCCAACGACCAGCCAATGACCAACCAAGGACCAGCCAAGGACTAGACAAGGACCAGCCAAGGACCAACCAAAGACTAGCCAAGGACCAGCCAAGGACTAGCCAAGGACCAGCCAAGGACTAGCCAAGGACCGGCCAAGGACTAGCCAACGACCAGCCAACGACCAGCCAATGACCAACCAAGGACCAGCCAAGGACTAGACAAGGACCAGCCAAGGACCAACCAAAGACTAGCCAAGGACCAGCCAAGGACTAGCCAAGGACCAGCCAAGGGCTAGCCAAGGAACAGGCAAGGGCTAGCCAAGAACCAGCCAAGGACCAGCCAAGAACCAGCCAAGGACCAACCAATGACCATCCAGGGACCAGTCAAGGATCAGCCAAGGACCAGCCAAGGACTAGCCAAGAACCAGGTAAGGACTAGCCAAGGAACAGGCAAGGGCTAGCCAAGGAACAGGCAAGGGCTAGCCAAGGACTAGCCAAGAACCGGGCAAGGACTACCCAAGGACCAGCCAAGGACCAGGCAAGGACTAGCCAAGGACTAGCCAAGGACCAGGCAAGGACTAGCCAAGAACAAGATAAGGACCAGGCAAGGACTAGCCAAGGACTAGCCAAAGACCAGAAAAGGACCAGCCAAGAACCAGCCAAGGACCAGCCAAGAACCAGCCAAGGACCAGCCAAGGACTAGCCAAGGACCAGTCAAAGACCAGCCAAGAACCAGCCAAGGACTATCGAAGGACCAGCCAAGAACTAGCCAAGGACCAGTCAAGGACCAGCCAAGAACCAGCCAAGAACCAGCCAAGAACCAGCCAAGGACCAGCCAATGACCATCCAGGGACCAGTCAAGGATCAGCCAAGGACCAGCCAAGGACTAGCCAAGGACCAGCCAAGAACAAGCCAAGGACTAGCCAAGGACCAGCCAAGAACTAGCCAAGGACCAGCCAAGGACCAGCCAAGGACTAGCCAAGGACCAGCCAAGGACTAGCCAAGGACCAGCCAAGAACCAGCCAAGGACTAGCCAAGGACCATTCAAGGACGAGCCAAGGACTAGCCAAGGACCAGCCAAGGACTAGCCAAGGACCAGCCAAGGACCAGCCAAGGACTAGACAAGGACCAGCCAAGGACCAACCAAAGACTAGCCAAGGACCAGCCAAGGACTAGCCAAGGACCAGCCAAGGACTAGACAAGGACCAGCCAAGGACCAACCAAAGACTAGCCAAGGACCAGCCAAGGACTAGCCAAGGACTAGCCAAGGACCAGCCAAGGACTAGCCAAGGACCAGCCAAGGATTAGCCAAGGTTCATCGAAGGACCAGCCAAGGACTAGCCAAGGACCAGCCAAGGATTAGCCAAGGACCAGCCAAGGACCAGCCAAGGACTAGCAAAGGACTGGCCAAGCACTAGCCAACGACCAGCCAACGACCAGCCAATGACCAACCAAGGACCAGCCAAGGACTAGACAAGGACCGGCCAAGGATTAGACAAGGTTCATCCAAGGACCAGCCAAGGACTAGCCAAGGACCAGCCAAGAATTAGCCAAGGACCAGCCAAGGACCAGGCAAGGACTAGCCAAGGACCGGCCAAGGACTAGCCAACGACCAGCCAACGACCAGCCAATGACGAACCAAGGACCAGCCAAGGACTAGACAAGGACCAGCCAAGGACCAACCAAAGACTAGCCAAGGACCAGCCAAGGACTAGCCAAGGAACAGGCAAGGGCTAGCCAAGGAACAGGCAAGGGATAGCCAAGGACTAGCCAAGAACCAGGCAAGGACTAGCCAAGGACTAGCCAAGGACCAGGCAAGGACTAGCCAAGGAACAGGCAAGGGCTAGCCAAGGAACAGGCAAGGGCTAGCCAAGGACTAGCCAAGAACCGGGCAAGGACTACCCAAGGACCAGCCAAGGACCAGGGAAGGACTAGCCAAGGACTAGCCAAGGACCAGCCAAGGACCATCTAAGGACCAGCCAGAGACCATCCAATTACCAGGCAAGGACTAGCCAAGGACCAGTCAAGGACTAGCCAAGGACCAGCCTAGAACTAGCCAAGAACCAGCCAAGGACCATTCAAGGACCAGCCAAGGACCAGCCAGAGACCATCTGAGGACCAGCCAAGGACTAGCCAAGGACTAGCCAAGGACCAGGCAAGGACTAGCCAAGGAACAGGCAAGGGCTAGCCAAGGACTAGCCAAGGACCACCCAAGGACTAGCCAAGGACCAGCCAAGTACCTGCAATGGATTAGACAAGGACCAGCCAAGGACCAACCAAAGACTAGCCAAGGACAAGCCAAGGACTAGCCAAGGACTAGCCAAGGACCAGGCAAGGACTAGCCAAGGACCAGGAAAGGACCAGCCAAGAACCAGCCAAGGACCAGCCAAGGACTAGCCAAGGACCAGTCAAAGACCAGCCAAGAACCAGCCAAGGACTAGCCAAGGACCAGCCAATGACCATCCAGGGACCAGTCAAGGATCAGCCAAGGACCAGCCAAGGACTAGCCAAGGACCAGCCAAGAACCAGCCAAGGACTAGCGAAGGACTAGCCAAGGACCAGCTAAGGACCAGCAAAGGACTAGCCAAGGACCAGCCAAGGACCAGCCAAGCCCTAGCCAAGGACCAGCCAAGGACTAGCCAAGGAACAGGCAAGGGCTAGCCAAGGAACAGGCAAGGGCTAGCCAAGGACTAGCCAAGAACTAGCCAAGGACTAGCCAAGGACCAGGCAAGGACTAGCCAAGGAACAGGCAAGGGCTAGCCAAGGAACAGGCAAGGGCTAGCCAAGGACTAGCCAAGAACCGGGCAAGGACTACCCAAGGACCAGGCAAGGACTAGCCAAGGACTAGCCAAGGACCAGGCAAGGACTAGCCAAGGACTAGCCAAGGACCAGGCAAGGACTAGCCAAGGACTAGCCACGGACCAGAAAAGGACCAGCCAAGAACCAGCCAAGGACCAGCCAAGAACCAGCCAAGGACCAGCCAAGGACTAGCCAAGGACCAGTCAAAGACCAGCCAAGAACCAGCCAAGGACTATCGAAGGACCAGCCAAGAACTAGCCAAGGACCAGTCAAGGACCAGACAAGAACCAGCCAAGGACCAGCCAAGAACAAGCCAAGGACCAGCCAATGACCATCCAGGGACCAGTCAAGGATCAGCCAAGGACCAGCCAAGGACTAGCCAAGGACCAGCCAAGAACAAGCCAAGGACTAGCCAAGGACCAGCCAAGAACTAGCCAAGGACAAGCCAAGGACCAGCCAAGGACTAGCCAAGGACCAGCCAAGGACTAGCCAAGGACCAGCTAAGAACCAGCCAAGGACTAGCCAAGGACCAGCCAAGGACGAGCCAAGGACTAGCCAAGGACCAGCCAAGGACTAGCCAAGGACCAGCCAAGGACTAGACAAGGACCAGCCAAGGACCAACCAAAGACTAGCCAAGGACCAGCCAAGGACTAGCCAAGGACCAGTAAAGGACCAGCCAAGGACTAGACAAGGACCAGCCAAGGACCAACCAAAGACTAGCCAAGGACCAGCCAAGGACTAGCCAAGGACTAGCCAAGGACCAGCCAAGGACTAGCCAAGGACCGGCCAAGGATTAGCCAAGGTTCATCCAAGGACCAGCCAAGGACTAGCCAAGGACCAGCCAAGGATTAGCCAAGGACCAGCCAAGGACCAGCCAAGGACTAGCCAAGGACTAGCCAAGGACCGGCCAAGGACTAGCCAACGACCAGCCAACGACCAGCCAATGACCAACCAAGGACCAGCCAAGGACTAGACAAGGACCAGCCAAGGACCAACCAAAGACTAGCCAAGGACCAGCCAAGGACTAGCCAAGGACCAGCCAAGGACTAGCCAAGGACCGGCCAAGGACTAGCCAACGACCAGCCAACGACCAGCCAATGACCAACCAAGGACCAGCCAAGGACTAGACAAGGACCAGCCAAGGACCAACCAAAGACTAGCCAAGGACCAGCCAAGGACTAGCCAAGGACCAGCCAAGGGCTAGCCAAGGAACAGGCAAGGGCTAGCCAAGAACCAGCCAAGGACCAGCCAAGAACCAGCCAAGGACCAACCAATGACCATCCAGGGACCAGTCAAGGATCAGCCAAGGACCAGCCAAGGACTAGCCAAGAACCAGGTAAGGACTAGCCAAGGAACAGGCAAGGGCTAGCCAAGGAACAGGCAAGGGCTAGCCAAGGACTAGGCAAGAACCGGGCAAGGACTACCCAAGGACCAGCCAAGGACCAGGCAAGGACTAGCCAAGGACTAGCCAAGGACCAGGCAAGGACTAGCCAAGAACAAGATAAGGACCAGGCAAGGACTAGCCAAGGACTAGCCAAAGACCAGAAAAGGACCAGCCAAGAACCAGCCAAGGACCAGCCAAGAACCAGCCAAGGACCAGCCAAGGACTAGCCAAGGACCAGTCAAAGACCAGCCAAGAACCAGCCAAGGACTATCGAAGGACCAGCCAAGAACTAGCCAAGGACCAGTCAAGGACCAGCCAAGAACCAGCCAAGGACCAGCCAAGAACCAGCCAAGGACCAGCCAATGACCATCCAGGGACCAGTCAAGGATCAGCCAAGGACCAGCCAAGGACTAGCCAAGGACCAGCCAAGAACAAGCCAAGGACTAGCCAAGGACCAGCCAAGAACTAGCCAAGGACCAGCCAAGGACCAGCCAAGGACTAGCCAAGGACCAGCCAAGGACTAGCCAAGGACCAGCCAAGAACCAGCCAAGGACTAGCCAAGGACCATTCAAGGACGAGCCAAGGACTAGCCAAGGACCAGCCAAGGACTAGCCAAGGACCAGCCAAGGACCAGCCAAGGACTAGACAAGGACCAGCCAAGGACCAACCAAAGACTAGCCAAGGACCAGCCAAGGACTAGCCAAGGACCAGCCAAGGACTAGACAAGGACCAGCCAAGGACCAACCAAAGACTAGCCAAGGACCAGCCAAGGACTAGCCAAGGACTAGCCAAGGACCAGCCAAGGACTAGCCAAGGACCAGCCAAGGATTAGCCAAGGTTCATCGAAGGACCAGCCAAGGACTAGCCAAGGACCAGCCAAGGATTAGCCAAGGACCAGCCAAGGACCAGCCAAGGACTAGCAAAGGACTGGCCAAGCACTAGCCAACGACCAGCCAACGACCAGCCAATGACCAACCAAGGACCAGCCAAGGACTAGACAAGGACCGGCCAAGGATTAGACAAGGTTCATCCAAGGACCAGCCAAGGACTAGCCAAGGACCAGCCAAGAATTAGCCAAGGACCAGCCAAGGACCAGGCAAGGACTAGCCAAGGACCGGCCAAGGACTAGCCAACGACCAGCCAACGACCAGCCAATGACGAACCAAGGACCAGCCAAGGACTAGACAAGGACCAGCCAAGGACCAACCAAAGACTAGCCAAGGACCAGCCAAGGACTAGCCAAGGAACAGGCAAGGGCTAGCCAAGGAACAGGCAAGGGATAGCCAAGGACTAGCCAAGAACCAGGCAAGGACTAGCCAAGGACTAGCCAAGGACCAGGCAAGGACTAGCCAAGGAACAGGCAAGGGCTAGCCAAGGAACAGGCAAGGGCTAGCCAAGGACTAGCCAAGAACCGGGCAAGGACTACCCAAGGACCAGCCAAGGACCAGGGAAGGACTAGCCAAGGACTAGCCAAGGACCAGGCAAGGACTAGCAAAGGACTAGCCAAGGACCAGGCAAGGACTAGCCAAGGACCAGAAAAGGACCAGCCAAGAACCAGCCAAGGACCAGCCAAGAACCAGCCAAGGACCAGCCAAGGACTAGCCAAGGACCAGTCAAAGACCAGCCAAGAATCAGCCAAGGACTATCAAAGGACCAGCCAAGAACTAGCCAAGAACCAGCCAAGAACCAGCCAAGGACTAGCCAAGGACCAGCCAAGAACTAGCCAAGGACCAGCCAAGGACCAGCCAAGGACCAGCCAAGGACTAGCCAAGAACTAGCCAAGGACCAGCCAAGGACCAGCCAAGGAATAGCCAAGGACCAGCCAAGGACTAGCCAAAAACCAGCCAAGAACCAGCCAAGGACTAGCCAAGGACCAGCCAAGGACGAGCCAAGGACTAGCCAAGGACCAGCCAAGGACTAGCCAAGGACCAGCCAAGGACTAGCAAAGGACCAGCCAAGAATTAGCCAAGGACCAGCCAAAGACTAGACAAGGACCAGCCAAGGACCAACCAAAGACTAGCCAAGGACCAGCCAAGGACTAGCCAAGGACTAGCCAAGGACCAGCCAAGGACTAGCCAAGGACCAGCCAAGGATTAGCCAAGGTTCATCCAAGGACCAGCCAAGGACTAGCCAAGGACCAGCCAAGGATTAGCCAAGGACCAGCCAAGGACCAGCCAAGGAGTAGCCAAGGACTAGCCAATACCAGCCAAGGACTAGCCAACGACCAGCCAACGACCAGCCAATGACCAACCAAGGACCAGCCAAGGACTAGACAAGGACCAGCCAAGGACCAACCAAAGATTAGCCAAGGACCAGCCAAGGACTAGCCAAGGACCTGCCAAGGACCAGCCAAGGATTAGCCAAGGTCCATCCAAGGACTAGCCAAGGACTAGCCAAGGACCAGCCAAGGACTAGCCAAGGACAAGCCAAGGACTAGCCAAGGACCAGCCAATGACTAGCCAACGACCAGCCAATGACCAACCAAGGACCAGCCAAGGACTAGACAAGGACCAGCCAAGGACCAACCAAAGACTAGCCAAGGACCAGCCAAGGACTAGCCAAGTACCAGCCAAGGACTAACCAAGGACCAGCCAAGAACCAGCCAAGGACTAGCCAAGGACCAGCCAAGGACTAGCCAAGGACCAGCCAAGGACCAGCCAAGGACTAGACAAGGACCAGCCAAGGACCAACCAAAGACTAGCCAAGGACCAGCCAAGGACTAGCAAAGGACTAGCCAGAGACCAGCCAAGGACTAGCCAAGGACCAGCCAAGGACCAGCCAAGGACTAGACAAGGACCAGCCAAGGACCAACCAAAGACTAGCCAAGGACCAGCCAAGGACTAGCCAAGGACTAGCCAAGGACCAGCCAAGGACTAGCCAAGGACCAGCCAAGGATTAGCCAAGGTCCATCCAAAGACCAGCCAAGGACTAGCCAAGGACCAGCCAAGGATTAACCAAGGACCAGCCAAGGACCAGCCTAAGACTAGCCAAGGACTAGCCAAGGACCAGCAAAGGACTAGCCAACGACCAGCCAACGACCAGCAAAGGATTAGCCAAGGTCCATCCAAGGACCAGCCAAGGACTAGCCAAGGACCAGCCAAGGATTAGCCAAGGACCAGCCAAGGACCAGCCAAGGACTAGCCAAGGACCAGCCAAGGACCAGCCAAGGACTAGCCAATGACCAGCCAACGACCAGCCAATGACCAACCAAGGACCAGCCAAGGACTAGACAAGGACCAGCCAAGGACCAACCAAAGACTAGCCAAGGACCAGCCAAGGACTTGCCAAGGACTAGCCAAGGACCAGCCAAGGACTAGCCAAGGTCCATCCAAGGACCAGCCAAGGACCAGCCAAGGATTAGCCAAGGACCAGCCAAGGACCAGCCAAGGACTAGCCAAGGACCAGCCAAGGACTAGCCAACGACTAGCCAACGACCAGCCAACGACCAGCCAATGACCAACCAAGGACCAGCCGAGGACCAGCTAAGGACCAGCCAAGGATTAGCCAAGGACCAGCCAAGGACTAGCCAAGGACCAGCCAAGGACTAGCCAACGACTAGCCAACGACCAGCCAATGACCAACCAAGGATCAGC
Source organism: Cyprinodon diabolis (assembly GCA_030533445.1). Lineage (NCBI taxonomy): Eukaryota > Metazoa > Chordata > Actinopteri > Cyprinodontiformes > Cyprinodontidae > Cyprinodon > Cyprinodon diabolis. The sequence continues at coordinate 1,342,533 of CM060073.1, read as the reverse complement.
CAAGGACTAGACAAGGACCAGCCAAGGACCAACCAAAGACTAGCCAAGGACCAGCCAAGGACTAGCAAAGGACTAGCCAGAGACCAGCCAAGGACTAGCCAAGGACCAGCCAAGGACCAGCCAAGGACTAGACAAGGACCAGCCAAGGACCAACCAAAGACTAGCCAAGGGCCAGCCAAGGACTAGCCAAGGACTAGCCAAGGACCAGCCAAGGACTAGCCAAGGACCAGCCAAGGATTAGCCAAGGTCCATCCAAAGACCAGCCAAGGACTAGCCAAGGACCAGCCAAGGATTAACCAAGGACCAGCCAAGGACCAGCCTAAGACTAGCCAAGGACTAGCCAAGGACCAGCAAAGGACTATCCAACGACCAGCCAACGACCAGCAAAGGATTAGCCAAGGTCCATCCAAGGACCAGCCAAGGACTAGCCAAGGACCAGCCAAGGATTAGCCAAGGACCAGCCAAGGACCAGCCAAGGACTAGCCAAGGACTAGCCAAGGACCAGCCAAGGACTAGCCAATGACCAGCCAACGACCAGCCAATGACCAACCAAGGACCAGCCAAGGACTAGACAAGGACCAGCCAAGGACCAACCAAAGACTAGCCAAGGACCAGCCAAGGACTTGCCAAGGACTAGCCAAGGACCAGCCAAGGACTAGCCAAGGTCCATCCAAGGACCAGCCAAGGACCAGCCAAGGATTAGCCAAGGACCAGCCAAGGACCAGCCAAGGACTAGCCAAGGACCAGCCAAGGACTAGCCAACGACTAGCCAACGACCAGCCAACGACCAGCCAATGACCAACCAAGGACCATCCGAGGACCAGCTAAGGACCAGCCAAGGATTAGCCAAGGACCAGCCAAGGACTAGCCAAGGACCAGCCAAGGACTAGCCAACGACTAGCCAACGACCAGCCAATGACCAACCAAGGATCAGCCAAGGACTAGACAAGGACCAGCCAAGGACCAACCAAAGACTAGCCAAGGACCAGCCAAGGACTAGCAAAGGACTAGCCAGAGACCAGCCAAGGACTAGCCAAGGACCAGCCAAGGACCAGCCAAGGACTAGACAAGGACCAGCCAAGGACCAACCAAAGACTAGCCAAGGGCCAGCCAAGGACTAGCCAAGGACTAGCCAAGGACCAGCCAAGGACTAGCCAAGGACCAGCCAAGGATTAGCCAAGGTCCATCCAAAGACCAGCCAAGGACTAGCCAAGGACCAGCCAAGGATTAACCAAGGACCAGCCAAGGACCAGCCTAAGACTAGCCAAGGACTAGCCAAGGACCAGCAAAGGACTAGCCAACGACCAGCCAACGACCAGCAAAGGATTAGCCAAGGTCCATCCAAGGACCAGCCAAGGACTAGCCAAGGACCAGCCAAGGATTAGCCAAGGACCAGCCAAGGACCAGCCAAGGACTAGCCAAGGACCAGCCAAGGACTAGCCAATGACCAGCCAACGACCAGCCAATGACCAACCAAGGACCAGCCAAGGACTAGACAAGGACCAGCCAAGGACCAACCAAAGACTAGCCAAGGACCAGCCAAGGACTTGCCAAGGACTAGCCAAGGACCAGCCAAGGACTAGCCAAGGTCCATCCAAGGACCAGCCAAGGACCAGCCAAGGATTAGCCAAGGACCAGCCAAGGACCAGCCAAGGACTAGCCAAGGACCAGCCAAGGACTAGCCAAGGACTAGCCAACAACCAGCCAACGACCAGCCAATGACCAACCAAGGACCAGCCGAGGACCAGCTAAGGACCAGCCAAGGATTAGCCAAGGACCAGCCAAGGACTAGCCAAGGACCAGCCAAGGACTAGCCAACGACTAGCCAACGACCAGCCAATGACCAACCAAGGACCAGCCAAGGACCAGCTAAGGACCAGCCAAGGATTAGCCAAGGACCAGCCAAGGACTAGCCAAGGACCAGCCAAGGGCTAGCCAAAGACCAGCCAACGACCAGCCAATGACCAACCAAGGACCAGCCAAGGACTAGCCAAGGACTAGCCAAGGACTAGCCAAGGACCAGCCAAGGACTAGACAAGGACCAGCCAAGGACCAACCAAAGACTAGCCAAGGACCAGCCAAGGACTACCCAAGGACTAGCCAAGGACCAGCCAAGGACTAGCCAAGGACCAGCCAAGGACTAGACAAGGACCAGCCAAGGACCAACCAAAGACTAGCCAAGGACCAGCCAAGGACTAGCTAAGGACTAGCCAAGGACCAGCCAAGGACTAGCCAAGGACCAGCCAAGGATTAGCCAAGGTCCATCCAAGGACCAGCCAAGGACTAGCCAAGGACCAGCCAAGGATTAGCCAAGGACCAGCCAAGGACTAGCCAACGACCAGCCAATGACCAACCAAGGACCAGCCAAGGACTAGACAAGGACCAGCCAAGGACCAACCAAAGACTAGCCAAGGACCAGCCAAGGACTAGCCAAGGACCAGCCAAGGACTAGCCAAGGACCAGCCAAGGATTAGCCAAGGTCCATCCAAGGACTAGCCAAGGACCAGCCAAGGATTAGCCAAGGACCAGCCAAGGACCAGCCAAGGACTAGCCAAGGACTAGCCAAGGACCAGCCAAGGACTAGCCAACGACCAGCCAGCGACTAGCCAATGACCAGCCAATGACAAACCAAGGACCAGCCAAGGACTAGACAAGGACCAGCCAAGGATTAGCCAAAGTCCATCCAAGGACTAGCCAAGGACCAGCCAAGGATTAGCCAAGGACCAGCCAAGGTCCAGCCAAGGACCAGCCAAGGACCAGCCAAGGACTAGCCAAGGTCAGCCAAGGACCAGCCAAGGACCAGCCAAGGTTCTACAGTAAATGTAAATCCAGCTCATTGCTGGGCTGTTGATGGAGGTGATTCTGGGTGATGTGAGGAATGTTTTGCTCTTATCCTGGTTTCTTCTGTTGAGTAAATCAGATTATAGCATCATTTATATGACACAAAGGTAACCAGAGCAACTGCATATGCATATAGGAGTTCTGATTAAATGTTTTACGGGATAAAAAAAATCTACCCAATCCAACCATGACTGCTTTTTTCTCTCACTAAGCGTAATTTAATGAGCAAACTGTGTTTGTGAATTTCCTCAGCTTATCTTTGTCTGAATCTCAGCGGCTCAGAAAGGTCCCATAATATTACAGAACCGTATCTGTCAGAATGTGATTCCTGCAGCTGTTAGCAGACCTGTGGATGTTCTATATCTGTCAGCTCATCACACTGTTGATATGAAAGTCGTTTTTTTATTATTCACTCAGAGCATCATGATATCTTGACTTCAGGCTCTCTGCCTGGTTTTCAAAGACGGCATGGTCTGCTCCTCATGTTGAGCTCACAGTAACACATTATCCTGCAGTCATGGCCGGAGTGGCCCAGCTTCAGTAACGCTGCAGTGACTCTCAGACACAGTCAATATATTTACATAGTGATTTCAATGCTCTCTCTGCAGGTATTATTTTCCCAGGACACTGAAAGCATATGAGCTAAGCTAGTATGTGACATTTAAAGACATTTGATATTTTCCAGACTGTATTGTGGTTCTATATGCCAGCTGGGGAATTAGATTAAAGCTAAAATCTGTTTATTTAAATTTGCTTGTTAACACTTTTATTCACTGTAAAGTCAACTTATCTCCTGGTACCACGTCTTATCTCTGTCCCTCAACGCCTGAGCCTGCCTGTCTGTATCTCACCGTGTCAGTCTGAGGACTCTGCTGAACTCTATGGAACTCTGAACCTGCCTTCTCGTTCTGTGGATACTTGGAGACCTGGATCTGTCTGTTTCCTGTGTGGACTGGAACCCCTGTCGGGGCACGGACTCCTAGATCTCTGCACTGTCCGGTTCTGACCTGGATGGTCTCGTGTCAGCTCTCTGTATGCTGCATCAGGGCCACCCTGGACAGCTCTGTGCTGGATCCCGTTAGGTGGTCCATCGGCTGGACCCTGCCTCCCTTGCAGAGTAGGGACTGAACTGTTAAACCAGAGAGTGTCAGTGATTGGACAGTTCCCCGCCAACCCTTTCCCCGCAGTCGCTGCAGGTCCTCAGATCTACAGCAGCAGATTATTTTAATAAATGTTTTAAACTTTCTAACTTACTGTCTCACCTTGAATACTGGACCCATCTGTCCCACTTTATGACATGAGGAGGATGTCTTTCAAAGTCAATCACCCAAACCAATGGGTTGGTTTTCCTTTAAAAAAATTATTTAGTTGAGTTGTCTCTGTTAAATGCCTTCAGATGACATGTCTTCTAAATTGGCGCTATATCAATAATCAGAATTGACTGGAACTAAAAAAAGTGTTTAAAACTTGGCCAAAAAATGGCCCAAAGATAGAAACCAGCAGTTTCATGTTTTTCTCCAAAACTAGAGCGACTCTCACCAGGTGCGTCCTTGATTTTAATCGTAATCCCCAGGATTTTACGCCCAGCTTATTTGGCGGCGCTCCACTGTGTGGAGTTTACTGCCATGTCAAATGCTCTTCAAACAGTTGTTTTGTCAGGAATCCAACAGAGGATCCATCGGTGTTTCTGCTTGCAGAGCAGCCAAACAAGCTGGTGTTGATTTAATTAAGATGCCAGTCAATAATGGCTGCAACAAAGAGCAGATTTAATGATGCGTTCAGTGGAAATAGCTGTCCGACACATACTGGTTAACAATCAAAGCTGTTTATAATCAAAGGGTTTGCTGCTTCTGCATTAACTGTATTTAAATAAGGGCAGTAATATATGCATAAATAATTATTTGCTCTAAGTTTTAAACAAATACTGAAACACTGACAAAAACTTGATTGTAAAACCCAACCTAGAGTAAAATAAATTATACCTATTTTGTTTATTCATGCTGGACTCTCCCAGTCTGATCAGGATTTTAGACGAGGCGTTCATTAGTTAAAATGCCACATGGCCTTCCTGTTGCAGCTCAGTCAAACACCAGATTTCAAATAAATCCCCGCTGAATGTGTTCTCTCTCTAAGGATGCTTATTAGCAGTGTTCCTGTTTTTTATCGCAGATAATTGTTCATAAAATCAGTGATTGTCTCCGTTTCTTTATGATGGAGACAGATAGCTGTTCATCAGCAGCTCGTTGCTGCTAGAGGTTTGGTGCCAGAATATTGGTTTTTCACTGTGAAACATTTTCTTTCAACACTTTTAGAAAAATCAGCTTTCTAGAAATATTTAAGCATTATTTCAATCATAAACATTACATCTCAGAGCGCAGCCATCTCTGCTTTAAAGGTCCTGGTATGGTTTGGTGACATGCAGGCACAGCTCCAGTGAATTTGGAGAGTTTTGACATTTTTGGGCTGTGAGTGTCTCTTCCTGATACATACAGTCTGATATTCTGTTCTAAGCAGTCAGTTCATACATGATGCATGAGGTCAGCCATAGCTGGATAAGTTGCAGTTAGTCCTTAAAAATTTCTCTCAGCAGATTTAAGAAAAAAGGTCTTTGCAGGATATTCTCAGTCAGAAACCAGGTGGCATTTAGGAGCAGAATGGGGTGATCCTCTGTGAATATGGCCTCAGGGCATTAAATCTGAATTTAAGGCAGAAGGCGCAGCGCTTTCTGAAAGCCGGGGATGTGTGAGTCTACTTGTTCATTCTCAATTCATCCAGGATCTCAGCAAGAATAAGAAACACAGAGTAAAAGTAAAGCAAAGCAAACGCTCTGAAAATTATTTTCATATTTTAAACAAAATTCTTTATTCTGTCATACAGTTGTAAAAAACTTCAGCAGAATTTAGAGGAACGGAAAGAACAACATTGTGATTTACAAACCAGCTGAGAGCGGACATTCATCCTGCTTAAGTCTAAAGCAGCACTGCCTGCATCAAAGCCACATGTTAAACCAAAATACTCGACTTTGTTCCAGCCTCTTTCAAAGGAAACAAATGTTCTGTTCGAAATCCTAGGACGCGTCCTTAGCAGGCCAGATTCGAAGTACGATGACGTCATAGCGCGGCGCCGAGGTCTGGTCGGATTCCAAGAGTCCTCGTTATGCGTCCTTAAAATGCGTCCTTCTTTTTGCCGGATTGGAAGGACGGGTCTGATGTATCCTCGCTCTTCTTGGATATCCCAGGATTCATTGCGAGACCAAGCAAGCCGTGATCAGAGGAAAGATTACTTTCAGATAACAGTGGTGAAAATTGGAAGTTCAGTTTAATGTAATCCAGTCTGTGAATAGTTCCGTCTGAATGAATGAAAACAGTTGTTTTAATGGTTATTGAGTCAGATATGTGGCGGTAATGTTTGGTTTATCTAAAGGTTTTTATCTGTTACTGATTAAATGGGTTTGGCTTAAGGACAGATTCTAATATATCTGCAGGGTGGGGACTATAAATCTGATAGTTTTGTTTTTTTATTGCTGTTTTGCACAATTTTTTGTTGTTGAACATTAGAGATTTTGCAGATATATTTTTAAACATACATTGTTTAGATTTACTTATATATTTCTACCCTTTTTATAGAATAGAAAATCTCTTTATTGTCCCACAATGGGCAGATTTACAGCAGCAGAAAGATTATTGAAAATGGTCACACAAATGAGGACCTTAGAAAAATGTATAAGAATAACATAATAGGGAAGAGTTAAAATATAAACAATAAAATCCTGTAAAGTGTTTTAACAAAATAAAACTGGAGAATAAATAACCAATATGCAGCTATGGACATTTTTACAGTAATTGATATTTGAAAATAGCAGCAACATCAGAGATGTGCCGAATGACAGCAGCAGGTTATTTAACTGACTAAGGTTTCTATCATTGAATTCAATTCAGTTTATTTATATAGCGCCAAATTCACAACACATGTCATCTCAAGGCACTTTACAGTTCAACCAGATCATCCAGTCAAATTGATACAAAGTTTTCTATCTAAGTAAAAACCAGTTGATTGCATTGACTCATTGACTCAAATACAATCCCTCACACTAAGCATGCTTGTAGTGACAGTGGAGAGGAAAAACTCCCTTTGAACAGGAAGAAACCTCCAGCAGAACCAGGCTCAGTGCGAGCGGCCATCTGCTGAGGCCGACTGGGGTTCAAGGAGACAGAAGCAGAGATACAAAAAGCAGCTGTAAATGGCGGCCCCGTCCAGGAAACACACAGCCAGGCAGACGAGCTCCAAGGCAGCTCCCATGCCAGAGGATGAAGAGAGCACATCCACCCAGCCACGGCCAGAGAAACAGGACCACACCTGAAGACAGGCCGATCTCCAACATCTACAAACAAGGGTGTTGATGGAAGCAGCACAGCTGATGTTTCTTTCCTGGATGACGTCACAGCCAAACAGGAACAGACGAGGCAAAGCTACTCTGAGGAAAAGCAGAGAGAGCAGAAGGTTAGAGATTGAACTAACAGATTCTGCAGAATAGGAGAGCAGAGAGAGAATGAAGCAGAATGATGAAAAAGGGGTCCCTATGTCCTCCAGCAGTCTAAGCCTATAGCAGCATAACTATAGAGATAGCTCAGGATAACCTGAGCCACTCTAACTAGAAGCTTTATCAAAAAGGAAAGTTTTAAGCCTAGCCTTAAAAGTAGACAGGGTGTCTGCCTCACGGACTAAAACTGGTAGTTGGTTCCACAGGAGAGGAGCCTGATAACTAAAAGATCTGCCTCCCATTCTACTTTTAGAAATTCTAGGAACCACTAGTAAACCTGCAGATTGAGAGCGAAGTGCTCTGTTAGGAACATAAGGAACAATCAGATCTCTGATATCAGATGGAGCTTGGCCATTTAAGGCTTTATATGTGAGAAGGAGGATTTTAAATTCTATTCTGGATTTAACAGGAAGCCAATGAAGAGAAGCCAGGATAGGAGAGATATGATCTCTCTTTTTAATTTTCATCAGAACTCTGGCTGCAGCATTTTGGATCAGCTGAAGGCTTTTAACTACAGTTTGTGGACTTCCTGATAGTAAAGAATTACAATAGTCCAGCCTTGAAGTAACAAATGCATGGACTAGTTTCTCAGCATCACCCCTGGACAGGAGATTTCTCATTTTTGCAATATTCCGCAGATGAAAGAAGGAAATTCTAGAAACCTCTTTGATCTGGGATTTAAATGACAGGTCCTGATCAAAAACAACACCAAGATTTTTTACTTTATTATCTGAAATCAGTTTAATCCCATCCAAATGAAGTGACTGGCTAATCAGCTTCTTTTTCAGAGACTCTGGTCCAAAGACTATAACTTCTGTTTTGTCTGCATTCAGAAGCAGAAAGTTAAGAGTCATCCAGGTTTTTATGTCTTCAGACATGCCTGTAATCTATGTAATGGGTTAGCTTCATCTGGATCTATAGACAGATATAGCTGGGTATCATCAGCATAACAGTGGAAATTAATCCCATGATGTCTAATAACTCTACCAATTGGGAGCATGTATAAAGTAAAGAGAATTGGTCCTAGCACTGATCCCTGTGGTACTCCACAGGTAACCTTTGAGCGTGTTGAAGATCTATCATTAACATAAACAAACTGAATTCGATCAGATAGATAAGATTTAAACCAGTCTAGTGCTGTTCCTTTAATTCAAACAAAATATTCAAGTCTTTCTAAAAGAATATTATGGTCAACTGTATCAAATGCAGCACTAAGATCCAACAGGACGAGCACAGATACAAGTCCATTATCTGAGGCCATGAGAATATCATTAGTGACTTTCACCAGAGCTGTTTCAGTGCTATGATGAGCTCTAAAGCCAGACTGAAACTCTTCAAAAAGTTCATTATGGTGTAAGTGATCGCAAACTTGTTTGGCAACTACTTTCTCAAGAATTTTGGATAAGAAAGGAAGATTTGATATAGGTCTATAATTAACCAAGTCATCTGGGTCAAGAGACGGTTTCTTAAGCAGAGGTTTAATTACAGCAACCTTAAAAGCTTTAGGTACATATCCCTGTAACAGAGATAGATTAATCACATCTAAAATGGAGGAGGAGATCAAAGGGAATACCTCCTTAAATAACCTGGTTGGAACTGGATCTAACATACAAGTTGAAGGCTTAGATGAAGACAATAATTTTGCTAATTCAGAAAGTTCAACTGGATCAAAGCAGTCTAAACCCGGTTCAGATTCCATGACTACCTCAGGTACAATCGCGGATAGAGGAGTGCTTATGATCTTATTTTTTAATAAGATCAATCTTATTTATAAAGCATCCCATAAAATCATTGCTGCTAAGAGCAGGTGGAATGGACGGTTCAACAGAGCTATGCCTCTGGGTGAGTTTGGCAACTGTATTAAAAAGAAATCTAGGATTATTCTTATTCTCCTCTATTAATGAGGAGAAGTATGCTGCTCTTGCTTTACAAAGGTTCCTCTTATACAGCAGTAAACCATTTTTCCAGACTAGGAAGGACTCCCGCAGGCCTGTGGAGCGATATTTTCTCTCCAGTTTCCTAGCATTTTGCTTCAAAGTACGCAGCTCTGCATTAAACCAAGGAGCAAGCTTTCTATTTTCAACGGTTTTCATTTTCAAGGGAGCTGCGTTGTCTAAGGCAGTACGCAGAGAACTAGCAACCCCATCAACAAAATCATCAACCTGTGAAGGGGAATAAGCTAAGCTTTTGCACTCTGCAGCACTGCTCAGCGACACAGAGGAGAGAGAAAGTGAAGCAGATTCTTTAAAATGTATAACTGCACTATCTGATAAAGATCTACTAAAATGTAACCTTCTTTTGGGGGAGGAGAACTCTGTTAAAGTAATCCTGAAGGTTATTAGAAAGTGGTCAGAGAGGACAGGGTTGTGAGGAAATACTGTTATTTCTTCACATTCTATGCCGTATGTCAGCACAAGATCCAAAGTATGAAGATGAGAATGTGTGGGACTATTCACATTTTGAACAAAGCCAATAGTGTCTAAGATAGCATTAAAGGCTGCTCTTAAGCTATCGCCTTCAATGTCAGCATGGATGTTAAAATCTCCCACTATGATGACCCTGTCAGTATTTAATACCAAATCAGAAAGGAACTCTGAAAACTCATCTAAACATTCAGAGTAAGGACCTGGCGGACGATACAAAGTTACAAAAAGAAGAGGTTTTCTTGCCTTGAAATTTGGATGAGGGAAATTAAGGGTTAAATGTTCAAAGAGTTGTAGGTATTAACTGTTTTGGGAGTAATCAGTAAGTCAGACTGGAAGATTGTTGCTACTCCTCCTCCTCGCCCAGAACTTCTGGGTATGTGAAAATTTAAATAGCTTGAAGGAGTTGCCTCATTTATGCTCACATAATCCTCTTGCTGCAGCCAGGTTTCTGTAAGGCAAAACAAGTCAATGTGATTATCACAAATCAAGTCATTAACTAGCAGACTTTTAGAGGAAAGCGATATTATGTTAAACAGACCGCATTTAATTGTTTTAACTTTTTCCCCAATTGGAGTTATTTTGATTTTAATTAGATTATCATGATTTACTCCTTTGGGAATCTTTGATAATTTATTAGATTTTGGTCGTGGGCAAGACACTGTCTGGATGGAGTAAAGAGTGGGTAACAGTAGAGAAGCTGCAGAGATGTGTGTTAAACTACAACTCTGCTTCCTGGTCTGCACCCTGGGGGGTCAGGGTTTTGGAGGACTAATAAATGTGGCCAGATTCCTAGAAAGAAGAGCTGCACCATCCAAAGTGGGATGGATGCCGTCTCTCCGAATCAGACCAGGCTTTCCCCAAAAGGATTGCCAATTATTAATGTAGCCCACGTTGTTTTCAGGACACCACCTAGACAACCAGCGGTTGAATGACGACATGCGGCTAAACATGTCATCACTGGTCAGATCAGGGAGGGGACCAGAGAAAATTACGGAGTCCGACATTTTTTTGGCAAACTTACACACCGAAGCAACACTAATTTTAGTGACCTCCGATCGGCGTAACCGGGTGTCATTACCACCAGCGTGAATAACAATCTTACTGTATTTAACCTTATCCTTAGCCAGCAGTTTCAGGTAGGATTTGATGTCGCCCGTTCTGGCCCCCGGCAAACATTTGACTATGGTCCCTGGTGTCTCTAATGCCACGTTTCTGACTATGGAGCTGCCAATCACCAGAGTGGGCTTCTCAGTGGGTGTGTCACTGAGTGGGGAAAACCGGTTAGAAACGTGAACGGGTTGGTGGTGACCAGTGGGCAGAGATCCACGACTACGCTTTCTGCGTACAGTTACCCAATCGCCTGGCTGCTCAGGCACTTTTGGAGGACAGCTACGTGGGGGGCCTACTTTAACTCCAGGATGTTCAACAGCCTGAAGCCTGGATTCTAACTCTGACACCCTCGCCTCCAAAGCTACAAAAATACTACACTTATTACACATCCCATTATTACTAAAGGAGGCAGAGGAATAACTGAACATCTGACACAGAGAGCAGGAGAGAGGAGAGGAAGAAGGAAGAGTTGGAAAAGAGTCAAGGGAGGGAGAGAGAGAAGCCATAGCAATGCTAAGCTAGCGCTAGCCTAGGCTAGCTACTCCTTGCTATCAGAAATAAAACCGTGGAAACTGACAAGTGCTCAGTAGAAAAGTGCAGCAGAAGGTGCTATGTTTTAAACTAGTCAGTTAGAGTTACTTAGATACAGAGATATCACAGAGAAAATAACTTAACTTCAGATGGAGTTCCTCTGGACAGCTGCAGCAGCTGCACACTCAGTTAATCCAAACAGGAAGTGAACAGGTCCAAACAGCTATCATTACATTTGATTTGATTTGTTCCTGCTCCCGGTGGTTGGAACATTTATTCCACTCTGGATTAAATCAGTCTTTGTTCACTTTACAATAAAAAATAAATAAACAGTTTTGAAAACTCTGGTATTTTTTCTTTTCCTGCTTTGTGTGTCAACTTTCACGGTTGCTAAGCAACAGAGCATACGGCGGTAAAACCCGCCGAAGGGTAGACCTGTTCGAATTCACAGCCAAAACTCTTCCGGTCTCCTTATTTTCAAGGATCCAGACCGCGTCCTTGGAGGATGCAGCCCAGGATTTCGAACAGAGCCAAAGCGCGCTCAGCCAAAGATCTGTCAAACAGAATGATTACAGCAATGCTTTTACCAGCAGGGGGCGATGCGTCCTTCTCTCTGTGGCTCTCTTGATAAAATTGTGGCACTAAAAAAACTTGAATGCATGTTTTATTATCTGTGCTGCATCATTTATTGATCAAGTATCTATTTTTGAGGAGGAATGTAACTGAAATAGAATAGAATAGAATAGAAACATACTTTGTTGCCCCTCAGTGGGGAAACCCACATGTACTAGCAGCAGCAAATTGGCAAGAAAAAGATTTTAGATTCACAAGGAGACAAAAAATAAAATAAAATAAAAAAAAACATAGAATTAAGAGTCTGATAAATAGGGCGCAGAAACAAAAAAATAAAAAAAGTATTGCATTAATTAAGAATAGCAATGGAACTTAATAAAACTTCAGGAAAAAAAAGTGAAATATATTTAAATGTAAGAGAATGGAACCTTAAAGAAAACAGCTAAAATATTCAAATAAAATTTTTTGAAACTACAAACAACTGAAGGGATGTTACTAGTGTTAACCAGGAGGAAGGATCTTTATCAACACTTCTTTGTGCACCTATGGTGAAGCTCCTATGAGCTGGACGCTGGAACATAGATGGCCTTCATGTAGATAAGTCACTAATCCAGCAAACTTCTACAAAGCCTATATCTGATGAAGACTAAGACTATTTTTACCAGGCTAATTTGTGAGACCAATGTTCTCACAGTGGCTGAATTACAATGGTTAAAGTTGTAATGTAAATTAGAATGTACAAAAAAATCATATTTTTTTCATTTTATTTTATGTATATATAACTAATCCACAACAGGTCTTCTCATGGCACATCAAAGATTCACTAAGATGATCCATTCAGATTGGTAGAAAACCTGCTAATTTGATCAACTCATTGACTTTGCATGAATCTCTCCTCCTGGATGTTCGGGCATAGAGAGTAGATATCAATTGCATTTTGCTGTTGAGTCTACAGCAATCCTTCACACTGAGAAGCATGCGGCGACAGTGGAGAGCAACACTCATTTTAAATAGGGAAAAAAAAACCAGCAGAAAGTTCTAAGAACCACTGGAAGGGAAAATATGGGATTCTAAAAGTAATAACCTTTATAGAAACAAGAAAAGAAAATACATAGAATTCAGCCATTTAGTTCCACACTCCATTCCAGTTGTTGGTGGTTATGCATCATTAGCTTTTGTCTTCTCTTCATTGGCTTCCTGTTAAATCCAGAATAGAATTTAAAATCCTCCTTCTCACATATAAAGCCTTAAATGGCCAAGCTCCATCTTATATCAGAGATCTGATTGTTCCTTATGTTCCTAACAGAGCACTTCGCTCTCAATCTGCAGGTTTACTAGTGGTTCCTAGAATTTCTAAAAGTAGAATGGGAGGCAGATCTTTTAGTTATCAGGCTCCTCTCCTGTGGAACCAACTACCAGTTTTAGTCCGTGAGGCAGACACCCTGTCTACTTTTAAGGCTAGGCTTAAAACTTTCCTTTTTGATAAAGCTTCTAGTTAGAGTGGCTCAGGTTATCCTGAGCTATCTCTATAGTTATGCTGCTATAGGCTTAGACTGCTGGAGGACATAGGGACCCCTTTTTCATCATTCTGCTTCATTCTATCTCTATTCTCCCACTCTGCAGAATCTGTTAGTTCAATCTCTAACGTTCTGCTCTCTCTGCTTTTTCTCATAGTAGCTTCATCTGGTCTGTTCCTGTTTGGCTGTGACTCCATCCTGGAGAGAAATATCAGCTGTGCTGCTGCCATCAACACCTTTGTTTCTAGATGTTGGAGCTTGGCCTGTTTTCCAGTGTAGTCCTGTTTCTCTGACTGTGACTAACTGGATGTGCTCTCTTCATCCTCTGACATGGGAGCTGGCTCGGAGCTCGTCTGCCTGGCTGTGTGTTTCCTGGACGGGGCCGCCTGTGGAGCTGGTTGACAGTTGCCTTTTGTATCTATGCTTCTTTTTCTATGTCTGTTTCTGTCCCCTTGAACCCCAGTGGGCCTCAGCAGATGGCCGCTCACACTGAGCCTGGTTCTGCTGGAGGTTTCTTCCTGTTCAAAGGGAGTTTTTTCTCTCCACTGTCGCTACATGCATGCTTAGTGTGAGGGATTGCTGAAGAGTCAATGAGTCGATGTAATCAGCTGGTTTTCCTTAGATAGAAAACTTTGAATCAATCTGACTGGATGATCTGGTTGATCTGGATCTATACAGTGACCTGAGATGACATGATGTGAATTGGCGCTATAGAAATAAACTGAATTGAACTGAAAAAATAAGCCTAATATAATAGAAATCTCTGACAACAGCAGAGCACAAAACATCTTACCACAGTCCTATGATGAGACCACTAATAAACAGTGATAATAAATGCATCACGCAACATAAGATTGCATGATGACGCCCCCTCCTATGCCTTGAACAGGCCCCTCTATATTTAAGCCTGCTAGTACGGCAGTCTCAAAAACATATATGACTAATGAAATCTACATCATTCAAAATGAGCTGTCAGAGGGAGCTGCAGCATTCTCCTGTTTTCAGTTTAAGAGCTGCTCCATTAATTGCTGTGAGCTGTGATTATTCACAAGGGTTTATAATTAGGAAGGAGTCAGGAGTGTTTCATACTGCATAATTGCACGTTTCTACCCATTTATCTGGGAGGCATTAAACTCCACCATCGTGATATTGGGGGGATCCTGCTATGAACCGTGTTACTTGAAATTGATTTTCAAGAGCTCATCAAATTCATTGCTTTTCTTTGTCTCTGTCACGGTGAGGTGGAGGTTTGAGAGGACCCACATGCAGAGACTGAAGCTGAGGTGGTTTATTGAAAGATTTAATTAACCAAAAAGGGTAACAGAAGCAAAATTCCAAAAATATGAATCCAAAAAAATAACTGAGAACCAGGAATACTCACAACAAGAATGGGCAAAGAAAGGACTAGAGTGACTGACCAGGAGGAGAATATATGGGAGAGAAAAAGAGCAGGCTAATCAGCAGATTGGGGGCAGGTGTGAACAGAGGAGCCTAGAAGGGAGCTAGGAGAATAGAGACTGACACAAAAGGGCAAACAAGAAATATCCAGGAACTCAAATACAATCATAAATAACTAAAACACAAAAAAGGAAATAAGACCAATAAAAACTCAGAGATAAAACTTGAACAGAACCAAAACCACGACAGTCTCAGTCGTCCTCGGTTTGACAGATGTTGGTGAAAATACAGGTGCTGGTCATAAAATTAGAATATCATGAAAAAGTAGATTGATTTCAGTAATTCCATTTAAAAAGTGAAACTTGTATATTATATTCATACATTACATACAAACTCATATATTTCAGATGTTTATTTTGTTTAATTTTGATGATTACAAATGACAACAAATGAAAATCTCAAATTCATCATATCAGAAAATTAGAATATTGTGAAAAGGTTCAAAATTGATGGCCCCTGGTGCCACACTCTAATCAGCTAATTAACTCAAACCACCTGCAAAAGCCTTTAAATGGTCTTTCAGTCTAGTTCTATAGGCTACACAATCATGGGGAAGACTGCTGACTTGACAGTTGTCCAAAAGACGACCATCGACACCTTGCACAAGGAGGGCAAGACACAAAAGGTCATCGCTAAAGAGGCTGGCTGTTCACAGAGCTCAGTGTCCAAGCACATTAATAGAGAGGCGAAGGGAAGGAAAAGATGTGGTCGAAAAAAGTGTACAAGCAAGAGAGATAACCGCACCCTGGAGAGGATTGTGAAACAAAACCCATTCAAAAATGTGGGGGAGATTCACAAAGAGTGGACTGCAGCTGGAGTGAGTGCTTCAAGAACCACCACACACAGACGTATGAAAGACATGGGTTTCTGCTGTCGCATTCCTTGTGTCAAGCCACTCTTGAACCACAGACAGCGTCAGAAGCGTCTTGCCTGGGCTAAAGAGAAACAGGACTGGACTGCTGGTGAGTGGTCCAAAGTCATGTTCTCTGATGAAAGTAAATTTTGCATTTCCTTTGGAAATCAAGGTCCCAGAGTCTGGAGGAAAAGAAGAGAGGCACTTCATCCACGTTGCTTGAAGTCCAGTGTAAAGTTTCCACAGTCAGTGATGGTTTGGGGTGCCATGTCATCTGCTGGTGTTGGTCCATTGTGTTTTCTGAGGTCCAGGGTCAACGCAGCCACATACCAGGAAGTTTTAGAGCACTTCATGCTTCCTGCAGCTGACCAACTTTTTGGAGATGCAGATTTCATTTTCCAACAGGACTTGGCACCTGCACACAGTGCCAAAGCTACCAGTACCTGGTTGAAGGACCATGGTATCCCTGTTCTTAATTGGCCAGCAAACTCTCCTGACCTTAACCCCATAGAAAATCTATGGGGTATTGTGAAGAAGAAGATGCAATACACCAGACCCAACAATTCAGAAGAGCTAAAAGCCACTATTAGAGCAACCTGGGCTATCATAACACCTGAGCAGTGCCACAGACTGATCGACTCCATGCCACGCCGCATTGCTGCAGTAATACAGGCCAAAGGAGGCCCAACTAAATACTGAGTGCTGTACATGCTCATACTTTTCATGTTCATACTTTTCAGTTGGCCAACATTTCTATAAATCCTTTGTTTTTATTGGTCTTCAGTAATATTCTAATTTTCTGATATGATGAATTTGAGATTTTCATTTGTTGTCATTTGTAATCATCAAAATTAAACAAAATAAACATCTGAAATATATGAGTTTGTATGTAATGTATGAATATAATATACAAGTTTCACTTTTTAAATGGAATTACTGAAATCAATCTACTTTTTCATGATATTCTAATTTTATGACCAGCACCTGTACATAAACGGTTCTGCTAGTTTTAGTTCTACTTCTGAAGGTACTGTAGAGGCCTCAACATTTCAAATGACCTTATTTATAACAGTATTGAACTTCTAACTTGTTTTCTTCGTTATACAAACCGTAGTTTCGTTCTCTATCCTGCACATATCTATACCAGAATGGAGGAATTAAAGCAGTGAAACTTTAACTTTTAGCTGTTTTCCTTTATTTCTTTCCTGGTTTAACAAACCAAGCTGATCTAAACACATGAGGAAACAAACACTTCATGCAGTGAAGCAAGCCTGAAGCAGTCTTACTTATTTCTATTTTAACTTCTAATTTATTTGAGATTGTTCTATTATTTCTATTGTTTCTATTTCTATTTTAGATTGTTTCCTTTGGCTCATTTTCATCTCTAGTTTCTTGGTGATGTAAAACTAGGAGGACATGATAAATACAGATGTTAACTACATTATAAATGTGGAATATTTTCAAAGTAAAAGAGGTAAAGTGAATGTAGTGCTAATTATTATTCTTTGTGTGTGTGTGTGTGTCCTGTCTAGGTAATATAGCTCTGGGAATGGATATCCCAGAGCTAGCTGATAGCCCAACAGCTTTGCTTTCACCAGCAGAGCAGTATGACTGCTGCCATAAGGATCTGCTTGATATTTGTTTATTAAACTTTATTGAAAATGATATGAAGAGTAAAATCGTATAGAATGGACACAGAAAGGCAGGTGGGAGAGAGAGGGGATAAGAATTAACGAGAGAGAGAGATAGAGACAGGAAAGAGTGCATGAAAAGAGAGAGGATAAAACAAAAAAGCAAAAATAGACACAGAATATCTACAGTAACTCCTAGAAGTCTGCTTCCACACCTGGATGAGACGAGAGGAAGAGAAAACAGAGAACAAGCAAAAACAAAACAAGAGAAAACCAAAGTAAACATGAAAAGCTTCCAGAGCAGCAGGTATCCTTTCCTTTTGTGTCAGAGGCAGAACCTGTGCTGATCCCTCAATGTTAATCTGTGTGGTATATATCTATAGCTGCAGCTCAGTGTTGGTGTGAATCCATGAACCCCTGGAACCAAACTACCGTGGTATGTATGGATGAGCGTGCTCGTCTGTAAAGGATTAACAAAGCTTCTTCAGGAGGACAAATTGATCACTTGCAGGTGTGGGTGGCCCCAAACTAACCCTACAGGCCCGGGGTAGAACAAGAAGCGATCCTGGCCCCAGATATGCAGAGGCCGCCCAGATCACTGAGACATAAGGATGGCAGTCATTGGGAGGGCCGCACCCACCAGAGGAGGGCAGGCCAGAGCACCCGGAGCCCGACCGGGGGACCCGACCCGGGGGGCCATAGTTCCAGGATCCCACGGGCCGCAGCAGCTTGACCTAATATTCCTCTTTCCAAGGGCTTTCAGGGAAGCCAGAGCTATGATCATGTCTACCAGCTCAGCCTCTGCTGTGGGAAGGTTCATACTGGTTGGTGTATGTTATTTAAAAAGCTGCAATATAATCTAAACCACCATTTATTGAATAAGATAAAAAAAATCATGACAGGAAATGACTGCAGAAGATAAAGTCTTCCATCCGGTTCCAGCCAGACGTAGATTTAAACTTATGTTCGTTAGTCAAATTTACCACCAGCTTTTTTTAATTACATACAAGCTGCAATCTTCCACCTTAAGAGCAGCTTCCTACTCTGAAGGTATTTTTGGAGTCGATCTTCTTCTCTTTTTAGTTGTCAAATGGAAAGAGAAATCAAACCGGTTTAAAAAAAAAAGCATTTTACACCACTGAATGCTGTTACTGTATTTCTTAAAATGCTCTGATGTATTCAAATGACTAATCTATATAAATGTTGTCCCCTGTAGTTTTTATAGGTTGGAGGAACTTGCTCGTTTCCATTTGGCCGCGTTAACATCTCGCTCCTTTGGCTCTACATCTAACATATGGTGCTATGCGGTGATGTTGCACAGGCTGCAGGAGTTTAAATGAAATTTCCCTTATAAAGCAGGAGGCATCCATTTGGATTTGCATGATGTGTCACAGGAGCCACATGGGGACCCAGAGAGCAGAGGAGCAGTTTCACTAAGGCCTGCTGCAACAGCTGTTTCCCTGCATCTCTGCAGGTTTCAGAAACCACATCCTTCTAAACCTGATTGCCTGAAGCTGCTTGTTCTTTGTTTTATGCTGCAAATGACACTGACCCCCACCAAACCCCTCCTCCCCCCAACATGCCCCTAAACCAGTTGGATAAACACCATTACTAGCATGTGAAAAGAAGTTTGGTTTCTACTATCCAGCTGCTGGGGTCACACAGCAGCTCTCATAGTTTATTCAAGGTAGAATTTTATTGCTTCCACTTATGAGTTTTTTAAGATCATTAAGCTGTAAGACGGGTACGTAGTGCAAAAAGCATTGGAACATATTTTTTTTAAGATCTGTTCCATCTTATATATATTGTTCTTTATTGCTTTTTTCGGTGGGGATGCATCTAAGATACAAACAGTGGTGTCAAAAGTTCACACATTTATTACTTCAGTAGAAGTATAGATACTGCAGCTTAAAAACACTCTGGTAAAAGTATCAAAAACTGAAAAAGTGAAAGAGTATGTGCTCCAAAAACTACTTAAAGTATAAAAGTATAAAGTAACCTTTAATAAAAACAGCCAGATGCCGCTATATGATGTCTATATGTTGTCCTGTTTGTAAAAATGGGAACTGCAACAAGATATTTTAGGTATATATATAGATCCATTGCCTGTATTGTCCCATTCTAATAGACTGCAGCATATTTCATTACAATTTTGTCAAATAAACAAAATGGAGCTATTAAAACTGGACAGACTTTATACATGGCTTTAAAGCTGTAAACAGTATTCCTTTGTGTGTGTACAGCTGCTGGTGAGCTCCTCAGATTTCTTTAGAAACCATCAGCACACAAATAACATGACAGGAGTGCTTGCAGAAATAAATTAGAAACACAAAGGATGTCCAGAACAAAGCAGAGAGCAGTTAGGGCTAGGGTAACCCAGGACCCAGGGACCCCCGAACCAGCCCCCGCGCCCCGCAGTTTTTCCTTACATTTCCAATTCATGAGGATAGTTTTCTTAGGACACATCAGATTAACAGCGCAGACAGGGGCAAAGCAAAAACTCAGGATCCACCAGGCAGAAACAGGTCACCACCAGATTTTCAGAACAATACTCAGAATTCTAGAGTTATTCACACTGAACAGCTGGAATAATCTGGAACTGGTAGCTGGAAAACACACAGCATATATAGGAGCTGGAAACAGGCGATCAGATAATCAGAAACCGGGCAGAGTTACACAGGTGAATGCAATGAGCAATCAAACCATCCCCCAGTGCCAGGATCATCACACTGGGGGATGTTCTTTATTCACATTAAGCAAAAATCCAAACATTTCTTACACGTACTGTTTAGCCGTGCCAGATTACATTTCTGTTACATAAGGGTTATTGCTTTTAATTTTATCTGCATTATCTGCTTTTTCCCAGTAAGTTTTGTTTTCAAAAAATGTATAAATGTGCACCTGGAACCAAATATGATTAAATAATAAAAGCCATTACTGTTCAATAGAAAATGTTAACTAGTCTGTATCTATAAATATTAAATCATAAGAAACATTAAAAATCACACAACTAACCAAGATATGAGTAGATGTTAACGTAAGCCTTTATTATTTCTACAGGCAGGTTTACAACAATAGCAGATTCAGACTTTCAAACTTTCCATCTGTCCAATAATAAGTCGACTCATCTTAATTAAGTCGGATTGTTGATTTTTTGGTGAAGGCCCTAGTTAGGTCTACTACCACTTCTACTAATGCTCACAGAAACTAGTCCTTTGATAACTAATATTATATTGTTATCATTATCATCTGTGTTGTATTGTTATGAACAAACTACAGTCCTAAAAAAAACTGAATTCAGGATCAAATTTATTTCCCTCCATAAACTAATGCATCAGTTACACTCATTTCAATCAGCGATTCGCTATCGTCTCTTCAAAAGACGACTGTTGGGAATTTAATTACAGACAGATGTTGAGGTCAAGTGTCAGTGATGTAACAGGAGCGACCCCGCCGCGTCTTCTGACATCATCATATGGCAACTCCACTCAAACAGGACGAACTGTATTGCACCCTTTTCTTAAAGTCGTAGGGAAGCGGCCGTTCCAAACGTTGCATTTCCGAATTCTCCCGAGTGGTGCACAACTTTACACGAGTGAATAAAGTGAATGTGATTGGTCGATTATCAAGGGGGCGGGATTGTTGTGGCGGAACGTTCGCGAGCAAGTTTGGTTATGGCCGGTTTGTCGGAAGCATCTTGCTAACCAGTTAGCATCTTAGTGCTAGCAGGTTCCCAATGGGAAATTCCATTGGGACCAAGTAGCACTAAATTGGTGACTTAGAAACGACGCTGTCAAGGAACGCTATGGACAGCGGAAACATGCAAGAGGAGGAGAGTTTAGTGTCGGAGGTCGTGGATGAGTCTCCTCCGTCATCCATTTTTTATTTAGAGGAGGAAAGCGGGGACCAAGATGTTGTGGAAGAGGACGCCAGGGCGGCAGAAGCTTGGTTTGGTGTAGAAGGCTTCCAGCCGTACATGTTTGAGCCCTTGCCTCGCAACGCTGCCAGTTCTGTTAGCTCTACGCCTGCCGAAGACACAGACGTCCATCCCCGTGGACACTGGGACACAACTCAATGGGAAAGGAAAGGATTCTGGTTTCTGATTTCAACCGTTGCGTATATTAGCTGCGACACATGAATCAAGATGCTATGATTGACAGATGACCGTTGATAAATGATTGGCCGAATTTAGGTGTTCCGGCTGACGTAGAACTAACTGGCCTGCAGAAGATAACGGAGAAAAAAAGCAAACACAGATTTCAAGACAGGATTTTTTTTAAAAATAGTTAGGGCTCAGGTACCAGGAGACAACAAGCCCCAGACCACCATACTGCCACCACCATGCTCTACTGCTGGTCTTTTCTGAACTGCTGCTACTATTGGTGGACAAACATTCTCTGGGATCATCTAGATGTGCTTCAGAAGGACACAGTCCTGCCTTCATGTTCTGTGGTTGTATTTCTCACTGAAAGCCTCCCACATGCAGAACATCTATTACTGACTTTCTATAGATTCTCCAGGGGATGGTGTGTCTGCTCAGAGATCAGGGCCCAGCATGGAGCCGTGCAGCAGCTAGAGAAAGGCAGCAGAGCTAGCAGTTAGCCGTTAGCATCAGGAACACGCAGAGATGCTGTGGAGGTTCAGGAACTCTGCTAATCTAAGGAACATAAGCTGCCTTTTTAAAACATGATTCTAAACGTAATCTTAAGCTGCAGCAGCTGCAGTCCATCAGCAGTGTTGGACACGTTACTTTGAAAAAGTAATTAGTTATAGTTGCTAGTTACTTCTCCCAAAAAGTAACTGAGTTACTAACTGAGTTACTCCACAATAAAAGTAACTAGTTACTAGTAAAGGTAACTATTGCGTTACTTCTGCGTTTCTCGAGTGGACGACAAAGATTGATTTTATTACAGACTCAAGGTCCAATATACATTAAAAGAAACAGATACACTAAGAATAAAAAAGAATAAAAGTACAACAGAGAAGGTGCCTACCCCTTCAGGAGGCAATTATACCAATGTCTCCAAAGCACAGATGAATATTTAACTGCACTATATTTGACATTGGTCATCAGTAAAATAATTCTATTATCAGACTCATTTAGACGACAAATAAATTTATACATAAGCTTTCTCAAAACAGCCATAAAAGTCCTGACACTAACAGATACAAACAATTCCCTGGCACTGGTCCATCTGGGCTTATTTAACAAAGGTCTTAGTGCATCATTATAAGCCACCTGCAACTTATGAAGACTGGCTTTTTAAAAGTTGCACCACTAATGTGCCGTATACAGTGACGTGCAAAAGTTCAGTTTCACTTCGTCAGAACAGAATCCAAACTTCCGGACAAGGATATTTGCCTGAGCGTATATCATTCGGACCTGACGGCAAATGTCCTCATCATCAGACCGACGGTCTGTCAACACATGACCAAGATATTTGACTTCATTTGAGACGTTCTATAAAATACCACATAGTTTAAAATTTGGAAATATTATGTTTTTGTCCTCTTTAGTGCGACAGATCATAATGATACTTTTTGAAGGATTGAATTCGACGTCATGAAGTTCACCATATGCTGAAGAGACATTAAGCAGCTTCTGAAGACCAGCTGAACTTGGACTAAAGATTACTAGGTCATCAGCATACATTAAATGATTTATAATTACATCTCCAACCATGGAGCCAGTTCTACACAAGTTTAGCTGCTTAGAGAGGTCATTCATATAGAAATTAAACAGTATAGGGGACAAAATGCTACCTTGTCTGACTCCATTACTAGAGACAAGAACCTGCAGAGACTTTTGCATTTATTGCAACTCAATGTAAATGAGGGGAACGCTATCTGACGGGGTTTATAGGCCCGTCAGATAGCGTCCCCCCACGTTGAGCAGGGGGAACGCTATCTGACGGGCTATCTGACGGGCCTATAAACCCCGTCAGATAGCGTTCCCCCTGCTCAACGTGGGGGGACGCTATCTGACGGGCCTATAAACCCCGTCAGATAGCGTTCCCCCTGCTTAACATGGGGGAACGCTATCTGACGGGGTTTATAGGCCCGTCAGATAGCGTCCCCCCATGTTGAGCAGGGGGAACGCTATCTGACGGGCCTATAAACCCCGTCAGATAGCGTTTCCCCTGCTCAACGTGGGGGGACGCTATCTGACGGGGTTTATAGGCCCGTCAGATAGCGTTCCCCCTGCTTAACATGGGGGAACGCTATCTGACGGGGTTTATAGGCCCGTCAGATAGCGTCCCCCCATGTTGAGCAGGGGGAACGCTATCTGACGGGCCTATAAACCCCGTCAGATAGCGTTTCCCCTGCTCAACGTGGGGGGACGCTATCTGACGGGCCTATAAACCCCGTCAGATAGCGTTCCCCCTGCTTAACATGGGGGGAACGCTATCTGACGGGCCTATAAACCCCGTCAGATAGCGTTCCCCCTGCTCAATGTGGGGGGAACGCTATCTGACGGGCCTATAAACCCCGTCAGATAGCGTTTCCCCTGCTCAACGTGGGGGGACGCTATCTGACGGGCCTATAAACCCCGTCAGATAGCGTTCCCCCTGCTCAACGTGGGGGGAACGCTATCTGACGGGCCTATAAACCCCGTCAGATAGCGTTCCCCCTGCTCAATGTGGGGGGAACGCTATCTGACGGGCCTATAAACCCCGTCAGATAGCGTTCCCCCTGCCTAACATGGGGGCAACAGTATCTGATGCGGTGTAAATATCATCAGGCTGCATTACCTCTACTCATGGGGGGAAGTTTTTTAACAGGGCGTTCAGATCTGGTGAGTGTTATGCTGAAAAGTGCATCCCTGCCGAGATATGCATCCCCAGACGTTTAAATATTCCTCTCATGGGAAAAAAAGTGTGGTTATTTTGCAGATAAATTTGCAAAAGTACGGGTGTTATGAACAACATTAAATCCAAAGATGTTGTCCGAGGTGCGGCTGATTTACTTGTTGCAGTCTCTTGTAGTTGAAGACGGGAGTTTGGAAACTGCAAAGCTTTGTCTTAAGCGGAAAATCAAACGCGCATCTACACAACACAGCGTTCACAGACCAGTGTGATGCATTCACGAGCATTAGATAGCTATGGTGCATTCAGGAGCATGGGACATGTCACACTTACAAGGAAAAAGATATAAACGGAGCAGAACTCATACAATAACGTATTTATTCAGAAACAGTGTGGGCTTTCTTACAATACTAAATGCTCTATAAATGTATTTCTGTCATTTTTTATGCACATCTGCTAGCTTTTTATTCTAAAAAATCTATAATATTACAGCAGCAAATGATCAAAGTTCTTCAAAAGCCTGTTTAAAAGCTCCAAATGAGGCTTCAGATCATATTATGCTGTTATTGTTTTACAGGCAGAATTAGCATTTGCTGACCTTTGACCTTTAACTACTGATGGATATACAGGAATACAGGGTCAACTCCTCATTCTGTTTAAAGGAACAGATCATTAAAAATGTCTCTGGACCTTTACTGGTTGATGATTTTCTTTATTCAGACCTGCCAATTTTTAATTGGTTCCCCTGGTTTAATGTTTCTAAATCTTTATTTCCCGTCATGTGCTCCATCCAATGCAGATCATTGGCTCCACCCACATCTAGTGAAAACTAGTGTGATTGGATGAGTCATAGAACGCAAACACTCATTGGTTAGCTAAAGGAAACCATCAGAAGCAAGCAGGTGTTCTTCAAACTGCTAACGTGAATTGTCTATGCCATGCTACGATGTGGGATTCAGAAAAAGATGCTGAAATGTCTGAAAGGTCGGACACAGGCGAGAGCGTATCGGGAGACGGAAACCAACCAGACCTCCCTCATCCTCGGCCCTATCTCAGAAAATTATAGAAATATTAAAAAAAATGAGCTTTCAGTTCATCTAGTGGCATCTGGCTGTTTTTTTAAAGGTTTCTTTATACTTTTATACTTTAAGTAGTTTTTGGAGCACATACTTTTTCACTTTTACTTGAGTAAAGAGGTCAAGTTGATACTTCAGCTTTTACCAGAGTGTTTTTAAACTGCAGGATCTATACTTCTACTGAAGTAACAAATGTGTGAACTTTTGACACCGCTGCACACCACAGGTCCCGCTAAATCATACCTAAAAAAAAACATTCTGTCAAGTTTAAGTCCTTAATAAAATTAATGAAAGGCCCCCAAATCCTCTCGAAAAGATACCGTTTGGATTTCCTAATATATTTTATTCTTTCTAGAAATTAGACGACATCTGTTTTAACCACTGAGTTGTGCATTAATGCATTTCTTGTCTCCTTGAACCCCAGTGGGCCTCAGCAGATGGCCGCTCACACTGAGCCTGGTTCTGCTGGAGGTTTCTTCCTGTTCAAAGGGAGTTTTTCCTCTCCACTGTCGCTACAAGCATGCTTAGTGTGAGGGATTGCTGAAGAGTCAATGAAATCAGCTGGTTTTCCTTAGATAGAAAACTTTGAATCAATCTGACTGGATGATCTGGTTGAACTGGATCTATAAAATGACCTGAGATGACATGATGTGAATTGGAGCTAAAGAAATAAACTGAAACTAAATTTAGTGAACAAA
Organism: Cyprinodon diabolis; assembly: GCA_030533445.1. NCBI lineage: Eukaryota > Metazoa > Chordata > Actinopteri > Cyprinodontiformes > Cyprinodontidae > Cyprinodon > Cyprinodon diabolis. Next base: position 1,316,473 of record CM060073.1, on the reverse strand, counting down.
TCGGTTTGGAGAACAGCTGACTGATTGAACCTTGGTCCTACGTCAGTCTGGAGAAAATGTTTGTTCCTGAGAGAAGATTAGAAAAATGCTGAATGTGGCCTTTTTCTCCTAAATAACTCATGCAAATGATTTAACGTCTTCAAACCAACCGGGTTTGGTCTGTGACCCGTTTTAAATTACAACTAATAACTCAGAACGCATGAAAATCACAACAGTAAAATGTTTACCAATATAGACATGTTAGACATCGCTGGAAAGCTTAGATTCTCCACAATCTAACCATCGAGTTCATTTCATAGACACAGCGAGCAGCAAAGCACAATTACCACAGATATAGCAGCATGTCAAAATGTAAACAAACAGAGCAGCCACAGCTAGCAAGCATGTCTTCATTACTACTGTTCAAAAAACACCTTTTATTTTGGAGTATAGAATAAAACTACTTTGAACTGATGCAGCTTGTTTTATTCACCCAATTTCCTTATATATTCAGAAACTAGAAGGTGTGAACTTTCAAATAATGTATCACAAATGTAATTTGGGCTTACAGTCCCTCAGTTATATGCTTTTCCATTTGGGTTTGGAAAATAGGCGAGAATTACCCAAAATGAGGAGGATCTTTAGTATTTGTTCATATTTTGGGCCTGTTGAGATGATAAGCAACAGCGGCAAAAAGAAGCAGAAAAAATAGATATTCAGAACATGAAGTTACATGAAAACAATGGAAATATTAAATATTATATTTTAAGGAATAAAGTCAGAGAAAAAAAATAAATAGATTGTTGTGGTTTTTGACTAAGCAGGAAACCCAGCGTACCTGGAGAGAACCATGAAGGGAAGGGAAGGGAAGGGAAGGGAAGGGAAGGGAAGGGGGACGGCAGCAGCAGTTTAAGTCGGATAACCAACTTTCTGGTTGTTCCTAAGTAAAGTGTTTTGTTTGGGAACCACAGTGGGGAGGTGGTCCACCTGCCAGCGAGTACGCATCTGATAGAAACCTATGGAGATCCTATCCAAGCCACTGTTGATGCCAGAGACTATCTTGTTCCAAATCCCATGGGGCTCTTTGATTTTTAAATTGGTTTGAAGGTAACCCAGTAATAAAGCATCGAATGATGTGTTAAAATCCAGGGCTGCATGCAATAGTTTTTGAATATTCCCATATTCGTTAAAGATGTCCTTTGAAATCCTTTCGGCAAGCAATTCCATCTGTTGGACCTGCGGCTGAGAGCCAGAACTGGTTTTACTGGGGCAGTGTGTTATTAACTGGTAGAGACGTTCTACTATGGTTCGATGAGCACCTAGTGGGAGAGACCTGCCAGCGGCCTTTGAGCTGTTTAACACATTTTTAATGAGTAGAGCCAGAAAAACAGCATTGGGGTTCTCAGGCTCGTTAGTCCACGGATTACGGACGGTAAAATTTAACGAATACACACATTCTCTCTTTTTCACTCCCAGCTCTTTTTTCAGACTTTTCATTAGATGGGATTCTAAAACGCGGTCGCTCGCCATGGCGGCCTGAAGCAAGTATTTAGCTGCGCCAAATGTTTTATACAGGTTCTCAGAAACAGTTTTTACCGTGTCTGTTAGATTATCCCGCAGAATGATCTCCATACATGGCTCTTTTGTCCACATTATCAGTTGGGACAGACGGTTTCTCATTTTGGCCAAACAGCCTTTGTAGGATTCATCCTGAACTTTTCGGGGGCAGTTCATCATGTTTCTCCAAAGCAAAACAGAGAACAGAGCATTTACCTTGTCCTGTTTTCCAGGGCGAACAAATGACAGATCAGCTCTGATTTTATTTTCCATTTTTGAAACAATCTTTCTCACTATTTGGCAGACAGAAAATAACAGCAACCTCTCTGCAGGAATGTTCCAACTGTTCTGAGAAAGACAATTCTACTGGCTGACGTCACAACTGAACCGCCTTTGTGACGTCACAAGGTTCCAGGGGAGGAGTTTGTGTGGGCGGGATTATTAGTCGAATTCTAAGAAGAAAATAGACCAAGATTTATATAAAATTCATAAATGTATATTTATACAGTGTGTAAATAATAAATATAACAACTGAAGTCATTTTAATTAGTTTTATTGTTTTTGTAAAGATCAGTTCCTCCTCAGTTAGACCAAAAGAAAACATGATTATAAATCAAAGAGCCCCAGAAAGTGCAGAAAATGGTTTGTTCCAGCCTCAGCGCTCTTTGGTAACAGTCAGGAGACGCGCCAGAAATGAAGGGCAGCGATGAGATGCCACCTAGAAACATCATCCAGTCAGGAGAGAAAGAGGAAATCCCCAGAAAGGGCAAACCCAGGGCCGCTCCGACCTAAAGGCGCAGCGCGTTGAGCCTCATGCTTCCGCTGGGGCCACATTAGCGCCTGTAGCGCTTCTGCGCAATGGATGCGCCATGTTGTGCATCTGCGCTATACTGGAGGAGAGAGAGAGAGAGAGAGACAGGCTTTGATCTGAGCGCGCGGTGCATGGCCGCGCTCATCTGATGGTGGAGCGCGTGCAGGCAGCCATCAACATGTCCTCTTAACAAAAGCAGAAAAAAAGGCAAAACATGGAGAAAGTTGGGCTTCCTTTGAAGGAAGGAGCCTTTAGGAGCAGGAACAGCCAGTTTCCTCTCATTCTATTTCCAGCCTCTGTCTAAACTGGAGAATATCACTCATTATTAAATGTTCATTCCTTCACCTCTGCTGAGACAGAGCCGTCAAATAAGAGCTATAAACTTTACCCACATATAATATATTGGCTCTAGTTTTATATCAACTTGTTAAGAATTTCTTTAGTCTTTGGCGCTCAGACCTCGGCAGGAAACATAGCGCTGAATTCTTATAGATATGCATGAACAGGAGTAAAGAACGGCTGTCCACCCCCCAGGCCTGAAACTGGTGGTGGAGTGGAGATAGATGGAGTTGGTCAGTCTGTAGACTGCTGGTTGGAGAGACGGTCTGCTGAGCTTTATGGGGAGATCCAGAGGACTGCGTGAGCTGATACTAGAGCTTCACTTCCTGGAAGATGGAAGTTTAGTTTGGATAACACAGGTTGAGAGAACCTGTCCATGATGAGCAAGCATGAGGCGACAGTGGAGAGGAAAAACTCTCTGTTCGGAACAAACCTCTGGCAGAACCAGGCTCAGCATGGCGGTGTTCTGCCAGACTGGTTGAGATGAGACAAGGAACGCAGTAAGAGTCCAGGAGGAATGACGCTCTGATGAAGCTTTAGCTACGATGGTGGAGGAGGGGCTGGAGGGGGGAGGAAACGGGGTCATCAGAATGAAGTCACAGCGCTTCCACCGCCTGCATCGCATCCACCGCCTGCGCCCAGGAGCAGACGGCTGTGGATCTGAGGCCTTTTAACCCTGTAATGCTAAATGTATCGTATTTGATACACACGGTTTCTGAAATGTTTTGCGTCTGACACCTTTTGCATAATTTAATGGTAAAAACTTTGATCAAAATCCGATTGTACACAATCAGATATACCTGATAACAGCCAGCACAAGGCTACACAAAAAATTATCTTGACTTATCGCATAGTAATAAATTATTAATATCAAAAATGTATTTCTGTTTTTTTCTTTTTACATATTATGTTAAAAGGGCAAATAAGGAATTCAAACCAAAAAAAAAATAATTTTCTGTTTTGTTTTATTCTTGGATCAGGCTTTAAAGGGTTAAGATGAACTTTGGATGCTGATTGGCTTTGGTGGAGGCGTAGTTCAAAGCTGATTGGCTGTGTGGAAGGCGGATCATTTTAACACTGATTGAAATAAGAGCAGTAATGCATTGACAGAGGGAACAAAACTTGGATCTAAATGTTTATAACTATTTAATCCTGAATTAGGTTTTTTTTTGTACTGTAGTTTTTGTATAAAATAATACAACTAGATTAACGATAATAATAACATTCTGATAATATATAGCAATAGGAGTAGTTTCTGTGAATATTAGTAGAAGTAGTAGTACTAGCAGGTAGAGCTGGGCATCGATTCTGATTTCTAAATCAGTTAAGGACAATTTTACTTGGATATGGAGGGCGTTAGCTAAAGAACTAATGAAACTAACTTCAGTAAAACTATGAGTTGTGAATTGGTGCTATAGAAATAAATTGAAATTAAATCCTGTATTAAATAAATCTCATAGAAGAAACTCTACTTTTAGCTACAATGTGATGCTGAATAAATGATTCTTATTTCTAGGAGCTCGAATAGAGAAATGTGTTCAGGCTACTGGGTTGGAGGAGAACAGAGGAAAAGTCGATTAAAACACCCTCAGTAAAAACCATGGAGGATCTAACACTTAATTAAAAGCACCTTCATTTACAGCTCTTATCTGAGGTAATCATGTTAAACAATAGGGGTGCTAAAACCCATTAGGGGCATGGATTTTAATTAGCAACCTGGTAGATGTATCATTAATCCCCCCCTCCTTTAAAGAGAAACCAAACAGCTTTATAGAAGTGTGAGGGGATAATTGTTTGATTTACACTCGTTCTGCTTTCCTGTTTACCTTTGAGATATTCAGATAAACATCTTAGTAAATAATAGAATAATATATAATAATAGCCTTTATTTACGCACCCTGTGAAGCCTTCTAGGTTTTTCTAGTTGCACGTCGAACGCTGTGATATTAAATCATCTGCAACAAAAAGGCAGCAGCTCGGGTCCTCAGATGAAATGAAGGAGCTCTGACATCTAATGAAAAATCAATCTGCAGAAGGAACCAAATGAAAACTGCTCTCCGTTCTCACACTGCAACCTTCTCCTCTGACAGCAAACTGATCAGTAAATAAGAAAAGTTCGTTTCAATCATTTTACAGGATTTTACTCTTTCACTTATTTATGATCTTATTTGCTACATTATGCAACGTCTCAATATTTAACGACCTTATGAATAAATAACAAAGAGCAGCACAACCTCGTCTCAATAAGCTGCAAACTGTGAAATTTATCAGAACATATTTCCCCGTTCACAGGATGGAGCAATCAGACTAAATAAAATTATTCAAACAGCAACGTCTGTTTATTTTGTGCTAACAATTTCATTTCAAAATGGAAATGAATGATTTAAACCATATTATGTTAAAGACTGAGTCTGCATCAGTGGAGACACCTGAACATTTCAACTCACAAGAATTTATTACCAACTTATCTTTATTATTTATAAGGAAACCAAATGTTAAAATCACTTAAAGTTTAATAGATGGACAAACCAGGCTAATGTAAACTTAATAATAGGAGCTTTAAAAGCAATAATGTAAACATAACGTTTTATGTTTATACAATTATTGTTTTAATTAAGTTAAAACAGATGTTAAAAGTATTCATGTTTATTCCTCCAGTAAAAATCCTGCTGATTAAAAACACTTTTGTAGAAATTAGAGGATCAACTTCAGCTTTTTACTCCAGTAAAAGTGTAAAAGTACCATTTTTAACTATAAAAGTAAAAGTAATGCAGGAAAAACTGTTAAGGCCAGAAGCTTTCCTGCTCTACTCTATTAAAGGAACATTTTTCTCTAATTCTGGATGATAACTTCCTTAGAATTCATTTTCTTTTATAACTATTGGTAACAGCGTCACATTTAACTTTGCATCATCTTGAGAAACGACTTATTTTGGTATGTGATCAGCAACAAGTTGGGGCAGCACCGAGTCCAACCACAAGGAAATTAATTGTCTGGATGAAAGTAATTATTTTGATGGTTTTTATTTTTTTAATACCAACAGGCCAGAATGAAAATGAGCTGAAATGAAACAAAACTAATGAGTTTATTTTCCAAATGTAGAAGTAGAAGAAAAAAGTTATTAAAAAGATTATTACTACAGTAAAGTATAGAAATTATTTCTACTTAAGTAATTAAGTATTTGTACTTTGTTACTTCACACCTCTGTAAGTTACAGATGGGGCTCCAGACTATTTCATAGGTTTATCAACTGATTCATTTTCCCGAAGGAAGCCGTTGTACTGATAAAATGTTAAATGTCATAAACGGTCTGACACACTGACCCGGCCGCTGATGTCATGTCAGAAAAGCAGGGGACCGGTGAGGGACGCCATCTCTGGTACCAGAGAAGAAGAAGGTTCCCTGATAGACGTCTCCGTTCATCTTTCCACCCAAACCATCATGTCTGATTCCTCCATCCTGCCGTGGTGTTTGGGAGGAACGTGGAGAACCGTTCCTCCTTCAAACTAGGCTCAGGAAAAGAACAACAATCTGGTTTTTCTTCAGTGTCAATTAAAGGGGAATCTTTGAAAGAGGTCTTTTAAAAACAGCTAAAAAAAAGTTTCTAATGGATTGTTTTGAAATATTAAAATAGAAATACAAAGTCTGTTTTTCTGTGTCAAAAAGGAAAATCTACAAAATGATTTGAGTTATATTTTCCATTTTGAATAACAAAAAAAATCTTTAAAGCATAAAAAATGCCTTTGTTTAACGTTCCGTTTTTTCCCAGACTGGATGTTGTCATGATCGGTTTAAGGAATCTGACCCACATGCAGAGAAACCACCCAGAGAATACGGGAAACACCAGTTCACTGGATCTGGAACTCAGTGAACTGGTGAACCGGAACTGGAAAGTCTGAAGGGAAGATCACAGAGGTTAGTTCAGGGACCGTGGGAAATGAGACTGCGGCTTGAATTATGCTGGAGAGGAACTCACGTTTGAGGGGCTCTTGTTAAATCGTTGAATCCAGTCTGTGTGGGTTTATCCAGAGAAGAGGGAACTCATTGGAGAGCGGACAGGTAGATTTACGTTGGACCCGGAGGAGTGATGGAGCGGACTGTCACTTGGATTTCCGATGGGGACTTGAACGGATCAAGTGGAGGTTTTCCCCTGCTCAGTGTGAACTCAGTAAATCCTTCCAGGGGGAGAAGGTCCAGGTATCCAGTTACTCAGGAAGGCTTCCTGCTGAAGAGCAAAGAGAAAAACAATATAAGACTCAGAGAAACAAAGCTTCGGTTAGACTCTGCTAATCTCTGCTTGGCTAGAGGACCCAAAACTGGCAAACACTCTGGTGTTGAGGTAGTGACAGCCCACTGCTCAAATACTCCTCCAGTAATGATCCAACGAGCCCCAGGTTTACAGGGAGGCCCAACAAGGAAGGGGCACCACCTGGTGGTGGAGAGAGAAAAACACACAAACAACCCACACAAAGTGGATTCCTAATAGATGAGATCACTCATTTCACAAGAGCACCAACTTTGACTGACTGAGGAGATTCATCAGTGGGAGAAAATGCTCTCCAAGGTAAAACATTTAGTGAGCTTGTTGCCGAGGAGGAAGGGGTTGCTACTGAAATTGATCGGTTGCTGGTTCAAGTCTCTGTTCTAACCATCTCAGCTGTTATGTCATTTCATTTCTGTTTAGAAACAATAGAAAGCACAGCAGGTATACAATCCTACAGATTAATGAGGTGGCACTTTGACATGGATATAAAACTGAATTCATCTTTAAAAACGAGAAAAAAGAACAGATTATTCTGAGAAAAGAAAATCAGAAAAATAAAAGCGTAAAAATATATTCTAAGTAAATCAAATTAATTTTGGGAGGAAGTTTATTATTCTATAAAGCCTTAAAATCTACCTAATGTTATGTTATCTGTTTCCTGCAGATTATTTAGAGAAAACTCATCTAGAAGTTTCCTCTTGATCTTTTACTCTTTTTTCATTTTTGACACAATCAGAAATGAAGCTTCTGAAAGACTGATCAGCTTCACCTGAACCAGCTGCCAGGTCCCTGGTTCAGCTCCAGCCAATCAGCACGGGCGCCGCTCTGCAGCCAATCAGCTTTCAAGATCCCCTTCACTGTTCTTAGACATTTTTCCAAGCTCCACATTTGTGTGACCATTTTTTCTATCTTTTTGCTGCTGTAAACACCAGAATTTACCCATTGAGGGACAATAAAGGCATTTTTTTTATTGTATTCTATTTAGCCCCTGGTCCAGCTTCTCTGTCCCGCATGTAAGGAAACTTTCACCCAACTTACATTTATGTCTTTCTTTGCTTCTGTCTCCTTGAACCCCAGTGGGCCTCAGCAGATGGCCGCTCCCACTGAGCCTGGTTCTGCTGGAGATTCTTCCTGTTCAAAGGGAGGTTTTCCTCTCAACTGTCGCTACAAGCATGCTTAGTGTGAGGGATTGCTGAAGAGTCATTGAGTCGATGAATCAGCTGGTTTTCTTTAGATAGAAATATGTTGAAGGATATGATTTTGTTCCCTGAATAAATAAATTGAATATTTTCTAATTTCAGCTTTTCTGTCTGAGTCTCTCCAGTTTGAGTTGAATTAAATATTTTTTTTTATATCAGATAAAGTTAACGTCAGAAAATACAAAGTGCAGCTTTGGAATCGTTCTTAGGTCCTTAAGGAAAACAGCAATGTAAAATAATTCAGCCTGGATGAAACAGTGGTTCCCCTGCAGAAACAGCAAAGTAAAGCAGCAGGAATGACTTGGAGGGAAAACCGAATCAAAGTCTGGAATGTATCCATTTACACGTTTGATATGAGATGCTTTTCTGCTTCAGAGCAAAATACAGAATAAAAAGCTTTCTTTGCACCTATCATGTTTGAGTATTGATCCCAAAAGACATGAACACTCACAGATTATGGGAAGCATTATTTTCAAGGGCAAGGAAAGTGTCTTTAAATAGTTTTTATTAGGAGATAAACTTTATACCAACATGACCATTTCCTGTTAGTTTGAATAAAATGTTTTATAACTTTAACTTCTAAAATAAGAGGTGTAATGAAAATAACTGGTTTAATGAAACATATTTGGAAAAGTTTGAATCCATGTGAATATAACACATCTAGATGATTCCTTTCCTCCAGTGATCAGGTCTCATTTATATCTGTCATCATCACTGAGTTTCTGTGTGAAATAAATTCATGTGTTTCAGAACCGACTGTCTTCTAAGAGCAGTAAAATAATGCATTTCCTTACAGCCTGCTACACCGACTGGTGCAGCAGGCTGTAAGGTAATAAACATAGTTTTATGGGGCCCCCAGGAACTTGGGGTTTATTTGTAAGGTAAATACAACTATTCCTTATTTGCGCACATTAATTATGTTTTTGATAAAAATGGCTAACATTCCATCAGAACGCTGATAATATTAAGTGTGTCTCAGCCCCCCCCTCAGTGTCCACCATATTGGATCAGTCCATTTGCTGCACATGTTCAGAAAGGTCCAAACAGACAGCAGCAAACCATTTGAAAACAAACCATGCAAAGAGCAGTGTTGCCAACTTAGCGCTTTAGTCGCTATATTTAGCCACTTTTCAGACCCCTCTAGCACTTTGATTTCTAAAAAGCTCCTAGCGCCAAATCTAGAGACTTTTTTCTGCTACTGGAGACTTTGGAGACAACATCTAAAAGCAGCGAACTCTGCTCTCCAGAGCGAGTAGATTGGTAACCCCGCCTCCTGCTCTCCTCTATCTTGTCTACTGTCATGATTCATGCAGCTATTATTTCATCCAAATGAAAAATGGAGAACAGATAAGCAGATCATGGCTTGTCTACAGTGAAAAGAAGGACTGGGTTATTTACTTTGGCCTTTTTGGAAACACAGGAAGGAGCAATCAGCTAAGTGAGCTTAGTGCTTGGAAAAAATCTTTCATTCCTTTAGAGACAGCATGAAAAGTCAGCTGAGTACAAAACATAGAGAGGAAAACAAGAAGAAAAGGGACAAGAAGAGAGGGACACAACCTAGAACAGATCATGGATGTCTATTCTATTAACATTTCTCTATCTGTAGAATGGGGCTGTTCTATGTGTTGTCTTCTCCATTCAGAGGGGCCCCTGCCTGTCTTTACCTAGGGCCCCACATTTCCTAAATCCACCCCTGATAAAAGGTAAGATCAATGGCGGTGCTGGTGACCTTTAGATGTGTCTGTTTTAAGGCACCCGAATCAAAGGCTGTAGGCCTTAATGCTCAACTACGATTTTTTTGTGTTGCTGTTGATATTTCCAAATATATGCAACTTCTATGGGATCTCTAGTGTTAACTGCATTCATACAACGCAAGTGTCCCCCATGCGCAGTAGAGGACATGATGGTAGCGCTGGAGCGCATCCAGAGATCTTTCTCAACCTTAAAAACTTAATCTTTTCAAGATGGTTGAAAATAAAGACTGCTCTCTGCACCATCGTCCACCATGGTTGTTATTTTCCTTCCATCTTCAGCTTAACAAGGCGTAGAATAGTGACCTTCATCCGTTCAGGTCGGATTCAGAACCACAGAGCCAAGTGGCCTGGGTTGCTTTGGAACCAATCAGATCTGTTTTGTTCAGACTGACTTGAAAAGATCCAGGTCGCATTCGAGCAAAGAAATTATATTTGGGTCACTCCAGGCTGCTGAGTAACGTAGCCAAATATTGAGGTCTTCAGCTTGACTTCTGATAACCTGCCTGTATGTTGAAGACTTCATTCAGCCATTAGATTCAGGCCGGTAAGACCAAAGACGCATTGGCATAAATATCGGTTAGCAGAGACACAGTTACTTACGGGCCCACGACCTTAGGGGCCCCGTCACTGACACCTGGTGGCCCCATTAGACTGATTTTACAGCAGAATATACTAAAGTATATCCATGTCTAGTGAAGCTGGTCGATAAGCATTATAAGCAATTATAATCCTGATGAACAGAGGATGTTTGGAGGTGGACTTTCTCACTTAAAAACCAGTTAAACTATTTTCCAGCTCATAAAGTAAATAAAGCTGAGCTGCTCTCTAGCTGGAAGCTACAGAACAGAGCAGATAAACAACCAGAGCAGCAAAGCAGCTGGACCAGTTTGATCCAGATTTCTGCCTTTAAGCGTTTTTTTTTTTTTTTTTTTTTTAAAGGCTAATGCGCATTTGATGTGAACGCGCCGTGATTCTCTGGAACTCAGGTAGAACTAATATTTCTTTACTTTCTTTTCACTTAAATTACTTTTGGCACAAAAAAAGTTTAAATGAAGATGAAAGCTGAGTTTCTATGAAGGTAGATTTGTTTCTTTATTATTCGATTAAAAAAAAGGTTGATTCAATCGAAGAATATTTTCTCAATTTAGAAAACCAACTTCAATCACAAAAAAATTGTTACTTGAAGAAAATAAATATCTATATGCAAAAATAAAGCTGAGACAAAAAAAAATACAGTTTTTGTTTGACTGATAATATTTTCTTTGATAAAAGTGAAGTTTTTTTATTTGAGAAAGTTTTTAATTTATGTAATGTTTTGTTTTTGGACCATAGTGGGTCAATCAAAAAGGAAGTTGCCACAAACAAACAAACAATATAAATTCATAAAAAGTCACTCTTTATAGAGAGAAAAGTTTTAAAAGCAAAAAAAAAAGCCCAGGTGGAAAGATGGACCTGAATCTTAGACTCCATCCAATCAGAGGTTCCTCTGTCTTTGAATCAGACCAATCAGCAGCGGACATCGCCTCATTGAAGTCCAATCAGCACTCAGAGTCCGACTTAAAACTCCTCCATGACTCAGCCGGATACCCAACCAAGCATCTGCACAGGTTGCTCTGTATGTCTGACTTTGATTCCACCCTCCTCCATCCCTTCTCCACCTTCATCACCATCTCCATCTGGCTCCTGGTCCACATGCTGCTCCCCTCATCCCAGTTGGAGTGATTCCTCTGCTTCCTACAGAGATTTCTTCCCAAACTGCACTTGTTTTATCTCTATTTCCCGTGTTCTTCTGAGAGGTCAGACTTAAAACACAATCATGACAGTTTGTAATATTTTTAATAAATAGGATATTCATAGTCTTACTCAGATTTCAAAAACCTACAATGCTGTAATTGAGTTAATCCCTTTCCACTATCATTAAAACCCCAAACCCCTTTACAGGAGAACAGAAGACCTCCCTGTTCAGCCAGGCCAACTATTCCCTCTAACGACCCCCCTTTCAGAGGCATAGACAGGTATGGGGCATTGCAGGCTAACAAAGAAGCCAAACGACCCCCATTCCAAAGGGGGGGACCCGTTCATCCGTTTCTATTTGCATGTTTTCTAAATAAAAACCAGGCTTTGTTGGGCTGCTGGATAAAACCTGGAACTAAACGCTATTTCTTGTCAGGATTCCTGTCTGTGTATGTGTTTTTTCTGTGTTTGTCTCCCTTCCTCCACCAGGAGGCGCCTGGTTCTGGTCCGCCTCCTCACACACCTGCTGATGGTTTCCTTGTTAAACGGAGCGCTCTTAAGCTGCTGACTGCCACTACCTCGACGCCAGAATTTGCCAGTTTTGGGTACTCTAGCCAAGCTGAGTTTTGCTGAGTCAAACTGAGTTCTTGTCAACCTGAGTTTTAATCTTGTTTTTTTCTTTGCCTCTCGGCAGGAAGTCATCCTGCAAACTGGATTTTTCGGACCTTCTCTCCCTGGAAGGAACATCTGAGCTTCAAACTGAGTTGAGGATTATAAAACTGGAGGTTTGAACCCACATTCCCTCAAGAGATTATTTGAGCTTCACACTGAGTAAGGGATTCATCTCCACTATGACCCATTCAAGTACCGCAGGAAATCTGAGTGGCAGTCACCTTCTCCGTGCGCCTACAAACAACCGCATTCTGGGTAAACCCTGTCCGCCCTCCAACGAATCAGACAAACACTGGAACTACCGCATACAAACTGGAGTCAAAGAGTCAGCTACTTCTCTGGAAACGTGAGTTTTCTACCAAATTCTCCTCTTCAAGTTCGAGAATCAAATTTCCTACTGAGCCTGAACTAACCACAGTGTCTTCCCCTCACCTTTCAGTTCCGGTTTAGCAGTGTTCAGAGCAACACTGGATTCTTCACAAACTCCTAAATAAACCTGTTAAACCTTTCCGTTGGTGTCCTAAATTGGTCTGTCTGCATGTGGGTCCGAGCTCTTGATAAAATCGTGACATTTCTGACATTTTGAATTGAAAAAGCTTCCTGGATGGAAGAGAAACGACTTCAAACTTGGAAACAAAGTCCAGTGGATTGTTTTGAACTTTTTTGGAAAGTCTTACCGTATACAGTCTCTGCGCCTTTCATTGTCTTGCAGGCTACCTGCTGATTCTTTTCTATGGTTACTGAACATTTTTTGGATTTTCCTGTGGAAGAAATTACAAGATGATATAAAAACATCAGAGAAAAATGAGGATCCAGAGGAAAGAGCACTAGATGATGAAAGTTTTGCCTGAGGAGTGAAGTGTGTGTGATCAGAACCAGCAAGTCTTCCAGTTAACTCAGAGGGGGAAACAGCAGTCTATCCATTACTTTGCTCAGAGTACCTGTATGGAAGCACGCTCTGCAGTAATCGATTGTTCATGTGCCAGGCTGCTGTGGACAGCACAACACTCAGAGCAAATGATGCAGGGAAGGTAAAGCTGAGGCTGGCAGGGGCTGGAGTGGACGAGTAGCAAGTTCATGAAGGGAAGGAAACATTTTGCTGTAAATCTGCACCTCATGCTGTGAGTGCAAAGAAGCAGAAAAGTGAAACATCAAGCTCTAAACATTTCGGAGATTAAGTCCTCGGAGATAAAATGAAACTACTGAAAAAGAAAAATCCTCTGTGCTCTGGAACAAAACAATGTTTGGCCTCATTTCCATTTATTTCCATTTTAAATTTTTTCATCACTTTTCGGACCAATCATGCACGCCATGGTATGAGCGCAGAGCCGTCCCCCATGAGGCGGCGTAATTCTCCACTATATACAGAAACAGCTTCATTGCTGCACAATCTTATTTACAAAAGACTAGTGTTACAAAAACTAACCTTTACAATATCGATCAACACTTTATTTCATTACTCCACTTTGTGCAAAAGAAAAACATACTAGCACCTGAATTGTCTTTTTTTCCAATGCATACACAAATTAAAGGTTTTGAAAATCACATTTTGGGTCAATAAATGTTGAATTAGGGACAAGATATGCACGGTAAGCACAGGGCCGCGGCTACCGTCACTGCGTCGGGTTCGGTCGCTCCATCCCCCCCTGGCTCCCTGCCCCCATCCGCTGGAGTTCCTGGACCGGACAATTTTGAAATTCCCCCCAGACATTTTTTTAGGCTAACGATGCTAGCCAGTCCACTGTAGCAGTGTCTTCAGAAAGAAATGTTACCACAATTTTTTTTCATTCGGCTCAGTTAGCGTTAGCATTCACTTAGACCTCTTCCAGCAGTTGAATCAGAAAGCTTATTTCAGATAAAAACTCAAACACAGCTATCTATTCTACCTGGTTCACCCAAGCAGAGCCCTTAATAACCATCCGATGGAGAGAGGGAACGATGGATGCTACTGTTTTAGCTCGGTGGCGTGGAAGTGACTCTTTAGCTGGATTCGGTCCGGCTCAGGACCCCATCTTCGGTCCAGTCCATTTGTCCACCAGCAGCTCTCAAAGTCTTTTGGATAAATATGATACAATAACAAGAGGCAGCCTTGCAGAGCTTAATTTTATAACTCTCAGTAGCCTTAACGGGACGTCTCCGTTTAGCTACGGCAATTAGCTGGTAGCAGGACCAGGGTAGCACGGTTCAGCGGCTTCAAACAGCAGTTGGGTCCAGCTGTTCCGTCGTCAGCAAGTCGACCAGAGCTGGATAGCTCTCTCTCTCTCAGCTGTTTACAAAATACTGCGTTCAACTCGGTTTGAATCACAGGAAACGATCAGCTTCACCTGAATCATAGAAAAAAGGCAGTCTGACTCAGTCCAGCATGCACAGACTTCTCCAGAGAGATTTGGTTGCTACTTAGCGTAGCCGTCCACTTAGGAGCGCCGTGTCTAGCCATATGTAGCCGGAGGCCATGGGCAACAGGAAGTTAGCCGTTGTAGCCACCAGATCTGCTTCATGCCAGTGACGTTACGCTACACGATTGGCTGAACGTTACCTTATGATGTAAAACATTGTGGTTGCCCAGACAACGATAATAACAATGCAGCATCTGTGTGCAGAGTCGGGAGCATCTGTAGCGTTAGAATGTCTAATGGTCGATGAAGTTTTACTTGATCGATAACAAAACTGAAAAAAAATCTGTTTCTGGTGAACAAAGTAACTGTTAGATGATGATATAAAGAGCTGGGTAGCGCTGTGGCTAGCTGTGCTCAGTAGCTAACAGGTTAGCCTGTTTAGCTCGGTCAGTTAGCCATATAAAGCTACACTACTCCTGAATTTGGATCAACAACAACCTTTCGTTTTCTACAAGTAGAATAACTGCCATATTTAATCCGTATGAAATAAATTTTTAGATGTTCCATTTGTCCTCCTCTGCCCTCAGATCTTAATAAAAAGAATAAAAATAGACTTTTAGAGACTTTTAGTGTCTCCTTGTTAAATAGCAGAGCTCAGTCTGTCTTAGAGCGCAGTACTTTCCTTCCAGACTGACAATGATTGTTTTCTACTTTCAGCTTCTTTAGATCGCCAATGAAATGTAGAATAATGGCAAATATGGTAATAATATGTTAAGACTCTGAAACAGATTTGATCCTTAAGAAGCAGGTGCTCCACCTCTACCTGAATGAGACGATGACTGGTGCTACTGAGCTGAGACCACTGTAAGTTTTTGGAAGCTGGAATCTGAGTCCACCACCTCTGGTTAAAGTTAGCTTTAAACAGAGGAGGGGGGGGACTCAGATTCCAGCTTCCAAAAACTTATAATTCAGTCATAGAGATGATCCCTTCCAGATATCACCACACCCCCCACCCCATCACAGAGGAACAAAGTACCTCTTCTCTTCAGCCGGTGAACAATACCTCCTCAACGACCGACCCTTAACAATCATAGACAGGTTTCGGATATTACAGGCTAACAATGGAACCAAATGACCCATTCATTGGTTTCTATTTGCATGTTTCCAAGCAATACAAGGCCTTGTCTATATAAAGACTCAAACTCAAGGCGGATCCAGACATTAGAATTGAGAAAACTTCCTGGAGAGGAAGCAAAACGTCTTCAAATCCTGGAAATCCAATGGATTGTTTTTTTTAACTTTTACTGAAAGTCTCTCACATATACTCAAAAATAAATTGTGTGAAAGTGTTTGCTGGAATCTTGACCACATGTGGAATAATGTTTACTGTATGGAGGTATTAAGGAAAAAAAGAGGTTGAATAACAGTCTTCTAAGAATATGTTAATTCCTTTCTCCCTTCCTTCGTATATAATCTGGATAGACCCAATCATCTCTGTGTTACAATCCCTGTTCACTGGATGAAACTCTCTGATAGTGTGTGATTATTTCATGTTTTGAACATGAACAG
Organism: Cyprinodon diabolis; assembly: GCA_030533445.1. NCBI lineage: Eukaryota > Metazoa > Chordata > Actinopteri > Cyprinodontiformes > Cyprinodontidae > Cyprinodon > Cyprinodon diabolis. Next base: position 1,300,259 of record CM060073.1, on the reverse strand, counting down.
AATTTAGGGAAGAAAAAGCAATTATAACAGAGATGTTCCTGGAAAATGATTTTTTCCACATAACATGATGATTTTAAGGCAGAACATCTGTTTGTGTGTAATCATGCAGCAATGCAAAGGATATTAGTATGTATTGTATCAGGGACAGCAGCAACCTGATGCCACCACATTTGTCCTGGTGGTTTCTTCGCTCTGGGACCTTTTGTCTGGATGCAGGGTAATTGCTTTTTTGCACTAGGGTTATTCATGATTGGATCATCCACGTAAAGCAAGAGAGGCTACATTTGTGGCAAGGTTGGGTTGTTTTAGTGTTTTGCTCCTGAACTGATTGTTTCAGCAAGGCTCTGCACTCTGCACCAAATAGACTCAGGGATAAATATTCAGAACTCTTTTAGCACATTGTGAAGGAATTAGCTGCTTTTCATTAAAACTTAATAGCATGAAAGTTACTCATTCCGCGCAAGCACCGATTCTCATAGTTTTTCAACATGTGATGAGGGCTCGCTTGTTTATTAATAGTGTTACCACTTCCTTCACTGTCTCTCCCAATGCTTTTACCTTTCTGTCTAAGTCTCCCCTTCTCTTGTGGCTGCAGTCAGATATCAAATTATTCCACTTGGAGCTGATGACTGGCCTGATTACTCATTTCATTCGTAAACGATTTCCCTTTGGTACCTCTTTGGATCTCTGATCTCCTGGGCCGGAGTCCTGAGCATGTCCTCGACACCGGCTTTGGCTTCTCCCTCTGGATTATCTTATCTTCCTTCATCTGCTCAGATATGATCTCCTGCCTGTCCCCCAGCCTCTGGAAATTCAACATCTGCCAACAAAAGGAGGAATATTATCCAGACCTGTCAAAAGTTCCTGAGGAGTACCATGACCTAAAGGAGTTCTTCAATAAGTATAAAGCCGCTGCATTGCCTCCGCATTAAGCATATGACTGTTAGATTGACTTACTGCCAGGTACTACCCCCCCTAGGAGGAGACTGTACTGCTTATCGGCCCCTGAATCTCAGGGTATGCAAAAGTACATTTCAGATTCTCTAAAGACTGGGATTATCTGCCCTTCCTCTTCTCCCACTGGTGTGGGTTTCCTTTTTGTGTCCAAGAAGGACGGTTCTCTTAGACGGTGTATTGATTATAGAGGTCTCAATGAAAATACGCTTATAAACAGTTACCCTATTCCTCTGATCACCTCTGCTTTTGACCAGATTCAAGGAGCCAAGATATTTACTAAACTGGATCTCCCAAAACATACCATTATGAATATTTGGTCATCCTTTCTGCCTCACTAAACCTCCAGCTGTCTTCCAACATCTGGTCAATGAGGTACTCAGGGGCATGGTGGAATGTCTTGTTTTGGTTTATCTGGATGACATTAACATTTACTTTCGAATTTGGAGTCCCATAAGAAGCACATTAGAGCTGTTCTGCTGTGCCTCTTGCAAAACCGGCTCTTTGTTAAATCTGATAAATGTGAATTTCATGTTGAAACTTTAATTCCTGGTTGTTGTGGTTTCCCCTGACCAGATTGCTGTGGACCCTACTAAGCTGGCCTGTACCTAAAGACAGAACGCAATGGCAGAGGCTCCTGCGGTTTGCTAAGTTCTACAAGGTTCATCAGAAACTAGTGTCAGGTAGCTGTGCCCCTTCTTGCCATCACTTCAGCGAAGATTAAGTTTTGAAAGCTGATCGAGCCTTTCAGAGACTCAAAACTGCACCTGTTCCGGTTCCCCCCGATCCAGGAGGAGAATTTGTTGTGGAGGAGGAGGCCTCCAGTACTGCAGTCGGGGCAGTTCTCAGCAGTGATGGGACTAACGGCGTTTAAAGTAACGGCATTACTAACGCCGTTACCTTGTTTTAGTAACGAGTAATCTAACTAATTACTTTGACTGTAACTATAACGCAGTTACCATTGCAGACACCCCGTTACTGCGCGTTACTCAGGTCGCACAATGAACCTTTTTTTCATGATAGGACTCGTGCGCAGCTGCGTGAAGCTGACACCCCACCCACGTCAAAAAACTCTGCAAATAGACTGAATGGTTAGTGCAACGTTAGTGCAGATTTGTGCAGAAAAAAATATTGTTTGTGCTACTTTTGTTTAAGAGATATTAAAGATTATTTTTTAGGTCATCCAGAGGTGCGCGCCTTGTCATGAGAGAGGGGAGGATGAGAATGGCTGATGTATAGTGAGATTCCGTCTGTCAGTTGGGTAGGTGGGTGTTTCCGCTGGTGGGTGTTAACGTACAGCACACACAGAGAGATGGAGAGTCAGGAGGACTCCAGCAGCAAAACAGCGTTTTCCACATGGAAATACCGGTGTTACGTCGAGCTGCGTTTCCCCACCACATAACGGTTTCCCCTGCATCTCCGCACAGCGCAGGCGGCAAGAGTCACCGCGCAAGCGACAGGAAACGCGCATGCTCGCTAAAGGCGCGCAACAGTCGCCCTGTGCTTGCGCCACAGGAGAACTATGGAGAGCGTGAACGATCAAATGAAAGGGAGAAATCTGGATGGATGGATGGATGGATGATGGATGGATGGATGGATGGATGGATGGATGGATGGATGGATGGATGGATGGATGGATGGATGGATGATGGATGGATGATGGATGGATGGATCGATGGATGGATGGATGGATGGATGGATGGATGGATGGATGGTGGATGGATGGATGGATGGATGGATGGATGATGGATGGATGGATGGATGGATGATGGATGGATGGATGGATGGATGGATGGATGGATGGATGGATGGATGGATACTCTGACTTTTCAACCTACTGTATTTTTTATTTTAAACATTATTTGATGGCCTTTGTGTCAGGGATGGAGATCCATATTTTATGTCACACGCAGAGTATACATCTAGATAGATAGATGATAGATAGATGTTGCAGTATCTATAACAACCCAAACACACAGGATTTCAGAATTAGACATCCCCAGTTATTAATTTCACCAGATCTGAATGCCCTGTTAAAAACTTCACATGGCGTTCCCCCCTGATGTCATTTACGCTGAGTTGCAATAAATGCTAAACTCTCTGCAGGTTCTTCTCTTTGTCATCCGCACTATTCAGCTGGCTTTGGAAACACACGGCGAGAAGGTGGGGGCTGGGTGGGGAGGGTTACGGGGGCGAGAAACGCAAAAGTAACGCAATAGTTACTTTTACTAGTAACTAGTTACTTTTATTGTGGAGTAACTCAGTTAGTAACTCAGTTACTTTTTGGGAGAAGTAACTAGTAACTATAACTAATTACTTTTTCAAAGTAACGTGCCCAGCACTGGTTCTCAGTCAAGAAGCCAGGGATGGCAAAATTCACCCCATGTGCCTTTTTCAATAAAGGGACTTTCAAGTGCAGAAGGAACTATGATGTCGTGGACCTGGAACTGCTGGAGGTCAAGCTGGTTATGGAGGAATGGAGACATTGGTTGGAGGGGTCCAAGATTCCTTTTTTGGTTTGGACTTTTTTGGTTTGGACTGATCCTGAAAATTTCAAATACCTGAAGTCTTCTAAGAGACTTAACCTCAAGTGAGGTGAGCAATTTTTTTTTTTTAACACTTTGATTAGTGACTCACATTCCTAATGTTCCTCTGTTAGATTTATGTGGTCACTAACCTGTGTTTCCTCTAACAGAGTTCTCTGTGATAGACATCCTAAATACATTGTGCTGTTCAAAAAGGGACCACTGAAATGAATCGGTCGTTATTTAACTAACTTAACCTAATGAAAAAGCCCCCTTTGATGAGGTACCTGTTGCACGTGTATAACTTTTATGATTATCTGTACCCGCATGCCGTTTAATTGCAGCTTTCCCTTGACTGCTAACGTCCACATCGCATTGACAAGGTGTGCAGAAGCCATTTACTGACTCATTCCTCATAAATTAATGCTCTTTTGAGGTCTGGCGTTTTGTCATGATGCTAACTTTCTGTCAATGTATAATTTAGCAACACTCTGATTGTTGTTTACTTTTTTAACCAACAACTAGCAGATATTTATGTGAAATGGCACCACTCTTAGCCAATCATCTGTTAGACCAGATAGTTTCTGCATTTCTTTACATTCTGATTGGATATTGTGCTGCAGCTCAGCAAAAATGGAAATAAATCTGCTCTTCAAGCTTTGGGCCTCATAAAGGAGGACAAATACACATCTGGCTGGATGCGGCGCCGGACGCCGGACAGTGCAATGAAAATCCGGATTGTCTGACCTAAAGCTGGACAACTGGTCACCCTAATGGTAACTCTGGCGTACTTGCTGACAGATCTTAAAGGACTTGATGGTGGTTTGTGGTTACATTCAGGGTGTGCTCAGAAAGCGCAAAGTAAGTAAGCTAAACAGTAGGGTGGACAAGACAGGGAAATCCAGGAAAAAAATAAAAGAAATGAATCTCTGGACATCTTACTCCAATGCTTTGATTAATTTGGTACTGGTTGACTGTGGAAGTCCAAATAATGCAGGTAAAGAGCCAGGAAGAGTGATGCACTGAGGCAGAGCAGCTCAGGTAGAACAGCCGATCATCCTGATCACTGAGAGCAGCAGCAGACCAACAGGCAGCTGAGACAGAACATCACATTGTACAGCACCGCGCTCTGACAGAAAAACATTGCTTCATCCAGGCATATATTTGTCTGACATTTTGCCCTGGGTCATTTACAGATCCCGACAGCAGCCTCTTTGACTTTTCCTCAACCCCAGGGTCAGAATGATCAGACTGTCTTGCTGACATGTGGTTTGGTCAGAGCAGCTGATGACTGACCTTTCTAACAACAGCCCCCCCGCTATTCAAACACTCTCCAGCCTTTGTTTAAGAGCCCTTTTAAACACAGTATTCCACAACACTGACAGCACTGAAAACTTTGATTAGCCCTTAAAACATATACGGATGAAAAATTGATTATCTCATTTAAGCAGGAAAGCAGGGGAGGATTCAGTGTCGGTGAATTATTGATTAGGAAATCATTTTGACAGCCTCTTGTGTTTGCTGGTAAAATGCAGGAGTTGACCTTATTATCGAGGCAAAGAAAGCACAAGTTACAGTTTGGCTCAGAAGTTTACATGCAGTCATCTTTAAATATCATGATAATTTGGGGGTTTAAATGAAATGTTTCTACTGCTCCTAATCCGTGCTGGAATGATCAAACAACATGCATGTTTAATACGTCCAGAAACCAGGAAAAATCATACAGATTCATGCAAGTATAAACCACAGTAAGATCTGCTTCAGTGTTTTAAAACAAGTTAATTTGATTCATGAAACAAACATGAGCCATAAAAATAGTTTCAATTCTGAAACACTTCATGTTTATTTTTCATCCTCTTGTTTGTTTGTTTTTTCAGTCTTGTTTTTTGGTATTATGGGACGCAGCTCTTATCATGATCTTATAGTATCAATGCTCTACTCCCAACAACATTAAAGCAAGTTATGCAAAACATTCCTGCACAGGCAGCAGACCATGCTATAGACAGGAGCAAGTTTTTCTTTGTTTGCTATATCAGTAAAAGGTATTTAAATAGATAGAGAGCATACATAAAACATCCCATTTCTTAGTTTTATAACCTTACTCCTTGGATGGCTCCCAAATGTAGCTGATTAGGCTTCTATTGATTTTTTTCTCCCTTTTACCGCAGCACAGGTACCTGCTGGTATGGCTCTATGCCAAGCGTCAATAAATGGAGCTAAAGCTGTTCTATGTGAGACGATAATGGGCTGTGAATGTAACTGTAATTGTGTTTTTGTTGAAAGAACTTAAAAAATAAGAAAATAACTTTCTGTAAGTGCTGATGAAAGAACATTAATCTGTAGATGTTTCTATGCTTTGGCGTTTTAAATTGAACAATTCGGAAGTTTCTGGTTTTGGATTCTAATTGATTGGCTCTCCAGGCTGAAGCTAAGAGGCAGAGAACAACCAAACCCAGAGATGGATTACAAGGTAGGAGACCATCGCTGATTTATGCTTAAAACGTAGGTTTTCTTTAATAAAGACCATGAAAAAAATAAACAATCCCATTATTACACACATAAGAAAAATGTGAGATATTAGGTAGGGCACAATAGGGCTGATTATTTTTACTTTAATCGATGAATCTGGCAACAAAATATTTACCTTTTATTCCAAAGTAACCAAAAGAAACAGGCACACAAGAACAGGTTCGTCATTAGCTGTACTGTTTGTGTTAAACCTACATAAAATGACATGAGAAATGTAGCTATACATCCACTAAATAGATACTGTTGTCAGAAGGCTCAGAAAGTAGGACCCAGAATACAAGCGGACAGATCAGTTTTTAGAACAAGCGTTTATGTAAGAAACGTACGGCTGCTCGTCAGCTGGGGCCGGCTCACTGGAATCTCTGGCAAAGTTCAGTCTGAGTCCAGAAGGAGGAGGGAGTTCCAGATGAGCAGTACTCAGCAGTAGGCCACTGAGCCAGACCCAGATCCAGGAGAGAGGAGGAGCAGCATCCAGCAACAACCAGAGCTGGCAGAGGGGCCGAAGGATCCAGAAGGGTAAATCCTACCATCGTCAGAAAACACGTCCCACGGTCGACAACAGACAGAATCCAAGAAAACAATCCGGAAAACAGGACAGACAAAACAGAGCAGAACAGGGTTGCCAAAACTCAGAAGTCCGGGGGCAGAAAAAGGTCAATACAGGCAGAACGAACGCTACAGAGAACGCTAGAATTAGACTAACTAGAAGTTAAAATAGGCTGACACCAATGATTGGGAACAGGTGGCTTAAATAGAAGCAGGAACAGGTGAAACTGATTAGAAAAGATGAGAGCAGGGAAAGCAGATAAGAGAAAAAACAAGAGTCAAAACCAGCTGTAGGTGCCAAGATCACTGTACTCCGTCTTTGCGTTTGAGCAAAAGGATAAAGAAATCCAAATGACAAAACTCAATAACAGAATTTGTTTCAACATAAACACTTGATTATTACTATAAATGTAGAGAAGTTAAGATGACCTTCTGTGAAACTAATTCATTCACCCAGAGATGCACTCAATCACTTTACTCAGGAACTTAGCATTGCAATGCGAAAAGGTTAGCATGTCCTGGCTAAAGCTGGCTCTGTTTTTGGTGGCTGTTTCCTGCTGCAGGGAAAAGCCACTCAGATGGCTTCGAACTTCCACGGACGCACAACTAGGACCTAGTTAGCCTAACCAACATCGGATGTTTGTGTTTGTTAGTCTTCCTCCTTTGCATTGCATTTTCTAGCCTTGTAATATTTTCTTTAAAATATGAGTGGACTTCTTTTCTTACTTTGTTTTGAGGATCCTCTCCTTTGATTGGCCTCATCGTCATCATCACAACCAAGTAGGGAAACCAGCAAGCTGGCAAAAGGTGCTGTTTCTGCAGGTTGAATCCTAGAAGTGCTGCTGCAACCATCGTGCTGCAGTGCATCCATCTCCATGCTCTCTGCAATCGTCATTGTTTGCAGTTTTGTTTGATTTCAGCAGGTGAAAGAAACTTGAATTTTCTGAACCTTGGGTCGAGGGCCGCAGCATGAATCACTGTGTGGCATCTGAAAAAGCCGTCTCCCCTTTCCATCACTCCTGTAGCTGTTCTGCAGCATTAAATAGGAAAGCCCTGAGGGTCCTCCTCTACTGGGCCTGTCCTTTTACCGCACAAGATCTCACTCAGTGTCCATCTCCGCCACAGTAGAGACACATATTCAGCCAATGACATCAGTTCTTCTCCTCCTTGGTGCGTCCCAGTTGCATCAGTTCAGGACCTGGTGTTTGGGCCAGACCAGGAACAACCATGGGTACAGGGGAGCAGGATGAGGAGCTGGTCGAGGATTCGTTGATGTCAGATCTCTCCATTCTCTGCAACGTTCTGTGAGACGTAGATTTATCTGGGTGGCCAAGTCCTCCAGCTGCTTCAGAGTCTCAGGGTAGTCACAGATAGAGTGTTCATCCTTTATCTTCTCATTTAGCCCAGTAATGAAAAACATCCATCAAGGCATCCTCTCTGAAAACGACCAGTGGAAGTTGATAATATACTCCGCCACAGATCAATCACCCTGTATAAATGACAGAAGTCCCCTCGAAGTCTCTCTACTGGAAAGAACTGGGCAAGAGGTTCCTGAGAAAAAGCCCAGTAACAGTGACACAAGCTGGAATTGTCACAATCTGCCACTCAAGTTCCCCTAAGCTTTGCTTTACAAGCTAAAAGTGAGATGACATATGCTACTTTAGCCCTATCAGTAGGATACGCAGAAGGCAGAAGCTCAAAATGAATCTCACATTAGGTGAGAAAAGCCTGAAACTGATCAGGATCCCCCAAACAGTTAAGGGGGCTGAAAGACATGGCTCCTGACATATCCGTCTGACAGCAGGTGATGCAGGAGCAGTTGCTGTTGTAGGTGGAAGTATTAGGAGCGCATGCCTGACTCGAGGTGGAATACAGGGTTTACTATGCCAGAACGCCACTGTTTGTCTGGCGCTGGATCCATGTTGGGTCACATTATTCTCCCAAGCTATTTTAGGCGGACAAACAGATTTTTCAAAACATTTAAAAGAAACAAAGAGAGCAGCATGGACGTCTAAGGCAGGAACCTCTGCAGGAGGAGACAGCAGGTTAGTGACCACATATTTCTGGAAGATGGATAATAGTGAACATGTGAGTCACTAACCTGGTGTTATAGTTCAGTTTGAGCCCAGAGTGTGGGGTTGATTCCAGGCTGTCGGCTACCAACGCGACACAGCGGGTTCCGCACAGAGAGTCCCAGACGCTGATGTGTCTGTGGTCAGAGGACAGACAGGAGATCAGAAGCCAGCAGACGAAGATAGGGAGGATAATCCAGAGGATTAAGCCAAAGCCGATGTCAGTTACGTGCTGAGTTGTCAGAGCCAGGAGATATGAGATCCACAGAGGTGCAAACGGAGAATCCAGATGGAGTCGGGTAACAGTTCCATATTTGGTACACAGGCAGAATGAGATCCGGCAGGAGTCAGAAGACAGGTCAGGCAAGCAGATTAGATGGAGATTTAAACTTTAAAACTGTTATCGTATTCACAAGTTAGATTTATTACATCTAAATGCAGCTCAGGCTAATCAAAAAGAAATTAAAAGTTAAACAAGCCGCCAAACATTTCACTGTCTCTAACTTGCTAACAAGGTAAGGACAGTATTAAATGAGCTACCTTAGAAACTAATAGCGCATTTACCCAATTTAAAACAAAACATACCTCATTTACCCTATAAATGAGCTCTCTTCACTATCATCGAAGGCTCCAGCGGGATTTCTTTTGAGGTGCTGAATCATAAGAGTGGTGCTTCTGTGTCATGTTAGGTCATTATACTCTAGAAAGCGTAAAGTTCTTCTCCTGTTAATACGGTAAAGCCCTGGGGAGCGTCCGGCTCCAGGCTGCACGTGATCCAAATGAGCCAATGAGCTGTCAGTCTGGGTTGCTGCTGCTGCTACTTTTAGACACAGCAGGCAAACCTGTGGCAAGCCGGGCGATGGGAAAGAAGGAGAAGACCATGAGAAAAAGAGAGCAGAGAAAGTGTGGACTGCTGGAAGAACTGCGGTGAACTGGTGAAAGAAAAGTGAAATGGCGTGCTCAAAGATGACCCTGCACATTTAGAGGATGTTTGGCTCAACCTGCTGCTGTGAAGCAGGATTCTCCACCATGAACAGAATCAACAATAAATCTGGATCCAGGCTCAAAATGAGCACCTTGATATGTGCTTGAGAATGGCTTAGTCTCCGGTTAAACCCAGGTTTAAAGCCTTGCAGGGCAGCCTAAAGCCCACTGCCAACATTAAGACAGAAAAAAGAAAGAAAATAACAAACCATCAGTTCAGGTGTTTGAGAAAGGTCTGCTGAATTATGAAAAAATAAAGGTTGCTTCTACTGCTAGAATTTTGATCCTTATTACTTTTCTCTACGGTTTAATGCTAATGTTTCTTGTAGTTTTCAAACCATGTAAACCTAAGAGGAGGGACTTGGTTTTCCTCCACATAGGGCCATTCATCAAACAACGGCAGCAAGATTTTTCATGTGTTAAAAGCTCCCAAGGTGATTTTCAACAACAGAATGTGTCTGTAATGGTTTTACTGAACAGCAGCATGGAGGTTACCTCCACCCACCCCCACCCGATTAGAATGAGAAACCAGCAGGGTGATTACTCACTGGGCAGTCAGCATCACCGCTGCTCACAATAACCCAATGCCCACACACACCAGATAACCTTGGCTAAAGGTTTTGTCAATCACGCAGCAAACTCTTGCTACTCTGGGATGAGCTTTGAGCGTCAGATGGCAGGAGACCTCTCCAGTGCAGCTGCCATGCATCCTCAGGGGTAGAAATACCCAGCAGCTCATCAGAAAAAGGCCAAACAGATGTTGCTTTTACTACACTTCAACTTCCACCAGATTTTAACCCACTTTATGCCAACTTTCACCACCAATAACTAGACTGTAAGGAACTAATACCTCCTCAGTAAAACATCACACATGAGATTAAACTGAAAGTTATCAATCATTGATGCATATAGTCAGCTATTAATCCTGAGTAAAATCTATTCAACCACTTTTACCAATTTACAGCATACATGTGTAAGTCTTCATATTTAACAAGTCTTTATACGTCTTCCACACTATTTGGCCTTTCATTTTGAAAAAAAAAAACAATAAAATAGAAATCATCATGAATGGAAGAACTGAGGTTGTTAGGAACAGTGGTGGTTCTATAGTCTTCCAGCTGCTGGGAGGAAGGATCTGTGATAACGCTCCCCGGTGCATTTAGGGTGCAGCAGGCTGCCACTGAAGGAGTTCTCCAGTTCAGCACCAGCTTCATGCATGGGGGGGGGCATTATCCAACAGAGATGTTCATTTATTTAGGAACAGCATCCGCACGTGGGTGTTCTTCTCCTCCAGGTGTGCCAGGCTCAGGTGGAGAGCAGCAGAGACGGCGTCCTCAGTGAAGCGGTTCCGTCGGTAGGCGAACTGGAACGGGTGGAATGTTGGCGGCAGACTGGAGACGATGTGTTCTTTAACCAGCCTTTGGAAGCACTTCATCATGATGGGAGTCAGAGCGACAGGCCGCTAATCATTGAGGGAGGCGACCTGAGGCTTCTTTGGGACTGGAATAATGGAGGCAAACTGGAAGCATGCTGGCACTATGGATCGGTCCAGCCAGGTGTTAAAGATGTCTGTGAGGACACCAGCCAGCTGATCTGCACACTCCTTATACACCTGCCCAGGTGTGTTATCAGACCCTGGGGCCTTCCTTGGGTTGACTCCCCTCAGAGTTTTCCTCACTTCAGCTACGTCCAGGTTTAGTGCCTCCTCCCCCTGGTGTGGAACAGCTTTCACTGCTGGAGGCTGTTTAGTGCCTCAAACCTTCCAAAGAAGTTGTTCAGTTCAGTTAGGAAGGGGGGAGGGTGTGTTGTAGTCTGTGATCCTCTGAATTCCTTTCCACATCCTCCTGGTGTTGCTGTCGTCGTGGAAAAGATCCTGGATCTTCTGGCTTTGGTTCTGCTTCGCTGATCTGATGGTTTAAGTTGGCACCCGCTGTTCTCAGTGCCTCTTTATCACCAGACTTGAAAGCTGAGTTTGGCGCTTTTAGGGATTTCTGAACCTCTCCATTTATCCAGGGTGGTTGGTTGGCCCGGGTGGTGATGCTCTTTGTGATACTGACGTCCTCAATGCATTTGTTGATGTAGGCTGACACACTCATGGCATACTCATCAATATTTAATAAGTTATCATATGTTGTTGCAGCCTTGAAGATGTTCCAGTCAGAGCATTCAAAACAGTCTTGGAGTGTCTCCATGGCGCCCTCAGACCACACTCTGACCTCTTTAGCTGTCGGCTTAGCCCTGATCAGCTGGGGCATATATGCAGGGATAAGCATGACAGATAGGTGATCTTATGACCTGAGGTGGGGGTGAGGGGCTGCTCTGAAAGCTTCTTTGATGTCAGAGTAAACCAGGTCTAAAGTGTTTTCACCCCGAGTTGCAAAGTCCACATGTTGGTAAGAATGAGGGAGAACAGTCTTCAAGTTAGCCTGGTTAAAATCCTCAGCAATGATGAAAACAGCCTCTGTGTGCAGATTGGAGCTCAGAGATAGCCTGGTATAGAGTCTTTATGGCCCCTTTAGTGCTAGCGCTGGGGGGCACGTAAACACCAGTGATGCTAACCACACTGAACTCTCTGGGCAGATAGAACGGCCTGCAGTTAACAGTCAGAAACTCCATGTCTGGAGACTGATCTAGCATTTTTACACCAGCTATTGTTGATGTAAACACAGAGCCCACCACCCCGAGTCTTACCGCTTAGTTCTGTGTTCCTATCGGCGCGGTATAGCATTAGCCCCTCTAGGCTAATAGCATTTTCCGGTATTACTGGATGCAGCCATGACTCCGTAAGAATGATGGTGCAGCAGTTACTTATCTCCTTCTTTGATGAGAGCTCCAGTCGGAGATTATCCATTTTGTTATCCAATGAGCGGACGTTGGAGCAGAGGTCTGTGTGGATTTTTTCTTTAGCTTCACAGTTAGCCCCCCTCTGCAGCCTCGCTTTCTTCGTCTCGCACATCCACTGTTGTTTTGTTTACATTCGTCCTTAACACTCCTCAGCTTTTTAAATGGTCAAAAAAGTCTGGATTTAAAACATTTGGTGACTGTTTGATGTCTAATCTGTATTTTATTAGGCAACATATTATGTGAAATTATCGAAATTGTCGAGAGGAGCTGTTCTTGGCTGTTCCTGGGGAACGCCGCCATGGCAACCAACCATGGCAACAATGGCAGACATGCTTCTTAAAGAGCGGTGAAACTAAAATGGATGAAACCATTATAAAATGATACAAAGCTGCAAATAATAAGAAACAAGAACATTTGTTTTAAATGACCAGCTAACGAAGAAATACATGTGTTAATAAAAAAACTGCAATTTCTTAATTAAATCCAAACAAATACTCAAAAGAGAATAGAAAACACCATTTATAACACCGACTCCCCCCCTTCAGTTCTCTAATGATTCAGTCCTGTGCAAACCTACTTGGAGAGGGAAATGGAGGGGGGAGAATTTCATAGTGATGGTGAGATGAGGCCTCATGAGGCAATGAACAGTTTGGCCAAATTGCTCCAACGATCCCCACAGTTCATGAGGCTCCATGTCAATATGTCACCTCCTACTGGTGGAGTGCAAAACTACAGTTAGTAATAACATCTGTGATATTTTTGCAATTGTTTTTCATTTTTTTCCCCTTTGAAGTTCCTTTGAAATTGTTAATGGTTGGTGTGTATAATAAAATATTTTGTGAGTTTTTTTTTAAGTGTAAAATTTCCTAGAACAATCATTTAAGGTGCACCGTTTTCTGCCATTTAAGTGAAACAAACTCAAGCTGACACTAAAAGTGTTTGTGCAAATTGGGCAATGATGAGCAAAATGAAAGGTGTTAGTAATTTTCATTAAGAAATAATAGATTTTCCACATTTTGTGGATTTAATCGAGTTGGAAGTTGTGTTCAACCAATCTTTTGGCTAAACTGACCTAATTCGGCAGCGTTTTTACCCAATCTATATTTTTCACTAGGGCAAACCAATACAAATGAGTCTCATTAGGCAAAATAATTAAGTATTTTGAACCATCAACCTCTGGAGAGAGATTCTGTGTCTTACAGATGACACCACTTAAGTGGACAACCTTAATATGGAGAAAATACTACTTAACACGAACATCAGGGTAGCGAGGCCTCTGACATCATCAATTTTGGCCTCTCCTCTAAATGAATCAAACCTCGACACACGCTTCAGGGAAACGCCCCTCCATTACTCGACACGCGAAGCCTCATCTCATAACATCACTAGTATTTCACATTTTACCTCTTTAATACATGTGTTTCCCTTTTAGGAAACTTAAAAAAATAATACAAATATTGTAAAGTGAAATTAATTTACCTCTTTACAAAAAGGAAACATGTTGAAGCCTGCCAAAGAAGCCACGCCCCAAACTAATCTACTACATTCAAAACAACCAAAATAAACCAAACTACAAAATCAGATGCTAAGTTTAACTGTTATCTTTATGAAATATACAACAAACAGCAGCCTATTGTTACTGGCAGTAGTGTCACTTTGCATTATCTTGAAAAACGAGTTATTTTGGTATGTGGAGAACAATGAGTTGGGGCAGCACCGAGTCCATCCACAACGAAACTAATAATCTGGAATAAACTGATGATTTTGATGGTATTTCTTTAATCCTAACAGGCCATAACGAGAAAATGAGCTCAAATGAAAAACAAACTAACAAGTCTATTTTCAAAATGTAATAAGTAGAATTAAAAAGCTTCCGGTAAAGTATATATAAGCAAGATTTCTACTTAAGTACCAAAGTAGGAGAACATGTACCTTTGTTACTCCTCTGGTTGTCAGACAGGAAATCCCAGAGACAGAGAGCCTTAACAGAATGATTTCTGATCAGCAGTCATTGAACATCTGATGATGGAAAACAAAGCCTCAGTTGGACGAAACAGAAAATACAGAAACGCTTTGAATATCAGAGGAACCTCCAAATCCACAGGAGGCTGTTGGCGATGAAGAGACACCAGGCTGGGAATGTAGTCTGATAATGTCAGTAGGATTATAGGTGCTGTCTGTCTGAGGGCTGATCTGAGAAGATTCTCTATAGTATCATCAGTCAGTTTTTTATGTAATGTCATATCTCTGCTTAGTCTTTTATAAAACTCCCTCACCCATATTGAATTCATCCCTCAGGCCTGCAGAGAGTAAACCGTGGTTGCTGGGATTAAGTCCTGCGACCTGCATTTAGAGGCAGAGAGATAAACTGGCGTGTCTGCTATTATTATAGCGAGCCATGCATCACAGCTTACTGAGGTTATCAGTGTTCACAGATCTGCTCTGGGGTTATGGGGAATAAATTAGATTATGCTGAACCAGGACTGGTTTCCTATGAAGCTGCCACAGATTGACATCACCATCAGCTGTATGTAGAATCAGCAGTTCCTCCAGGACACTAAGAACCTGCTCAGAGCATCAGATAGTTAGGAAGCTGTTTCCCCAAACATTATGGTTCAGTTATCTTAATCGTGAGAAACTGAAATGATTAACTGGGAATGGCTAGAAACTGTGGATATATTTATTAAACACGCAGTGAGGGGTTTACCATTAGGCAACACTAGGCAGCTGCCTAGGGCCCAAGGTTCCCCATAAAACTATGTTTCCATGTGTGGTTAATACAATAATTATATTTTTGATTAAAATCCTTTGGCTAAAATGCCATCAGAACGCTGATAATATTAAGTGTGTCTCTGAAATTTTTATTTATTTTTTTTATTTTATATACTCTAATAATCCCAGAGGGAAACTACTTTAATTTGACTCAGAAAAACTCAGCTTGACTAGAGAATCCAAAACTGGCAAACAAAAACTCAGGTCAGACTCTGCTAAACTAAGCATGGCTAGAGTTCCCTGTATTGGCAAACACTCTGGCCTCGAGGTAGTGGCAGTCAGCAGCTTAAGAACACTCCACAGGTAATGAGGCAATGAGCTGCAGGTGTGCAGGGAGAACAAATGAGGACGGGGCACCACCTGGTGGAGGAGGAAAGGAAACACAAAAACAGACCACACAAACTGGATTCCTGACAGATCGTTATCACAAGCTTTACTGCTTCACTTTGTTTTGTTTTTTTGTGGCCGTTTGCATCTCTTCTACATAAAGAGTCATCATATTAAATGCAATTAGTTACAATGAACTCAATCACACCAGTTTAATCTGCACTGTGTTTAAAGCCGGTTGATACAGAACCTCCTGGCATCAGTTCAATGATCGAACAATGAGCTCAGGAGAAGGTTTCCATAAATACAGGAAAGCTGACATCACTTTGACATTTTAATGAAAAGGGGGAGCAGACTGGGTAATTTAAAAGAGTGAGGAGAAATCTACACATGGAGAAACAGGATTCATTAGTACACAGATCAAATACAGATTAGTAGTTATACTGTGTTCTATTTATGATGCTTAACAAGAGCACACCTAGAGAAATGATCGACTTAGAGTGGGAGTAAAAGTTTTTATTAGCCTCTGATTGGGAACAACCGCCTGCTGAGGAAAATGAGTGGTCTGTAATTTTGATCATAGATACACCTCACAGTGTGAGAAATGAAATCGAAGAAATCCCATTGAAGAATTTTCAAAGAATTGATTTAAATTCTTTAAAATTGCTTGATGTTATACACCTGTGACCATGGAAGTGGTTTGAACACCTGATTCCAATAATTTTAGAGAGGAAACAAATACTTTAGGAGATACAGTACAGCTTAAAAAAGCCTTTAATCAGGACCAATCAAGACCAACCAAGGACCAGCCAAGGGCCAACCAAGGACCAACCAAGGGCCAACAGAGGGCCAGCCAAGGACAAACCAAGGGCCAACCAAGGGCCAGCCAAGGAAAAAACCAAGGGCCAGCCAAGGACCAGCCAAGGGCCAGCCAAGGACCAGCCAAGGGCCAACCAAGGACCAGCCAAGGACCAACCAAGGACAAGCCAAGGGCCAACCAAGGGCCAGCTAAGGGCCAGCCAAGGACAAACCAAGGGCCAGCCAAGGACCAACCAAGGACAAACCAAGGGCCAGCCAAGGGCCAACCAAGGGCCAGCCAAGGACAAACCAAGGGCCAACCAAGGGCCAGCCAAGGACCAACCAAGGGCCAGCCAAGGACAAACCAAGGGCCAGCCATGGGCCAGCAAAGGACAAACCAAGGGCCAACCAAGGGCCAGCCAAGGACAAACCAAGGGCCAGCCAAGGACAAACCAAGGGCCAACCAAGGGCCAGCCAAGGACAAACCAAGGGCCATCCAAGGGCCAGCCAAGGACAAACCAAGGGCCAGCCAAGGGCCAACCAAGGGCCAGCCAAGGACAAACCAAGGACCAGCCAAGGACCAACCAAGGGCCAGCCAAGGACGAACCAAGGACCAGCCAAGGGCCAACCAAGGGCCAGCCAAGGACAAACCAAGGGCCAGCCAAGGACAAACCAAGGACCAGCAAAGGACAAACCAAGGGCCAACCAAGGGCCAGCCAAGGACAAACCAAGGGCCAGCCAAGGGCCAGCCAAGGACAAACCAAGGGCCAACCAAGGGCCAGCCAAGGACAAACCAAGGGCCATCCAAGGGCCAGCCAAGGACAAACCAAGGGCCAGCCAAGGGCCAACCAAGGGCCAGCCAAGGACAAACCAAGGACCAGCCAAGGACCAACCAAGGGCCAGCCAAGGGCCAACCAAGGACCAACCAAGGGCCAGCCAAGGACAAACCAAGGGCCAGCCAAGGGCCAGCCAAGGACGAACCAAGGACCAGCCAAGGGCCAACCAAGGGCCAGCCAAGGACAAACCAAGGGCCAGCCAAGGACAAACCAAGGACCAGCCAAGGACAAACCAAGGACCAGCCAAGGGCCAGCCAAGGGCCAACCAAGGGCCAACCAAGGGCCAGCCAAGGGCCAACCAAGGGCCAGCCAAGGACAAACCAAGGGCCAGCCAAGGACAAACCAAGGACCAGCCAAGGACCAGCCAAGGGCCAGCCAAGGGCCAACCAAGGGCCAACCAAGGACCAGCCAAGGACCAACCAAGGACCAGCCAAGGACAAACCAAGGGCCAGCCAAG
The DNA here is from genome assembly GCA_030533445.1 of Cyprinodon diabolis. NCBI lineage: Eukaryota > Metazoa > Chordata > Actinopteri > Cyprinodontiformes > Cyprinodontidae > Cyprinodon > Cyprinodon diabolis. The sequence goes on along the minus strand of CM060073.1, from coordinate 1,282,615 downwards.
GGCCAACCAAGGGCCAACCAAGGGCCAGCCAAGGACAAACCAAGGGCCAGCCAAGGACCAACCAAGGGCCAGCCAAGGACAAACCAAGGGCCAGCCAAGGACCAACCAAGGGCCAACCAAAGACAAACCAAGGGCCAGCCAAGGACAAACCAAGGACCAGCCAAGGGCCAGCCAAGGGCCAACCAAGGGCCAACCAAGGGCCAGCCAAGGGCCAACCAAGGGCCAGCCAAGGACAAACCAAGGGCCAGCCAAGGACAAACCAAGGACCAGCCAAGGACCAGCCAAGGGCCAGCCAAGGGCCAACCAAGGACCAGCCAAGGACCAACCAAGGACCAGCCAAGGACAAACCAAGGGCCAGCCAAGGGCCAACCAAGGGCCAACCAAGGGCCAGCCAAGGACAAACCAAGGGCCAGCCAAGGACCAACCAAGGGCCAGCCAAGGGCCAGCCAAGGACCAACCAAGGGCCAGCCAAGGACAAACCAAGGGCCAACAAAGGGCCAGCCAAGGACAAACCAAGGGCCAGCCAAGGACCAACCAAGGGCCAGCCAAGGACCAACCAAGGGCCAACCAAGGGCCAGCCAAGGGCCAACCAAGGGCCAGCCAAGGACCAACCAAGGACCAACCAAGGGCCAGCCAAGGACAAACCAAGGGCCAACAAAGGGCCAGCCAAGGACAAACCAAGGGCCAGCCAAGGACCAACCAAGGACCAACCAAGGGCCAGCCAAGGACAAACCAAGGGCCAACAAAGGGCCAGCCAAGGACAAACCAAGGTCCAGCCAAGGACCAACCAAGGGCCAGCCAAGGACCAACCAAGGGCCAACCAAGGGCCAGCCAAGGGCCAACCAAAGACATGAATGCATGTCCACCTTACCTCACACACACACTCTGACTGCTATGACATTCTCTTTAGATATCCTCTTCATTTCAATTCACATCCTAACAAAAGCGAGTTTCTGCACAAAGTGCTGCACATGCCACAGATGATGTATCACCAAAAGATGGTGTGCAGGTATGATGGACACTTACATAGCTCACATCAGCTGATATATGCAAAGGAATTACCAGGCTGACATTCTGAGAAAAGGCCCAGGCTGAGGAATATCAGCTGCTCCCATCTCTTTGTGATTGTTCATTTCATGTTAGCTCATACGCCAGCTGGTGCAGCAGCGGGGCCACTGAGGGGGCACGCCACAAAAAAATAAAGACCTTCACAGTGATGCACATCACGTCTATAACGGATGCCCACCTGAGTGTCCCCTATTGTCTGCTGCAAATGTGAGACTCGTGAAGCTACAGTTAGTTTTTACCGCTCGCTCCATAACCTCCACATCCTCCTCCTAATCTATGTCAAGCATCCAGACAGGACTGTCAGCCTGGACAGGAGAGCCGAGCATCCTGGAGAAGAGATAAACAAGACAGGACATTTTCACAATCCGTCTGATTTATGGAAAGCACCTTTTGGTTTTCTCAGCAATGATCAAATGTCATCAAAGGCATTCAAACTTCTTACTGCATATTTGCAAAGAAAAGGCATGAGAAAAAAAACTGTTTTATAATTTATTAATAAGGAATAAAATATTTGTCCCTTTTTACTTTGACAGAAAAACAATCATAATAAAAATCAATATTGTGTTCTTCATTATTTTATAAAACGGCGTCACATCTGGTATAGACACAGATTAGGAACAGACTTTTTAGGGAAGTATTAAAGAGATAAAATTACTAATATAGGAAAAAAAGTCCCAGCAGAATAAAGAAAAAAAAAGACAAATGTGGTGATATTATGAGAAAAAAGTCATATTATGAGAATTATGCTATGTTCACACCAGACACAGTAGGAGCAACAAAATCGCGTATCTGCTTCATTTTTGCTGCTTGTACCAGTTAGTTCTGATGCGCGGCTGAAGCAGCTTTGCTGCTCTGGCTGCGCGGTCTAAAAGTGTGTCTGACGCGCGTTGGGCGGAGCTACTCTATCCCTTCTCTGCCTTGCAGTTATATTTGCTGTGATCAGTGGGAATAAAGTAGTTTTAATATGTTTTTAAGTTAGAAAATCCACCTGAAAACTTCATCATTGCAGTCAGTTCATCCAGATTACCATCCTGCCTTCAAAGATTATTTCTGTGGGAGCCGCTCAGACCCCCACATACCGGCGGTGCGCTGTCACTGGGAATCCCATTCCACAGCAGCCTCTAACCCGGGTCGCCTCCTCGCGGTTCACCGCGGCGGCTGGTAGGTGTTTCTCATCTAAATAATCCAAACTGCAGGCAGCAGGATAATAAAAGCCAACATATTCTGCCGGCAGTTTTCTACATTTGAAGTTAATTTAGGCGTTAATAAACTGTTTCAGAGGAGTGATCATAGCGCTCTGCATCAGCAGTGCTGTGTCTGACTCCCTGCCAGCTCCCAGATCAGCTTCACTGATTGGTTGATGCGGCGCGTCCAGCAGCAAAAGTTCAATTTTTCCATCTGGAGCAGCAGCTTGTTTGCGGCGCGCCACGCGCGTCAGATGCTTAAACGCGCCCGACGCGCTGCGCCTGCTTCTCAGACGCGCTGCGGGACCTTTTGCTGCGCCTTGACGCACGTCAACCATTGACTTTGCATGTAAACTCGCTGCTTCTGCCCCGCCTGCTGCGTCCGGTGTGAACGCAGCATTAGACGGAATATATCCAGAACAGTTACAGTTTGCTGATCAATTTCAGTCCTGGAGTAACAGGACCAGGTTACATTATTTGAATTATTTTTATTGTTTACGAGAAGTCAGTAGAATAAAGTCAAAGGTATTTGGACATAAACTAGAAATATTATAAAAAAATATATATTACAAAAATGATGAATATTCTGAGATTAAAGTCCCTATAATTAGAAATTTTTAAGTGTCTATCAGCAGATTTGCCACTTTCAACATGGCGGACGCTCTGACTCGTCGGCAGCATAGGCAGACCCGTCCAATGAGGCGTCTACGTACATAATGTCCACCCATCAGGAGGAGAACAACCTTAAGTTACAATCAGTGCTAAAACTAATAGATCAATTTAAAAAGCCAATTTCTTTTTTACATTTAAGCTTTCCATAATGTTATTTATGTTTTACCCTTTTCAGCACCAAAGCATAAATAACTCCTGAAACTTTCATGATCTCAGCACTGATGCTGGTCTGCTTCCTCACAAGACACACCTGCTTAGCTCCGCCCCCTTCTCATTACTATTCATCGCATCCACCTGCACCTATCAGTATATAACCTACAGCCTTCAGACCAGACATCAGTGCCAGATTATTCTGAGTCATTGGTGAGATTTATTCCAACATTCTGATTCCTGACTCCCTGCCTGTTTGCCTGACCTGATCTATTTGTCTGTCTGCTCGTTGCCTAAACTGGACCTGTTCCTGGACCTCGTCCTGGAGTCCTGGAGTCCCTCATCCTAAGTCCAGCGGCCTCTGACTTAAGCCTTTTTTCTGTTTGGTATTAAAACTTTCTGCAGCATTTACTTTATTGCTGTTCCATATACCAGTAAGGGAAGGCATGTTTATTTATATAGCACAATTCAATTCAAGAGCAAGACAATTAAATGTCTTTACATTAAATAAAGGATCAAATAAAAGCAGAAAAAAATGCAAGTACAGTTTAAAATATGATGAAAGCAGGCAGTGAAGCAAACCCAACAATTAGATTACACCCTTCAACTAATAATCCCTCAGTTAACAGTTTAACTCCATCAGTCAAAAGCAGCTCTAAACTAGCAAAGAACTCAGGCTTTCAGCTCTTTTCCAGTCGTCTGGAAGTTTGTTCCAGATCCGTGGAGCGTAGATGCTGCTTCTTGCATTTTTGCAACAATGGTTGTCCAGGGGTTATATATAATATCACCACTTTAGTAAAAGTCTTAGTTTCTCCATTTAGTTTCAGCCATTAAGGCCAGAAACACTTTGAACTAAAGCGAATCTAAAATGCAGATTGTTGTTAGCTAAACTTTGCTCTATTTAGCTCTAACTGACCAATCAGAGGACAGAAAATGCTGATGTAGGGGCGGGGCTTCTAGCTGGCCCTGTGGGGCAATTCTGGAATCTGATTGGTTGAAGAAAACGTTCCTCGCTAATATTGTTAAAGTAACATCAGCAGCTTTGCTGGTTCTGAAGGCTCTGGGCAGATTAGATTGGCATAGCAACACACAGAGGATGAAATCTGATTGGACAAAAAAAACGGAAAATGAAATAAAAAAAAATTCATCTTGAACAATATAAGAAAACCATTTAATTATAGCTGTACTGATACTATTTTTTTTTTTCTGGGAGATAACGAGACGGTTTGGACAGTTCGTTATTTCAGTCAGAAACTAGTGCTGCTCTCTGTGTGTCCTGGTCTTCCCGGTTCATCGACACCACTTATATTCACTTCTGGTTAAATTGCACTGCAGGAAGGTAAAAACCTTCCCATTCCTTCTAGATTTAGAGATAGAAGAGAGACATCATAGGAAAGAGGTCAAAAAGACATTGATTTTGTTTTCCCACCAAGGTTTGTGCCTTTTATTTCCTGTGAATTGATCTGTGTGGCCTGAGGCAAAAGGTTGAGGGTAGGAGCTGAGCTAGAGGCCAGCGTTGGTAATTTAGCAATGAGCCTTAGAAAGGCACCATGAGCAGAATTGCACATTATCAATCTTTCTGACAGATTGAAGCCAACACTCTGAGCATTGAATATTTGGAAACATGAATGTTTTGACTGTAGAAATAGAGGGAACCATTTTTATTCAAGGTTAGCAGCAAATAGAAAGAGGAAGAATAAAGGCCATAGTACTACTTTTGCTTTCACCAATACAGAAATGGTTTTCTGTCCAAATAACTATAGTTCTGCTTTCTCTTGTTCCACCTGAGATGAATGCAGTTTCAAGCCAGGAAAGGTTGAATACCTGTAATCAAATTTTCACTTATTTGGGCACTTTCACACCAAACTATTGGATTCAGGGCTGCTCAAATACTGTTTGCAGAAACTCATCATGTAAAAGTGTTTGAAGCTTTTCCTGCAGACATCAGGAAGATCAACAGTAAATAGCGATTTACCAAATATTCGTGGGTGAATGATAATTGCAGCAGTATTGCTTTAGGTCTATGGGTGTCAGGTTCAGAATAAAAATATCCAGTATTCGAGGTGGAAAGAGAGTTAGATTTAACAAAAACTTTATTAAAGTCTGAATTGCAGTGAACGGTGTCTGTCATGGTTTTGGTTCTGTTTAAGTTTTCTTTGCTTTTATTTCCATTTAGTGGATGCTGAGGATTTGCTTTGGGATTTTTGCTTCCGTTGCCTTTTTGAATGAATAAATCTGCAAGAAACCACCTTCAGCTTCAATGTCTGCATTTGGGTCCAAACCTCCACCCAACTTGACAGCGTCAGCGTCAAAGGCAGGAACCTCTGCAGGAGGAGACCACAGGTTAGGATGATAACAAACCTATGAGTCACTAACCTGGTCTTATGGTTCAGCTTGAGCCCAGAGGATGAGGTTGGTTCCAGTCGGTAGGCAACCAATGAGACACAGTGGGCACTGCCCAGAGAGTCCCAGACGTTAATGTCTCAGAGGTCGGAGGAAAGGCAGATCAGAGCAGATGAAGATAGGCAGGATAATCCACAGGTTAGGATGATAACAATTGGTTGCCTACCGACTGTTGGTTCCAGTCGGTAGGCAACCAATGAGACACAGTGGGCACTGCCCAGAGAGTCCCAGACGTTAATGTCTCAGAGGTCGGAGGAAAGGCAGATCAGAGCAGATGAAGATAGGCAGGATAATCCGGAGGGCAAAGCCAGTGTCGAAGAAGTGCTCTGTAGCAAGGGTGTAACTTTGTGTTGAAAGTTGGTGGGGACGGCTCATAAGGAAAGGGAGCTGCCTGCGCGACGCCTTTTTTTTTTGTTGGAAAGGATAAGGCCAAACAAATGTGAATAACATTTATCAATTTAATGCTTACAGTTGAAAACATAACTTTTACAATATTCACTTATATATTTTGTGCAAAAAATATCACATAAATCTAAACAGACAGTACAAATAAAAGAAATCAAAGAAATATATCAATTTTGTAGAACATTTATTGACGGCCAATTTTAGGTCACTTTTTAAAATTAATTTACTTTTAAACCAGGACTTGGACTAGATCTTATTGGGCCTTAAGCAGAATATGATTAAGCAACTCCGTCTTTCTGTCAAGAACATCCACCAGCAGGGTATCAATACTGATTTGATAGAATCTGGGAGAGCGGACCATGTTCAACCATCATGTTCAACCATTTCAATGCCAAAGTTGTTAAAATCTTTTATCTTTGGACCCCCTGCAGACTGACGTCACACCTGCAGGATCCTATCCTTACCTCCCTGCTAGATTGCAAAAAGCAGCTTGCTCATGAGTTGTCAACATAACACGCTAAATCTTAAATGTACGTGTTCATATAAAAGAAAAAGGGGCGCAGTGCTTGCTACTGAATGTCAACACTATGACAACTATATAACAAGGTCAGGAAAAAGTTTTAAATGAAGCCGGGATTAAAACAGTAGCTACAAGAAGCTTCAGATAAAAGGTGTTCTTTATGTTCAACCTAAACACCAACTCCGATAGACCATCAGTAGAGCAGGTGTTTAAATTAATCAATCACTGCTGCGAGAGCTTATAGCAGTGAAAGCTAATATACCACAGCCATCACTTAATAAACGCAAAATAAACAACCCTCTAAAAACGGAAAACTCTAATGGACTGAAAGTCCTGTTTTTTATGTGGGAAATTATTTGCATGTGTTTTACTATAATTCTGATATATTGGCGCTGTTGTCTGTTTCTATGGCAACGATACTGAATGTAGTGTAGCTTAGAGTCCTGCACGGGTCGAGTTTTACCAACCCGCACCCACCCGAACCCGTTAGGATGACTACCGAACCCGACTCGTCACACGCGGATATCTTCAATTCAAATCCGAACCCGAACCGACCCGTTGATATTTAACCCGCAACCCGACCCGTTAACACATCATAGGCTATTGTACGCTGCGCTGCACCCAGTGCCTGATTAATATTACATTTCTGATGTCCATAACACACACGCATAAAAAAAATCACCAACTACCCCCCCGCACTAAACAAATATCCGCCCGACCCGTTTATTTTTTTATGTATTTTTCGAGGGTACCCGACCCGTTGCAGGACTCTAGTGTAGCTGACATAACAGGGCCGGAAAAAAGTGGTTTGAGTTTTTTTTTTCCAACGGTTCAGTTATATTTTAAATACGGTATTAACTTATTTTTACACTATTCTCTATTCTTTTACTACTTTAAGTCTCTCCTGACTAAAATTAGGTCTTAATATTTCCACAAGTCCCTCTCACCTGCAAGTCTGAGTCCACTGCTGTCCCTGAATGGGTTAGCATTCTTGGAGCGACAGGTGTTATGGGGAGAGGGCGGAGGGGGGTGATGGGGAGAAAGCGATCCCTACCGGTCAAGATTGGTGGGGACATGTCCACAGTCCTTAAGGAAGTTACGCCTATGCTCTGTAGTCAGAGCCAGCAGGTCAGATGTTGGAAAAGATGCCAAAGAGAAATCCAGAACAGAGTCTGAAATCAGTTCCAGGTTTGGTTAACAGGCGGACAGAAATGAAGACAGGTCAGGCAAACAGATCAGAACAGGAACGGTCAGGCTCAAAGGTCCGAAGAGAGGATCAGGTAATCAGAACACTATAAGTAAGGCTGGAACACTCTCACACCAAAGGCTCACGAATAATCTGACCAAGCAGTTTAAATAGGAGTTGGAACAGGTGGATCACATTAGCAGTGGTGAGAAAACCGGGCAGAATAGGACAGGTGAATGAAATGAGCAACTAAGCAAGTCATCAGTGCCAAGATCATGACAGTTAGAGGGCTGCTAATGAGCTTATTTTAAACAGAATCAATCATATTTATAAAGAATCCCATAAAATCATACAACATTCCTGTTGCCAGCATGGCAGAAAGAAGGCTGCATGTTTTTGTCTTCCAATCCAAACCGGCCTTGGCGACACGCTATGACTTCATCTGCCTACGCAGGAGGACGCAGCCGCTGGATTAGAACTCTCCAAATGCGAACCTCTCGCTTGTTCAAGTCACTTTAAACCGATCACTGAACGCCTTTCATTGAACTGTCATTCAGGGGTTTTCCTACTTCAGTTTAACTATGGAAGAGAATAGATTAGAAAATAGAATAGAGTAGATTATAATAGAAAATCCCTTCATTTTCACACAATGGGGAAACTATGGTGTTACAAAGCGACAGGCATTATAAAAGGGTCAGACAGGTATAAACATTAAAACGTTTATACAAAAAAACATAATAAAGTGAAAAAGATTATCCGATATGCCGATATTTTAAACCTCATGTAGCCGATAACCGATATCGATACCGATGTTAAAGCTGGACAAAAATAAGTAGTCATTGAAAATAGCAGTTTTGTTATCCATTTATGACACTTTGAAAAATAATATATTTTCATATGCTGATATCAAATTGATTTTTAAAAACGCGCTATCGATCTATTTTACTTTCAAAATCTCGTGAAATTTCATCGTTCTATTACAAACTCTCGTGATATTTTGCAAATTCTTGTAAAGATTTTGTTAGTAAAATAGATCGATACCGCGTCAATATATCAACATATAAAAATATGGCAACATTTGGTGAATTTTCGGGGGATTTCGTAGCATAACAATGACATATAGCAATATTTCATCAGTAAAAGAGATTGATATGGTGTTTTTAAATGGCAATATATCAGCATATGAAGATATTGGGATATTTTAATGGATCAATATTTTTCCCTCGTCTTTAGAAGTTTTTAAGTCTGTAAAAAAGAAGTTTTTGAGGAAGAAGAAGTAGTATTTATTTATTTTTTTTAGACTTTAGAAACTCAGAAGCTGATCAAATATCGGGTTAAATATCGGTGGGGTGGCCGATGTCCGATATTAAGTTTTAAGGCCGATACCGATAGGGGGCGATTATATCCTGCATCCCTAATATGTATATACATAAAAGTTCATCCTTGGATCATAGTAAAAGTAAATATCTTGCCTCTTCTTTTACCTCTGAGGTCACTTTCATGGGAAACATCTCCCACTTTGACCCAAATCAGTTTCCATCTGCTGAAAATGAGCGGCTGGAAGGAGTGACTCTGGATTCTCCATTAAAACGAGGGCAGATTGTGATGGATGGGTAGATCCCAGAGCTGCTGCTCATCCAGCGGGCAGCAGCTCAGTAATGGCCTCTGCAGGACGGCCCTTTTTACATTTGGAAACCAGAGAAATCAAGTTTGTGCCAAAGGTGTTATTTAAGTCACCTCAGTCTGACAGTAATGGGCATGAAGATAACCGGCGTTTGTCAGAGAGCTCCTACAGTATGGCAGCTATGGCTGCATTCACCCAAAAAACATTTTAATTTAGAAATATGTGAGCAATATTTGTTGATTAGTTTCCCACATGGTTTCATCTAATGTACAGTAACTGGAGACGCAGAGCCAGCTGGACCAGTTAGAAGAACTGATTCCCAGTTTTAGGAACGATTATGTCTGCGGATGCAGAATTTAAACCATTCAGAATTATTTTACATAAAAAATATTCAAAAAGTAGTTTTCCTTACTGTTCAGCTCCAAGCTCTGATTTATTTATGCAGTTAGTCTGAACAGGGTTTTACTGCTATTGCGCAATAATCCTTTATTTTTATTTTTTCCCAAATAACTTTCAGTGTCACATATTGTCTAGTAAACCTGCCTAATGTGGAATAAATCCACATTTATTCAGAGTTTCTCCTCAAAATATAACCAACAATAAAACTTTAAACATGTTTGTTAATAACTCTTTAACTTGGTTAGTGAAACTAAGCAAAGTATATATTATTAATAAAGCTGTTGAACAACATATAAAAAAGGAAAAGCTTTGCTCTATACCTGCAATCAACTAGATGCACTAACCTTTATTTTTCTATTTGTAGAAATGTGAACATTGAACCTCCTTTATCATGAATTTGTGGCTATTTTGAATTGTAATTTATAATTTAAATACAATTTACATTCTATATATATCATTTAAATCATAGTTTCATGTTTAGTTTTTATGAGTACCTTGTTTAGTGATACAGTGGAATTTATTTAATGTAATTTCCTACTTTATTCTGTAGTAACCCAGAAACCCAACGCTATTTACTCCAGCCATTACTTTACTAATACTTGTTAAAATGTTAAAATAAGGAAAATGTATCTACTGCAGGTTATTCATTTTATTTTGTATTTATTTTTATATCCAAGCTGTGAATTCTGGCTTCCTTAGCAGAAAATATAAGCAGTTGCTTTTATAACCAAGGACTCTGGTAGGTCTGGAAATTATGATGGAGTGTTTCTTTTTCTTCTATTTCAAGAATAAAGTCGTAACATTATGAGAATAAAATCTTAAAATTACAAGAATAAAGTCATAAATGAACAGAAACAAGTTGTATTTTATGATAACTGTTACAGGCAGCCCTTTCTTCCCTGAAATGAGGAATGAGGAGCATCGTGTGAAGCTATACTTTAGCATCGGTTTGATAAATCAGGAAATCTTTTAGCAGCAGCATCAAACTGGGCAGGATGTCAAAGTGGACTCTGGTTGCTGATTGGTGGAGCTGGTCGGCCGTCATCTGATGGGCGGAGCTCCAAGCTTTCTTTCTGAAACAAGTTGTAGATGACTTTATTCTCCTAATGTTACAACTTTATTCTCGAAATAAACATTTTAAAAAATCTCTAACCTAACCGTAATACTCGGTCGTAGGAAACAGGTACTAAAATACAAATGAAAAAATTATGAAAATAAACAATACTAAAACTGCTTATCATAAACTATCCCTCCCACTGCTGAGGCTCATCCTGTAATGTGCACCTTTCTGTTAAACTGGAGGATTCCCAGTAAGGGAAGGGAGTTAGCAGGTCCACAGGTGGCTGACCATGACTGGTTAGATCAGGCAGCTCTTCATCAGACTGCAGATGCTTTGAGATGATCCTCTGCACGGTTCGGCCATCATGGACAGGGCTGGCCTCTCCCAGGGCAGCAGAAAGGAAGCGTTGTTGTTGTGGTTTGGAGGCAGTTTTCCTTCTGCATAAGTTTAAACCATCAGGGGATAACGAGGGAGATTTTAATGAACACATGCTGGCTGTGATGATTCAAAGAACTCTGGGTTCTATTATCTGGGTTATGAAATCCTTAAAGCTGCATCATTTTCAGTGACATCTAGCAATCAGACTGCAGCGACATAAAATTAGTTTTATCTTTACCAATACTTGATAAAGAAATTTGATTAAGCTGGTACGTTTTTTTGCCCTTTTCAGCACTATTCTCCAGTCGTGTGAGAAATTTTTTGGATCTGGTCGACCTTCAGCCGGATCCTGCGTCCTGTGTATTGTACTGGGCACGCTGCAAAAATTAGAAATCTCAATAAGTTATTTTTTTTCTTAAAATAAGTGCATTTGTTCTTGAATTGAGCAGGTAAAAGAGGCACTTTGCCAATGGAACAAGACAATTAACTTTTAAAATGATTATTTCAAGCGCATATTATCTAACTATCTTTGTTTATGAGTAAAACTACGCATTCTATTGGCGGATCATCTTATTTACCTGCTCAAATTAATGGTAAATACACTTAATTTAAAAATGTGTTAAGTGCTTAAGCGTTCAGCAGAGGGATCTACCTCACAGTTTGCATGATTTACTGAATCTTGGCAGACGATAACAAGCAAAGATATAAATGAGGGGGATTTATAAAATATAAGTGGAGGTAAAACTGCACGCTGTGAAGAAAGAAACAATCTTCTAGTGAATCTTCTAAAGAAGGAGATTCTGTGATTCTGGCTGGAGTCCTTTTTTCCTAATTTAGTGCCATCAGAGGCGATTGAGTCGGCCATCTTGTGTAGGTGTTCATCTGCTGGGTGAGTGCATGCATGTCAGCGTCGGCTTGATTAGACTGGAGCTGTCAGCTGGTGTTTTAAAAAGATAATTGGACAAGGTGTTATGACCTTGCCTCAGGTACTTTTTTACATCATTATTTATTTTGCTTCCTTTTAACAGCTGCCATAGTGGCTTCTGATAGGAGGACAAATGCAGTGTTTATGAAGAGCAACGCTGTTCGGGGAGACGCTGCTCTCATGGGAGAACGTTGCATGGAAACAACATCAGCACCCAGGAATGATTTTAGACTTTTCTGTTCTTCTACAAAGTTCTGTCTGCTTAATGAGCTAAAAAGGAAACAGACTATTCAAGGCAAACATTTAAAATCTCCTGTATTTTTTACTGAAAATAAATGCAGGTTAATTAGTTACCAATACTGGGTCTGTTCCACCTTTGACTTTAGAAGCGTCCTAATTCTCTGCAGCATTGATTCCATGATGTGTGAGAAACATTTCATCATTTCAGCCTCACCAGCTTCCTGAACTATTCATCAATCAGAGTACAGATTGGAAGCATCTATTATTGGCCCTTTTTTCTAGTTCTTAACCAGAGTGGCACCTGGAGCGTCTAGTGCAGCGTCCAGCATGATATCGGTTAAAGACGGCCATACTTGGCTGTTATTAGTGGTTTAAGGTTCTGTTGTCCATCTATTGCCGCCTTCCAATCCTCCTCTATGTCTTTCCCATAAACTATTTCTTTTTAAATGTGTTTGCTTTGTGAAAAACTCAGTAATCAGCAGTTTTGAAAACAATAAAACCATCCAGTCTGACATGAATGTCACCTGTTACCTACTTCCATTTTTTCCCTCATACTAGTTCTCAGCTTTAACATCAGAGTTTGCTTCTAAATGTTTTAGTGTCGTTATTAAACAGTTGAACCTGAAGAAAGTTTTCATGGACCCTAAGACCAAAACAGAATAACCTGATTTATTTTTAGTTTTTTTTTGTTGGAAAGTGCATATATATAGATATATATCTATATAGAACCACATTTCTCCCTCCATTGCAGGATTTTATGGGTAATGGAATATTCTCTCCCTCCTAATTAAGGGGCCACGTCGTTCCCCTGGTGCTTGAAGGGCTCCTACTCGTCCCACCTTTACTTTACCTCCACATCAGGCCCCTCTCTGCACTTTCAACCAAACGTCTGAGCCCAGATTGTGGAAGAAATATGAGCCAGCACAGGCTCATCCATCATCAGGGCTGCTCCGGGTATGAATTACGGGCAGGTCCCTACCAACAATGGCTCCTATCTTCTATGTTAGACCTCATGCTTGTGTATTTATCACATAAGCGGCTGTGATTCATTGAACAGTCTTGCTGATACAACACCCTGACTGCATCAGTGGGCAGTCAGCCCACTGCTCTGTGATAATACTCCCCAGCCCTTCTTCCCCAGAGCACCCACACAAAGATCTGCATGCTGTGTCTTTTGCTCTTTGTGCTCACGCCTCTGTTGCTTATAAAATAGTCTGATGGTGCTGATGTATGTAGGTCGACCTCCTGCTGAGGCTTGCTGCCTGAGGGATGGACGTGTTGCATTAGTGGGAGAAGAGCTGGAGATGCTGTGGATGTTCTATCAAAGAAGGAGCGACTGCTGTGTGCAGGCCGCTGTCAGACGGAAAAGGATCCGTTTCACACATGGAGAGAAGTGAACTGTCTGCTTTAGAGGAGGATTATTACTGTTTATATCTCTGATAAAGTTCAAACTGCTCAGTGTGCATCTGAATGGGCTTTTAGGTTATAGTTAAAGAGATGAAGTGAAGAAAGACAAAGTTTCCCAATGAGGATCTCAGTAGTTTGATTGTCATGGAATATGATCAGAAAAGGATAAATCAATGTTATACCTAATTAATTAATTCCTAAGGTATCATTCGATATATCCTCATTATATGTATAATCTATATGTCTGCACTTATAAAGCACTTCATCAAGGCCAATTCATTCATTCATTCCTTCATTCATGCATTCATTCCTTCTTTCATTCATTCCTTCTTTCATTCATTAATTCCTTCATTCATTCCTTCTTTCATTCATTCATTCATTCCTTCTTTCATTCATTCATTCATTCATTCTTTCATTAATTCCTTCATTCATTCATTCCTTCTTTCATTCATTCCTTCCTTCATTCATTCATTCCTTCTTTCATTCATTCATTCATTCCTTCTTTCATTCATTCATTCATTCTTTCATTAATTCCTTCATTCATTCATTCCTTCTTTCATTCATTCATTCATTCATTCCTTCCTTCTTTCATTCATTCCTTCTTTCATTCATTCATTCCTTCATTCATTCATTCCTTCTTTCATTCATTCATTCCTTCATTCATTCATTCCTTCATTCATTCCTTCATTCCTTTCATTCATTCCTTTATTCATTCATTCATTCCTTCATTCAATAATTAATTCATTCATTCCTTCTTTCATTAATTCATTCATTCATTCCTTCCTTCTTTCATTCATTCCTTCTTTCATTCATTCATTCTTTCATTCATTCATTCATTCCTTCTTTCATTCATTCATTCCTTCATTCATTCATTCCTTCATTCCTTCTTTCATTCATTCATTCCTTCATTCATTCATTCCTTCTTTCATTCATTCATTCATTCATTCCTTCCTTCTTTCATTCATTCCTTCTTTCATTCATTCATTCTTTCATTCATTCATTCATTCCTTCTTTCATTCATTCATTCCTTCATTCATTCATTCCTTCATTCCTTCATTCATTCCTTCATTCATTCATTCATTCCTTTCATTCATTCCTTTATTCATTCATTCATTCCTTCATTCAATAATTAATTAATTCATTCCTTCTTTCATTAATTCATTCATTCATTCCTTCTTTCATTCATTCATTCATTCCTTCATTCATTCCTTCATTCATTCATTCCTTCATTCCTTCATTCATTCCTTCATTCATTCATTCATTCCTTCATTCCTTCATTCATTCCTTTCATTCATTCCTTTATTCATTCATTCATTCCTTCATTCCTTCATTGATTCCTTCATTCATTCATTCATTCCTTTCATTCATTCCTTTATTCATTCATTCATTCCTTCATTCCTTCATTCATTCCTTCATTCATTCATTCATTCCTTTCATTCATTCCTTTATTCATTCATTCATTCCTTCATTAATTCCTTCTTTCATTAATTCATTCATTCATTTCTTCTTTCATTCATTCATTCTTTCAATCATTCCTTCATTCATTCCTTCTTTCATTCATTCATTCTTTCATGTATTCCTTCATTCATTCCTTCTTTCATTCATTCATTCATTTCTTCTTTCATTCATTCATTCATTCATTCCTTCATTCATTCCTTCTTTCATTCATTCATTCTTTCATGTATTCCTTCATTCATTCCTTCTTTCATTCATTCATTCATTCCTTCTTTCAATCATTCATTCCTTCATTCATTCATTCATTCATTCATTCATTCCTTCATTCATTCCTTCATTCAATAATTCATTCATTAATTCATTAATTAATTCCCTCTTTCATTAATTCATTCATTCCTTCTTTCATTCCTTCATTCATTCCTTCTTTCATTCATTCATTCATTCATTCATTCATTCATTCCTTCTTTCATTCATTCATTCTTTCATTCATTCATTCCTTCTTTCATTCATTCATTCATTCATTCTTTCATTCATTCCTTCATTCATTCATTCATTCATTCATTCTTTCATTCATTCCTTCATTCATTCATTCATTCATTCCTTCTTTCATTCATTCCTTCTTTCATTCATTAATTCCTTCATTCATTCCTTCTTTCATTCATTCATTCATTCCTTCTTTCATTCATTCATTCATTCATTCATTCATTCTTTCATTCATTCATTCATTCATTCATTCCTTCTTTCATTCATTCCTTCTTTCATTCATTCATTCTTTCATTCATTCATTCATTCATTCATTCCTTCCTTCTTTCATTCATTCCTTCTTTCATTCATTCATTCTTTCATTCATTCATTCATTCATTCATTCATTCATTCCTTCCTTCTTTCATTCAGTCCTTCTTTCATTCATTCGTTCATTCATTCTTTCCTTCATTCATTCATTCATTCATTCACAGACTGATGGTAGTTAGCTACACTATAGCCACCATCGCTGCAGCCTCAATGGTTCAGGGTTCAAGAAATGAGCTCTGGATATGATGAGATAGATAGATAGATAGATAGATAGATAGATAGATAGATAGATAGATAGATAGATAGATAGATAGATAGATAGATAGATAGATAGATAGATAGATAGATAGATAGATAGATAGATAGATAGATAGATAGATAGATAGATAGATAGATAGATAGATAGATAGATAGATAGATTCATTCATTCATTCATTCATTCATTCATTCATTCATACATTCTTTCATTCATTCATTCATTCTTTCATTCATTCCTTCATTCATTAATTCCTTCATTCATTCCTTCATTCATTCATTCCTTCTTTCATTCATTCATTCATTAATTCCTTCATTCATTCCTTCTTTCATTCATTCATTCATTCCTTCTTTCATTCATTCATTCATTCATTTATTCATTCATTCATTCATTCTTTCATTCATTCATTCATTCCTTCTTTCATTCATTCATTCATTCATTCCTTCCTTCTTTCATTCATTCCTTTTTTCATTCATTCATTCATTCCTTCATTCATTCCTTCTTTCATTCATTCATTCATTCATTCATTCACAGACTGATGGTAGTTAGCTACACCGTAGCCACCATCGCTGCAGCCTCAATGGTTCAGGGTTCAAGAAATGAGCTCTGGATATGATGAGATAGATAGATAGATAGATAGATAGATAGATAGATAGATAGATAGATAGATAGATAGATAGATAGATAGATAGATAGATAGATAGATAGATAGATAGATAGATAGATAGATAGATAGATAGATAGATAGATTCATTCATTCATTCATTCATTCATTCATTCATTCATTCATTAATTCATTCATACATTCTTTCATTCATTCATTCATTCTTTCATTCATTCCTTCATTCATTCATTCATTCCTTCCTTCTTTCATTCATTCCTTCTTTCATTCATTCATTCATTCATTCATTCTTTCATTCATTCCTTTCATTCATTCATTCATTCATTCATTCATTCCTTCCTTCTTTCATTCATTCCTTCTTTCATTCATTCATTCATTCTTTCATTCATTCCTTTCATTCATTCATTCATTCCTTCTTTCATTCATTCATTCTTTCCTTCATTCATTCATTCATTCATTCCTTCCTTCTTTCATTCATTCCTTCTTTCATTCATTCATTCATTCATTCATTCTTTCATTCATTCCTTTCATTCATTCATTCATTCCTTCTTTCATTCATTCATTCTTTCCTTCATTCATTCATTCATTCATTCATTCACAGACTGATGGTAGTTAGCTACACTATAGCCACCCTCGCTGCAGCCTCAATGGTTCAGGGTTCAAGAAATGAGCTCTGGATATGATGAGATAGATAGATAGATAGATAGATAGATAGATAGATAGATAGATAGATAGATAGATAGATAGATAGATAGATAGATAGATAGATAGATAGATAGATAGATAGATTCATTCATTCATTCATTCATTCATTCATTCATTAGATAGATAGATAGATAGATAGATAGATAGATAGATAGATAGATAGATAGATAGATAGATAGATTCATTCATTCATTCATTCATTCATTCATTCATTCATACATTCTTTCATTCATTCATTCATTCTTTCATTCATTCCTTCATTCATTAATTCCTTCATTCATTCCTTCATTCATTCATTCCTTCTTTCATTCATTCATTCATTAATTCCTTCATTCATTCCTTCTTTCATTCATTCATTCATTCCTTCTTTCATTCATTCATTCATTCATTTATTCATTCATTCATTCATTCTTTCATTCATTCATTCATTCCTTCTTTCATTCATTCATTCATTCATTCCTTCCTTCTTTCATTCATTCCTTTTTTCATTCATTCATTCATTCCTTCATTCATTCCTTCTTTCATTCATTCATTCATTCATTCATTCACAGACTGATGGTAGTTAGCTACACCGTAGCCACCATCGCTGCAGCCTCAATGGTTCAGGGTTCAAGAAATGAGCTCTGGATATGATGAGATAGATAGATAGATAGATAGATAGATAGATAGATAGATAGATAGATAGATAGATAGATAGATAGATAGATAGATAGATAGATAGATAGATAGATAGATAGATAGATTCATTCATTCATTCATTCATTCATTCATTCATTCATTCATTAATTCATTCATACATTCTTTCATTCATTCATTCATTCTTTCATTCATTCCTTCATTCATTCATTCATTCCTTCCTTCTTTCATTCATTCCTTCTTTCATTCATTCATTCATTCATTCATTCTTTCATTCATTCCTTTCATTCATTCATTCATTCATTCATTCATTCCTTCCTTCTTTCATTCATTCCTTCTTTCATTCATTCATTCATTCTTTCATTCATTCCTTTCATTCATTCATTCATTCCTTCTTTCATTCATTCATTCTTTCCTTCATTCATTCATTCATTCATTCCTTCCTTCTTTCATTCATTCCTTCTTTCATTCATTCATTCATTCATTCATTCTTTCATTCATTCCTTTCATTCATTCATTCATTCCTTCTTTCATTCATTCATTCTTTCCTTCATTCATTCATTCATTCATTCATTCACAGACTGATGGTAGTTAGCTACACTATAGCCACCCTCGCTGCAGCCTCAATGGTTCAGGGTTCAAGAAATGAGCTCTGGATATGATGAGATAGATAGATAGATAGATAGATAGATAGATAGATAGATAGATAGATAGATAGATAGATAGATAGATAGATAGATAGATAGATAGATAGATAGATAGATAGATAGATAGATAGATAGATAGATAGATAGATAGATAGATAGATTCATTCATTCATTCATTCATTCATTCATTCATTAGATAGATAGATAGATAGATAGATAGATAGATAGATAGATAGATAGATAGATAGATAGATAGATAGATAGATAGATAGATAGATAGATAGATAGATAGATAGATAGATAGATAGATAGATAGATAGACGGTCAGAAAGACAGACAGATTTCATTGATCTGTTTCTTTAAAATGTTTTATTTATTTTCTTTATAAAATGTGCTATAAAACATTATTTAGGAAAAATGCTCCAGCAAACAGTTTATTTTAATCCCCAGCCTTTCTCTCTCTCTGTTGAAGCCGATGAACGGCTCACCGCCGAGGCAGCAGATATTCCACCAGTTCAGACCTTTTCCTCTATTACATCCTGCCTCCTACGGATATTTACTTTAAAAACAGTTAAAGCATAACTAACATTTCCACATTGCTCTATAATCCTGCTTTGATCCCATTCTTTGCTCAGTGACGCTGCTTTTTATTGATCAGTGGTTGATTATGATCTGAACAACAAAAAAAAACTAATTCCTTGTTTTATGCAGAAAAAGCTGTTGATTAAAGTTGATGGATTTTGTGTTTTATGTTTGAAGCTTTGTTATACTTCTGTTAGAAATGTCACACAAAGACCGGTCAAAGCTTAACTTAATACTTGTTTAGTGGAAATGACTCACTTTAAGGTTTTTAAAACATTTATCCTTAGTTTTACGACATCTAGAAGGAAACTTTTCAACACTATTGACTTCCTGTGGGTGAATATATTTTCTGACTTCTTGCATCATGGTTAGATTCCTGCTATTCCAATGCATGCTTTCCAGGAAAAAGAAAGCGTGCATTATTTTTGCCCTTCCCACTGATTGAGTCTCTGTGCAGCAGTTCTTCACAGGTAAAGTGGGATTCATACCTTAAACATCATGGCTGCAAATTAAACCTGCATAAAGCTGCTGCCTGATTTCACTAAGGTCAGAGCAGGAGGTCATACTCTTTGTTTCTATTTTTGGACAATTTCAAAATTGTGAATAAAAGAGCTTAGTCAGAAATATAAAAATAGCAGCTAAAAAGGAGTTAGTTATAAAAGAAAATTATATGTATATATTTTTTTCAGTTTTTATTGTTAAAAGTATTTTAAACTGGACTTTGTGTCCAAGTTTAAAGACGTTTCGCTTCCCATCCAGGAAGCTTTTTAAATGCAAATGTCAGAAATAGCGTTTAGTTCAAGGATTTTTCTGACATTTGAACTGAAAAAGCTTCCTGGATGAGAAGCGAAACATCTTCAAACTTGGAAGCAAAGTCCAGTGGATTGTTTTTAATTTTTTGGGAATGACTCTGACCTGGATGACTGAGAATCTTGACCAGCAAACTGCCACGAATACAGAGCAATGAAATGAAGTCTCTGCATCTTAACCATCGGCGCCTGGGGAGCAGTGGGGGGGTTAAGGGTCTTGCTCAGCTTGAACTCAGAACCTCAGGATTCCTGAGCCCTAACCACTAGGCCGTCACTCCCCAAAGGCATTAGCATAAAGGGTCCTGCTTAAGGACCCACACTGGCAGCTCATTCCCCCCCAGCTGGGATCCCAACCCAGGCAGGACGGGTGACTTACGCTTTAGCAGAGCCAGCCGCTTATAATTGCTGACAATAGAAACTGATGTCCACTCAGTGACTCCAGTAGAACTTTCTTCACCTGGCAGCAGATGGACATTTACCATGACATGCCAAGAAATGTTTACAGCGAGATCTTTAGATTTGAGTAAGTTTGAAAGCTGCAGTATGTAGAATAGTAAGGCTAGAACATTCTACACCATCTACCCATCATTTTAAACACTGTTAAAGAAGTGATGATGGTAGAGCAGGATGCAGCAGAGGGCTGCAGACGTGTATTGGTGAGCTCTCAGTGGTGGTACCTGCTTCTGCCTTTATCCTGATTCAACCTCTCATAACGTTTGATTTTATGAAGCAATTAATAAAACCTTTGCGTGGTTAGCTATAGCTGCCGTCCAAGCAACAGAAAACTGCAAATCAAACTTCACGGCATCGGCGCGCTGCAACCGCAAGAAACATGGCGGATGGGGAAAAGGAAACATCCTCCAGCAAAGTTCTGGATGCAATTCAAGAAACTGAAGAGGAACTCACAGGAAATATTGACAGAAAAACAGCTGGAATACAAACAACATTAAGGAAGATGGAGTCCTCAGGTTGATGAGATACAGACGCCAGTGAGGAGAAAAAAAGTGATCATGATTTCTGTGAAAGTCTGGCTGAACTCTGGTCTCGTTCCTTTGGAGCCGTCTCTGTTTTTCTCTTTATTGTTCCACTGCTTTTCATGTTGTTGCTTATTAACCTCATATTATAGTAATCCTGTATCAAATAACACACATTTGAGATTAATTATGTTGATCATATCAATCCCTGTAATGCCGAATAAATGATTAGCTAAGCTGCTATCTTGATCATGTTAATGTGACATAAATGTCATAATGGGCTTTAAAGATCTGACCCACATGCAGAGAAACACTCAGAGACCAAGGGTAAAAGTTAACTGGTTTATTGAGGGTTAGCAAAACACAGATGGAGAGAGATATTCTGCTGGGTAACACTGTTGGACCTCAGCGGACTGGTGAACCGGAACCGGAAACTCTGAAGGGAAGATCACAATGATCAGTTCAGGGACCATGGGAAAAAAGACAGAGGCTTGTATATTTCTTGAGAGGCAATCACGACTTGGGGGGTCTTGGTTATTCCTTGGATCCAGTTTGTGGGGTTAAATCCAGAGAAGAATGAAGAGCGGACAGGCAGACTAACGTTGGACCCAGAGGAGGAAAGGAGTGGACTGTCACCTGGTTTACCAGAAGTGGACTTGAACAGATCATATGGAGGTTTCCCCTTGCTCAGTGTGACTCAGTTAATCCTTCCAGGGGTAGAAGGTCCAGGCTTATCCAGGGATACAAGAAGGCTTCCTGCCGAAGAACAAAGACAAAGCAAGTTTAGACTCAGAGAGACAAGACTAAGGTCTCATCTCCACAAACTCTAACCTTATCATTTCTAAGGAACAAACGCTGCCTCTTTGCTTGTTGACTGGAGCCACGGTTTGTTTTACTACTGCACGCCTTGCTTTGGCTGCTTCCTTCACCGGGTTCATTATGCACACTATCTGTGACAGACTAGATTAGTGCAACACACCACCGCTGCCAGCCTCAGTGATCTAATAGCAATGCATAAATTCCTGGTGGCAGACCAATAAAACTCTGATTAGTTTCTCAGCAAAGGTTCACGGATGCAGCAGACATGAGGAGAGGATCAGCATATGATCAGCACTCGCTCTCCAGAGACAACGATGCTCGGAGCCCGAAGCTTCACATCTCCTCCAGTGTCTTCATTGAAAAGCTCTGATCTAGTTAACGGTCATTTGCTTTCATACGTGCTCACTGTGACTAACATGCCTGATCTGAACTGCACAGTGAGAGAGAGGCAAACAATGATTGTGATGATGATGTTGATGGAGAAAATCAGTTTGATGTTGTTTTTCTTTTTTCTTGTAAACCTCATTGTTGGTTTTTTTTTATTTCAGTTGTTAATCTAGCTGTTTCGGGTGTTAGAAGACAATGATAAAGACAAACAATGCAAATCTAGCTCTACTGGCTGGAATTCAATTTAGTGAAAAGAGGAGAAAAACATTTTTCTATCTGTGTGGGAAATGGGATGATTACTGGTTAAAGTGCTCAGGTTTTATTGTCTTAAGGAATTGCTGAACATTAGTTGCCAGGAAATAATCTTTTGACTGCAGGGCGGTGCAGTAGTATTGCTGCCTTGCAGCAAGGCGGTCATGGGTTTAAATCCCGTCAGAGTGCATGTTTATCAAGCATGGTGTTTTTTCTGGGTATCTTGTTTTCCCTCAAAGACTGAAAAAATGCCTGAACTAGCAGCAGCTAAGTGGCCTTAGGTTTCCTCTGTGTGCCCTGCCTCTGGCTCAATGACCTCTGTGGATAGTGTGAGGGGCCGAGGTAAGAAGCAGGAGGAGTCACAGGAATTAATACAATTTTTTTTTTTTTACCCAAAAAAGAAACATGGGTTCAAATCATTAAGATTTCAACCAAAAAGAGAAAATTTAACTCAAGCAAACTGTGCCTAAACTAACTGACTGCATCAACAAACATAGCTGACCTAACAAAGAAATGAGACAGGAGGGTATATATAGACTGGCTGATCAGACCATTATAACACTACAGGAGAAATTCAAACTAAAAAAAACACAAATTACAAATCAAAGCAGTACAGTTAGGTTTGGCAATAAACTGGTCTACATCTTAGAAGAATGAAAAACACACCAACTGCAAAACAAACCCTTAAATGAAAAAATTCAAAAAAGATAAAGGAAAATTAAAATCCCCCCTTTTAGCAGCAGCTGATGGAACAGACCAATTTCCCCTTTATTTAGCAGATCTGAGCCCTGGCTGCCATCTTTTGTCTGACCAAACGCACCATAGAAGGTAGGAAACAGACTAGTGACAAAAAATAAAGAAATATGAATGAGTGCAAACGAATACAGTGAACTAAATGTGTGCACTTACAAATAGAACACATGTATTTGAACTAAGAATAAAGTTTTATTGCAAACTAAAGTATGTGTCTGGATTAAATAAATAGAGGTGCATGTATAGTACAGACTTAAGGTGTGGCCATCACAATAGACCCCATAAAGGGGTCTAGTTTAGAAATAATGGATGCATTAATTACCAAAAAATAAGCCAAGACAACTAGTCTAGGTGTGTATATCTATCTCCAGCTGCCAGTGGGTGAGAGGCGGGGTCCATCCTGGACAGGTCTCCAATCCATCGCAGGGCAACAAACAACCATTCACACCTAAGGAGACTATAGAGAAGCCAGTTAACCTAACAGTCATGTTTTTGGACTGTGGGAGGAAGCTGGAGCACCCAGAGAGAATCCACGCATGCTCAGGGAGAACATGCAAACTCCATGCAGAAGGAGCCTGGGTTGGGAATCAAACCCAGAACCTCCCTGCTGTAAGGCAGCAGTGCTACCCACTGCCCCACTGGGCAGCAGATATATAAAAAATAATAACTTGCCTGGTTCTGCTGGAGGTTTCTTCCTGTTCAAAGGGAGTTTTTCCTCTCCACTGTCGCTACAAGCATGCTTAGTGTGAGGGATTGCTGAAGAGTCAATGCGTCGATGCAATCAGCTGGTTTTCCTTAGATAGAAAACTTTGAATCAATCTGACTGGATGATCTGGTGAACTGGAAAGTGACCTGAGATGACATGATGTGAATTGGAGCTATAGAAATAAACTGAATAGAATTAAATTAACTTTTGTGAGATTGGCTATCAGAGGCCTTTTTTCTTTAGACGCCATGCAGGGTATCCTGAACCGTTCTCTAGATCATAGAAACGCTCCGATCTAATCAAATAAAGGCAGAATGACTCTTCCATCCATGTTTCTGATGGTACCTATAAATGTTGCAAGGATACTTTTACTAACATATCCATTGAAAATGGTTCGTCCAGATAAGGAAACATACATCATTGACACTTTTAGGAGGGGATGATCTGCTGTGTGATAAAACTGATTTACTAAGCTGAGATTAGATAATATTTTAAAACTCCTTATATCTATGTGTATTATTCTTCACCCATGTCCCTCTGTCATTGCAGCTGTAAGGATGTTGATTGTCTTTTTACTGTTTGCATCCATCAAAGCTTCAGCCGTTTACTGCAGTTTGGTAACTTTGGTGTTTTAATTGGTGGAAGGAATGATTGTCCACAAATTAAGAATTTAAAGTTGATCGTCTGCTTGGAGTCCCAGCTGTGTCAGAATGTCTCCGTCCTCGAGGACATGGTGCAGCATAGAACATATTTTGGTAGATGCTAAATTTCTTTCTCAAGGTCTACCTATTCCCATTCAGTATAAAATGCCTCCTCAAGGCCTGTTCTGTATTCATGACATAAGAAGTGTTCATAGCGAATGTTTGAGGGCAGTTCCCATCATAAACATTGGTTTCCTTCGCACCACTGGAGCTGCACCGGCTTTTTTATTCCTCTCTATGCAATAAAGGAGAGCTGAAGTAGATTTTTATAATACAGAATATATGCTTGATAAAATTGCATTAGCTTAGAACAGTCATAACATTTTTCCCCCAAACAGTGAAACTAAATCCTAGTCCTGCAGCTGTTATTATTTTTCCATGTTTAATCCACACCTTAGCTGCTATCAGCATCAGAACCTTTAGAGAAGGAATTTTTGTACATAAACTACATTCTTCTGAAACATTGGACTCGATCTTCCTGCAGTTTTACTCTACTGAGCAGACAAACCAACAGGAACAGCCTCCATCCTCCTACAGTTTCAGGCAGAACACCTGATTTACGTCCCAAATGCTAAGAAATAACTATATTTTCAGCAGGGAATGAAAAATATGCCATCAAAAGGCTTCACTGAATGAACTCATTTTTATACCGTGTCCATTTGGGAACGTTTGCTGTCATGGAACCAAATGTCCTGTTTGTATTTGAAGACTCATACATATTCAATGCAAAGATGATGGGCGAGTGCTCCTGCAGTACGGGGGATTCCAATGTGAAACCATTTAAAGTGAAAACAGACGAACCACATGACTGTTAACTGTATTGAGATTCTCTCTGACAGGCTACCAGCACTTCAGCTCTTTTAGGGTTAAAATTAATACGTTTCATTGTGTCTAATTCTACATTCACTATGAACACGGTTTGAGCATCAAAGAAGCTTCTGCTGCTTCATTTGTGAGGATTGTCCACATTAAGGTCAGACGTCCAGGAAATTATGTCCAGATGCTTCTGCTGCTCCTCTGTTCAATTCAATTCTATTCAGTCTATTTCTATAGCTCCAACTCACATCATGTCATCTCAGGTCACTTTCCAGTTCACCAGATCATCCAGTCAGATTGATTCAAAGTTTTCTATCTAAGGAAAACCAGCTGATTGCATCGACTCATTGACTCTTCAGCAATCCCTCACACTAAGCATGCTTGTAGCGACAGTGGAGAGGAAAAACTCCCTTTGAACAGGAAGAAACCTCCAGCAGAACCAGGCTCAGTGTGAGCGGCCATCTGCTGAGGCCCACTGGGGTTCAAGGAGACAGAAGCAGACATAGAAAAAGAAGCATAGATACAAAAGGCAACTGTCAACCAGCTCCACAGGCGGCCCCGTCCAGGAAACACACAGCCAGGCAGACGAGCTCCGAGCCAGCTCCCATGTCAGAGGATGAAGAGAGCACATCCAGTTAGTCACAGTCAGAGAAACAGGACCACACCGTATGTATGTCTATATATAGATATATATAGACATACATATGAAAAAAAACTGTTTCCTCCCCCTGGTGGGGTGGTATGTGTCATCCTCAAGCTGGGGTCCTCTACCAGAGGCCTGGGAGTTTGAGGGTTCTGCGCAGTATCTTAGCTGTTCCTAGGACTGCGCTCTTCTGGACAGAGACCTCTGATGTTTTACCTGGAATCTGCTGTAGCCACTCTCCCAGTTTGGGGGTCACAGCCCCCAGTGCTCCAATTACCACTGGCACCACTGCTGCTCTTACTTTCCACATCTTTTCTAGCTCCTCTTTCAGCCCTTGGTATTTCTCAAGCTTCTCCTGTTCTTTCTTCTTGATGTTGCTGTCGCTTGGGATTGCCACATCTATCACTACTGCCTTCTTCTGCTGTTTGTCGATCAACACGATGTCTGGTTGGTTAGCCATCACCTGTTTGTCAGTCTGGATCTTGAAGTCCCATAGGATCTTAGCTCGGTCATTCTCAACTACCTTAGGAGGTGTCTTCCATTTTGACCTTGGGACTTCCAGCCCATACTCATGGCAGATGTTCCTGTACACTATGACAGCTACCTGGTTGTGGCGTTCCATGTATGCACTTCCTGCCTGCATTTTACACCCTGCTGTTATGTGCTGTATTGTTTCAGAGGCATCTTTGCACAGTCTGCACCGGGGGTCCTGCCTGGTGTGGTAGACCCCGGCCTCTATTGATCTTGTACTGAGGGCCTGTTCTTGTGCTGCCATGACCTAAAACGTGAAGTCTGTTTCATCAAGGCAGACCATTTTATTCAATTAGTTTTTTTTTTCTTGTGGCGAAATGCAAACAAGTTTCTGACCAAGTTGCATCCCGATATTTCCATTAATAGTTGATGGATGGTAGAGATCTCTGTGTTCACAGCACAGGAGATTGTTTTATGACCTCCACCTTTTAAAAACTGCTCATCTTCACTCCAGACATGTCTGCTGTGCTTTCATAGAGCAGCTGGTGTTATACTGAGTCTGATAGTTCCTGAGTTTCTATTAGTTTCCTATAGAACATCAAAGCAATATACAGGAGACTTTACTGAGAGGTTTCCTATTGCAGGAGCTGAAACTGTAACCAATTTATTTCCATTTTTTAAGCACCCTAGCATCCCTTTGTTGATTTAGCACAATAAAATAAACATTTTAAAGCAGGACTTCAGGTTTGCTTCTGGGGCTCTTGCTGATCTGAGTTCAGAGATATTTTCTGTTGAGCCACTTTTCCATCTGACACTCGCTAACTGCACGATATTTAAACAAAAGGAAAACATTTCCTGATTTATATTCTTTGTGACTTAATGCAACACAACCAAGAACATTAAAGCAGCATCTGCCTGAAAGCTGAAGCAATGAACTCTCTTCCTCAGGGACATTACTACTGATAACTAAGTTACGAATCATTTAATACCATTACTGTCTTCCTGGTTCTTCACAAGGAAATATCATCTCTATAGCAATCTCCCACACTGCAGGATTATCATGGGTCATGATGCAGTAGAATGCTGGATGATTTGTCAAGTTAATAAAATGAACTCCAGGGAGAGCTATTTCATGGCGCCGCTGAAGTATGTTTAAAGTAAGTGGGAGGTGTAGGTGGCCACTGCAGTCATGCTCAGGATCCCCTGCAGCCAAAGTAAATCAAACATCTGCTCATTTACACTCAGTGAGTTCAAGGCTGACATTGCAGGAGCTCCTATGATAGCCATGCGGCCTATCTGTGGAGTCGCCTTAATCTTCCATAAGCATGGGCAGTGGCGTAAATATCGGTAAGCAGAGACAGCAGTTGCTTAAGGACCCACAACCTCTTAGGGGCCCCATCACTGACACCTGGTGGCCCCCTACGCAAATGTAGACTAGGACGTCTCTTTGCAGATGTAATGGGAAAAATTCCTCCTGAAATCCCCTGATCCTAAAGTGACTGACCGCACCGGACCGTATTTATACCCCAACTCATGGCAGATTCACCATGATGGTGAGCCGTTTAAACACGACACCAACAGCAAAGCAGGCACTTTTAATTACTCTGTTAATAACTGTGTTTAGTTCATTAGACGGTTGGTAAAAAATACACTCATATAATATGTTTCAAACCACAATATAGATCTTAAAAGAACGATGTATTTAGGTATTTTATTTTATACTACAATTTAGAATTATGGGTAATCCAGAGTGTAGATTAAACCATAACCGTTACGTACAATGTGTTAGCGACCATGGAGACCAAAGAGGAACTTAAGCAGATTCCAGGAAAGAAAAATAAAAGAAGAGCTGCTGGAAGAACGGAAAAAACTTCCCAAAATAGGAGGACGCTGCTGCTGCAGTGAGTAAAGATGGCGACCAGGAGATGAATGGAGAGAGCGTGGGGGGGAGGGGGGCTGAAGGGACGCCCCATTAGACTGATTTTACAGCAGAATATACTAAAATATATCCATGTCTAGTGAAGGTGAAGAATGATGAAATGTGTATGCGGCACGTTTCAGGTTGGTTGTCTATGCGGGGTGGGGGTATAAGAACTTGGGATGTCTGTAACATGTGGTGGTCACTGTCACCAATGGTTCCATTCAGTCACTATTTTTCCATGTGTGATCATATACTACTGAGAATTGCATAATTGTATCTTCTTGGCCAATTTATGGAACTGTCGGCGTATCCTGAACCTTTATCAGGTTTTATACTTCATATGGGGTCCAGATAATGTTGCTTACGGACAGTGATGGGACTAACGGCGTTTAAAGTAACGGCATTACTAACGCCGTTACCTTGTTTTAGTAACGAGTAATCTAACTAATTACTTTGACTGTAACTATAACGCAGTTACCATTGCAGACACCCCGTTACTGCGCGTTACTCAGGTCGCACAATGAACCTTTTTTCATGATAGGACTCGTGCGCGCCTTGTCATGAGAGAGGGGAGGATGAGAATGGCTGATGTATAGTGAGATTCCGTCTGTCAGTTGGGTAGGTGGGTGTTTCTGCTGGCGGGTGTTAACGTACAGCACACACAGAGAGATGGAGAGTCAGGAGGACTCCAGCAGCAAAACAGCGTTTTCCACATGGAAATACCGGTGTTACGTCGAGCTGCGTTTCCCCATCAGATACGGTTTCCCCTGCATCTCCGCACAGACAGGCAGCAAGAGTCACCGCGCAAGCGACAGGAAACGCGCATGCTCGCTAAAGGCGCGCAACAGCCGCCCTGTGCTCGCGCCACAGGAGAACTATGGAGAGCGTGAACGATCAAATGTTATGGATGGATGGATGGATGGATGGATGGATGGATGGATGGATGGATGGATGGATGGATGGATGGATGATGGATGGATGGATGGATGGATGGATGGATGGATGGATGGATGGATACTCTGCCTTTTCAACCTACTGTATTTTTTATTTTACACATTATTTGATGGCCTTTGTGGCAGGGATGGAGATCCATATTTTATGTCACACACAGAGTATAGATCTAGATAGATAGATGGATAGATAGATGTTGCAGTATCTATAACAACCCAAACACACAGGATTTCAGAATTAGACATCCCCAGTTATTAATTTCATTCACTCACCAGATCTGAATGCCCTGTTAAAAAACTTCACATGGCGTTCCCCCCTGATGTCATTTACGTTGAGTTGCAATAAATGCTAAACTCTCTGCAGGTTCTTGTCTTTGTCGTCCGCACTATTCAGCTGGCTTTGGAAACACACCGCGAGAAGGTGGGGGCTGGGTGGGGAGGGTTACGGGGGCGAGAAACGCAAAAGTAACGCAATAGTTACTTTTACTAGTAACTAGTTACTTTTATTGTGGAGTAACTCAGTTAGTAACTTAGTTACTTTTTGGGAGAAGTAACTAGTAACTATAACTAATTACTTTTTCAAATTAACGTGCCCAACACTGCTTACGGACCTATTGTTGTTACACCATTGAATATGGAGTCATATTCTCTACAACAATTAATCAGATTTGTTTTACATCAAATAGTGCCACAGGTAGTGTTTATGTAGAAACGTTTTTAAAAAAAAGAAAAACAATTCATTTCAACTTAACCTCAATACTTAAGCAAACTAGTAATAAGGCAAAGTATACTCTACAACTTCAAGTATTTCAAAAATATTTTTGTTTTGTGTTTAATATACAAAATAGATATAAAATCCTTACAACTTTTTCCAAAATTTCAGTCACTATACTGAAGGAATTCCTCTTTCCTGACGCAACATATTCTCATTATCGGTTCGTATGAAATAGTACGAAAAGTTATGAACAGTATTTCGTAAGTTTTTGACGTTTTTCCTTGAAAAATCACATCAGTGCGCAGGCAGACAGACGAAAAAAGCAGATCCGCGGACGGACGTAAAACTGGGAAAAACAGTGCAATAATTACTTCTTCATGTCTCTTACTACGTTGCTTGCTGTTTTGTATCTTAGGGTTAGGGCTAATTGTATGCGCAAGGATATCTTGTCTTGGGGCAAGACGTATAGATACGATGAAATACAACGAAAAAAACGTCAAAAATGTACAAAATTACGGTGCATAACTTTTCGAACAATTTCATACGAACTCATAATGAGAATACACTGCCTGACGGAATAGTAGAAAGAATAGAACACATCTAACATTTGTATTTAGCAAAACTTTTCGCTGGCACCAAATATGCAAGAAAATGTAAGCTAACACTGTAAGCTAACACATCACAGAATGTGTGTTAGAGCAGTGATTAAAACCAGTGGTAGAACGTAACAAAGTACTTTTACTTGATTGCTGTATTTAAATACTTTTTTTTGTATTTTTATTTTAGTCCGTTTTTGAGGGGATACTTATAACTTTCTACTTCACTCCATTTCCAGGAAGCTGCTATTGTCAAGGCTCAAAACAGAGAGT
This sequence comes from Cyprinodon diabolis, assembly GCA_030533445.1. Classification (NCBI taxonomy): domain Eukaryota; kingdom Metazoa; phylum Chordata; class Actinopteri; order Cyprinodontiformes; family Cyprinodontidae; genus Cyprinodon; species Cyprinodon diabolis. Next base: position 1,251,513 of record CM060073.1, on the reverse strand, counting down.
CAATCAAAAAATGTTTTTTTAAGAAGGGATATGCAGAGAAGAGCGTTGGCGTCTAAGATAGGAACCCTTTGCATGGAGAGAACACAGGTTAGTGACCACGTTTATCAGGGGTAGGATGATTATGAACATGTGAGTCACTAACCTGGTCTTAAAGTTCAGTCTGTGTCCAGAGGATGAAGTTTGTTGGTGCCGCCCAGAGAGGCCCAGACGTTGACTCCCCAGAGGCCTGGGAACTGGTAGGAAATCAGAACTGAGCAGACAAGAGAAGGAAGGATAATGCAGAGGTCCGAAGAGGAACCGAAGGGAAATCCAGGACGGTGTCAGGAATCAGTTCCAGGATCAGTAAACAGGAATTGGGTTATCACTTCCTGATATTTAAGGAGCAGACGGTCTTCACTTCCTCACCAGAGTGTTTGCCAGTATTGGGTAGTCTAGCCCTTCAGAGTTAGCAGAGTCCACTTTGAGTCTACGTGTCTTCTGAGCTCTTTCAGTGCTAACCTTGTTTTGTCTTTAATTCTCCGGCAGGATGTTCCAGATCCACTGGATAAGCTGGCCATTCTTGGAAGGGAAACACTCGTCAGACTGAGAAAAGGAGACGGATCTCCTCATCTGAACGCTGAGCCCTTCAGGAACCAAGTGACAGGCTGCTAAGCTGCTCCTTTGGGATCTCAATAGTCTGCCTGTCCGCCCTCCAATGAACTAAACCTTTAACAGACCAAGCCTCCACAAACGGGATCTAAGAAACCCTGCACTACAACCACAGTGAGTCCAAGTTACTTAGTATTCAGACCTTCTGCCAGTTTTCCCACAGTCCATGAACTCTCCACTCTGATCGCCTCATAGAGCCTCTGTTTCCGGTTCACCTGACCGCAGGAACCTCCCCAAGCTGAAGAACTGTTTTTCCACTAACTCTGTACAGTTATCCTCAAAAAAGGTGTTAAACCTTTCTCTGTCTCTGTGCGTGCTTCTGCATGTGGGTCAAATATATTCAACCCATCATGACACACATAGGCAGCTGTTTAGAGGACTTGGGACTCAGACTACTGACTGACCAACTTACTTTTTTCTTTTCATTTTACTAAGCCTTATACGCTGATGACTAAGTTCAAGTAATTTGAAATGTTTTGAGTAGTTATCCTTCACATATTATGTGTGTGATGCCAAGATTGGGTTGAAGGATTCCACCAGTATAGGTTTACAGATCATCGTAGGTAGCATGGTCAAGATGCGATTTATGCTACGGCCAACGCCGGAGGAAAGGATGGTTGTCTGGCGGAGCCAGAGTCGATGGGATAGTTTCCTCTTGAATGAGTATGACAAGAAAGAGAAAGATGCTCACAGGACGCCAGGCCATGTGGGAAATGATGATCTTTTTTGAGGGTTCAGTAATATTCACCTTGTTTTTCATATTTACTCTGGTTTTAATATTAATCATGATACTCAGCAGTGGTTAATTAATGGTTTCAGCCTGCTAGCTTTGTACCACATGGGTCAATTTTCACCTGCCAACTTCAGCTTTCTACCTGTCTTCCTGCCTGGATTCATGAACAACAACACCTCCTTCTCCTCTGAATTTTTCTAATGTTGGTAAATGCTCTCATCATCATAGCCTCACCTTAGGAGTATCGCTCAGAAACAAACCTTCATAGTGACTCATCACCAACCAAATTGTTAAGCAAGTGACTCAAACTGAAAATTCTGTCTCACTGGGCCCCACAAAGCCAACCCTCAACCTGCGGTGTCCACTTCAAAGGATTTATTAACTACCCTCTGCTCACTCTCAACTTTGTTTATTTTGGTTGAGATAAAGCCTGGCAGACACTGTACGATATTTTCAGTCATACTAAGCTGGAGCTCAAACTGTACGAAGAAACCACAGGGTTTAAAAGTTCAAAGCTCATACGTTTGTTCTTCCGCTGCTCTGATGCGATCTACCTGCTCACACTCTACGTCCAGAAACCTCATGTCGGACCCAACGTCGAGAGATAGCGCTGGTTGGACTTGTCAGTCTGGAAGAACTCCCTTGTTTGGACATGCGCAGCGCGAGGTTCAATTAAATCGGCTTGTAGCTCTGCTTCAACCGCAGGATTTACCCACCAACACCTTACGACGGCCGACTGCATTTCAAACATATTTGATTTTCTCCTGAAATTACGATTCCTGATGGGGAGGTGGTCTTTGGAGGCCGATCGCCCCTCGTTACCCCCTGTACACTACATGAGGCAGGACGCACCATGAGGCTCAAACTCAATCTAAAAGATTCTTACACGACTGGAGAATCGGCCCGAAAAGGAGAAAAACCTTTAACGTTTATTTCCTGCTTAAGCTAGATGCCATTTTTCCTGGTCTTGACCCCTCTAGCTTGGCCCACCCCATGCATCGCCCTTTGAGCCCGGCCCATCAGGGTTTCTTGGCATCAACCTCTTTGGTGTAATTTTTTGAAGTTTGTGTATTGGTGGGGTTATATTTTTACATCTGGATGAGTTACACTTTAATATATTTATGGATATTAAGGCTAAAACATCAGCTTCAAAAACTCAGACAAATAATCATGAACATGTATCAGAACTAGAATGTTTCATTTTTGTTTTTGGTTCATGCAATCCACTGCCGAGTGAAAAGTTTAATGGTTAATGTTTTTTTTCCTCCCATACTTTGCTTCATACAAGTCAGGGAGGAAAGGATGATGCATGACCTCATGCAGGGCTGAATCAGAAGTCGCCCAAACAGCAGCATATCTCTCTGTTGCAGTGAGATTCAGAGCAGACCTCATCCATCATTTATGGATGACTCTCTATTACACGTTCATTTGAATGAGAGGATAAAATCCCTCCTTCTCTATTTTCTTTTTCTCCAGCTCTAAAGGTCAGTGATTGAATGTAATCCACATACAGGAGGTAACCCGATTTTCCTCTCACTTGCTCAATAATTCCAGAGCTTTGTGGTTCAGTAAATAACAGTGCCAACTTAGTATGCAACAGAACTGTTGCATCAATCTTCTGGGGAATTGGTGGGATTATTCTCTGTCAATTTAGCATAGAATTGGGTTTATTATTCAAAGCAATGTAGGATCCGTCTGTTGCAGCTTATTTGATAGAGCGCTGATGTGCAGAAACTCTGGTTAGTGTTAAGCTCTGCTATCCGATGACCCACTGTTAGGGAGGAAACAAACCCTGACATTATCCTGTCCTGTTGCTTAATGCACCTGGACACCCGTATGCAAACAGTCTTTCTAATTACCTTTGGTATCATGTCTCCTGGATGCCTTGTGTCCTGTGTTTGCAAACAAGGAATCTCATTTCATGGCATTAATTTGAATATAGAAAAAAAAATTCACTGACATCTCAGAACTGTGTTGGTTAACAAGTTAGAAGTGATGGTTGGTCCTTGGCTGGTCCCCTACATTTCCTTTTTAAACATCAATCTTTGAACTAAAATATTCTGTCATGATTTGTGGACATTAAGATCTAAAGAGAAGCGCCATCTCCTGGTCAGGGTCTGACCAGTGAAAAGGTGGAGTCAGAGTAAAATATATGTTGGGTTCATGGAGGGGATTTTGCTGGGAGTTGCAGGGGACTGACTGGGAAGGGCCATTTTGAATGGCTGCTACTGTAGAGGAATTAATTAACCTTTTTGACATAATAAAATAATTATAATAATGTATTCAAATGTATTTATTTAATAATCCAAGGTCATAACATAAAGTGTTTCCCCTTTAACCCTTTATACTACAAAGTCCTGAAACTTTACTTAGCTTATGGTTTTGTGTTTATGTTTTTAACCATGCCCTTCTTGTTTAATTTACCGTATTTTTTGGACTATAAGCAGCTGCTTTTTTTCCAACGCTTTTACCCATCTGCTAATAAGAAGGTGTGGCTTTCTAAAAAAGGCTTTCTTCTGTCCAACTGTATTAATTCAATTCAAACAATCCGTTCTCTCCATTTCATAGCGTTTCTCTTGGCTGAGCCGCTTCCATTATATTTATCTGGTTGCAATATTTTCTGTCCAATCAGATTTCAGCCTCAGTGTGTTGCTATTTCAATCTAATCTGCCCAGGGCCTTCAGAATCAGCAGAGCTGCTGATGTTACCTTAGCACTAGAAATCCCAGAGATACGAGAATTTTCCCCAGTCCCCCCAGCAGTACTCCACAACTCATGAATCCCTTTTCAGATGTAAATGCCCCATTAACGCTGTGGCTGGAGAACCATTCCACCCCCTTCAGTTTCGGTTTTAGCTCAAGTCTCTCTCTTTGAGACTGTTTTACCTGAGATCCGGGGGGGGGTGGGGGGGGGGGGGGATCATATTTCAGTGTCGCCAACAGCGCAGCGATCAGACGATAACTGATCTGTACAAAGAAAATAGCTGCATGAGCTGGAATGCTGTAGAAAGCAACAATATTTCTACAATAATGACCATTAGTGGGGAGTGGCGGCCTAATGGTCAGGGCATAGGGCTTTGAATCCTGAGGTTGTGAGTTCAATCCGCCGCTCCAACACACTGCCACCCTGAGCAAGACCCTTAACCCCCACACTGCCCCTCACAATGGCAGCCCACTGCTCCCCAAGGGGAGGGGTTAAATGCAGAGAAGTAATTTCCCTCTGGGATTATTAGAGTACAAAAAAATATACATATTTTTATTTTGGGGGAAATATAACTCAAGCGATCTCTCTCCTCCGCTGCAGACATGCAGACAGCATGTTGAAACTGCAGCAAAGTTGGCAATATATTCACAGATTCAGCTTTTCCGGATTAATAACTCGTCAGCGGATGAATTATTCTACAAAACAGACACCGCTCCCAAACCACAGCAATGCAGACAGTGAGCTACAACCGTAGTTTCCAAAAAAAACGAATCTCCTATCCGGCCGGGAGAATTACATTGGCCCCTATGGGGAGCTCGCTGCTCCAAAAATGCTTCTACCGTCTGCAAGTTGCAAAATAATCAGAGAGAAATATCCAAAAGCGTCACCAAGGAGAGGTGGATTATTATCACATTTATTGGATTAGAAAATATTACTTTTCTGAGGAATTTTCAAAAGCCTAAATGACAAATGACACCTGTTTTATTATTTGAATAAGTATAAAATGAGCAATAATTACACTATAGGTCATTGTAGTCCTTCCAAACCTGTAGGAAACACAGATAACCTCATCTGGATCAGACTACAACTCTTACTTTGGGGAAATGTGATAAATTCTATTTTTTTTTTTATAGATTTTTTTCATTGTTATTCTAAGCAGGCCAGGTGTGCAAATCTCTGCAACAGGAACCACAGCACTGAGCGTTGTGTTCACTGCACACAGTATACCTGTCACACATGCAGGAAGGACTCACCTTGGGTTTGTAGAAACTGCTAAATGGAACAATTGTAGCTTCATATGTAGAGCTTTTCCTTGGTGGAAATAAATGTTAGAGCTATACTGAAATCAGACTGTTTGTCATTCTCTAAGCTGAAATGTTGAATGACATGAAAAGGTGAGAACAGACAAAATACAATTATTCTCTACGTTTCTTTCACATAGTGAGCTTTGCAATATAAATGAGTCTGTTGGTGAATGGACAATATTAATAGGCTCTGCCTTGCCTTGTTGGAAAAGCATGGCTATGACCTGTTCTCAGCTCAGGACCTTCAACAATATGCTGCTTGCTTAAAAAGAAAGATATAAGTTGAACAAACTATTTTAAATTCATACAACATTATCTGGGTGGGCCCCATATGAAGAACAACACCCCATGAAACGTGCCCCATACATGCACACTTCATCATTCTTCACCTTCTCTACACATGGATATACTGTACTTTAGTATATTCTGCTGTAAAATCAGTCTAATGGGGGCTACCTTCAATAACCCCCCCACCCCCCACCAACGCTCCCGGTCGCCATCTTTACTCACTTTTTGGGAAGTTTTTTCCGTTCTTCCAGCAGCTCTTCTTTTATTTTTCTTTCCTGGAATCTGCTTCAGTTCCTCTTTGGTCTCCATGGTCGCTAACACATTGTACGTAACGGTTATGGTTTAATCTACGCTCTGGATTACCCATAATTCCAAGTCGTAGTATAAAAAATAAAATACCCAAATACATTGTTCTTTTAAGATCTTTATTGTGGTTTGAAACATATTATATGAGTGTATTTTTTACCAACCGTCTAATGAACTAAACACAGTTATTAACAGAGTAATTAAAAGTGCCTGCTTTGCTGTTGGTGTCGTGTTTAAACGGCTCACCATCATGGTGAATCTGCCATGAGTTGCCGTAGAAATACGGTCCGGTCTGAAAGACTAGCATCAGGTGGGTTTAAGAGGAATTTTTCTTCTGAGCAGAGTAACGGCTGGAAACCCCAAGGTCAAAGATGGTAGAGAATGATCGAGCCAAGATCCTGTGGGATTTCCAGATACAGATTGACCGAATGGTAACCGCAAACCAACCGGACATTGTGGTGGTGGATAAAAAGCAGAGGAAAGATGTTGTGGTTGCCATGGCAATACCAAGTGACTGCAACTTCAGGCTAAAGGAACATGAGAAACTAGAGAAATACCAGGAGCTCAGAGAAGAGCTGGAGAAAACCTGGAAGGTCAAGGCATCAGTGGAACCCGTGGTCATTGGGGCCCTCGGGGCAGTGGCCCCCAAACTGGAGGAGTTACAATTCAATTCAATTCAATTCAATTCAATTCAATTCAGTTTATTTATATAGCGCCAAATTCACAACACATGTCATCTCAAGGCACTTTACAGTTCAACCAGATCATACAGTCAAATTGATACAAAGTTTTCTAAGGAAAACCAGCTGATTGCATCGACTCATTGACTCTTCAGCAATCCCTCACACTAAGCATGCTTGTAGCGACAGTGGAGAGGAAAAACTCCCTTTGAACAGGAAGAAACCTCCAGCAGAATCAGGCTCAGTGTGAGCGGCCATCTGCCGAGGCCGACTGGGGTTCAAGGAGACAGAAGCAGAGATACAAAAAGCAGCTGTAAAAGGCGGCCCCGTCCAGGAAACACACAGCCAGGCAGACGAGCTCCAAGGCAGCTCCCATGCCAGAGGATGAAGAGAGCACATCCACCCAGCCACGGCCAGAGAAACAGGACCACACCTGAAGACAGGCCGATCTCCAACATCTAGAAACAAGGGTGTTGATGGCAGCAGCACAGCTGATGTTTCTTTCCAGGATGACGTCACAGCCAAACAGGAACAGACGAGGCAAAGCTACTCTGAGGAAAAGCAGAGAGAGCAGAACGTTAGAGATTGAACTAACAGATTCTGCAGAATAGGAGAGCAGAGAGAGAATGAAGCAGAATGATGAAAAAGGGGTCCCTATGTCCTCCAGCAGTCTAAGCCTATAGCAGCATAACTATAGAGATAGCTCAGGATAACCTGAGCCACTCTAACTAGAAGCTTTATCAAAAAGGAAAGTTTTAAGCCTAGTCTTTAAAGTAGACAGAGTGTCTGCCTCACGGACTAAAACTGGTAGTTGGTTCCACAGGAGAGGAGCCTGATAACTAAAAGATCTGCCTCCCATTCTACTTTTAGAAGTTCTGGGAACCACTAGTAAACCTGCAGATTGAGAGCGAAGTGCTCTGTTAGGAACATGAGGAACAATCAGATCTCTGATATCAGATGGAGCTTGGCCATTTAAGGCTTTATATGTGAGAAGGAGGATTTTAAATTCTATTCTGGATTTAACAGGAAGCCAATGAAGAGAAGCCAGGATAGGAGAGATATGATCTCTCTTTTTCATTTTCATCAGAACTCTGGCTGCAGCATTTTGGATCAGCTGAAGGCTTTTAACTACAGTTTGTGGACTTCCTGATAGTAAAGAATTACAATAGTCCAGCCTTGAAGTAACAAATGCATGGACTAGTTTCTCAGCATCACCCCTGGACAGGAGATTGCTCATTTTTCCAATATTCCTCAGATAAAAGAAGGAAATTCTAGAAACCTCTTTGATCTGGGATTTAAATGACAGGTCCTGATCAAAAATAACACCAAGATTTTTTACTTTATTATCTGAAATCAGTTTAATCCCATCCAAATGAAGTGACTGGCTAATCAGCTTCTTTTTCAGAGACTCTGGTCCAAAGACTATAACTTCTGTTTTGTCTGCATTCAGAAGCAGAAAGTTAAGAGTCATCCAGGTTTTTATGTCTTCAGACATGCCTGTAATCTATGTAATGGGTTAGCTTCATCTGGATTATAGACAGATATAGCTGGGTATCATCAGCATAACAGTGGAAATTAATCCCATGCTGTCTAATAACTCTACCAATTGGGAGCATGTATAAAGTAAAGAGAATTGGTCCTAGCACTGATCCCTGTGGTACTACACAGGTAACCTTTGAGCGTGTTGAAGATCTATCATTAACATAAACAAACTGAATTCGATCAGATAGATAGGATTTAAACCAGTCTAGTGCTGTTCCTTTAATTCCAACAAAATATTCAAGTCTTTCTAAAAGAATATTATGATCAAATGTATCAAATGCAGCACTAAGATCCAACAGGACGAGCACAGATACAAGTCCATTATCTGAGGCCATGAGAATATCATTAGTGACTTTCACCAGAGCTGTTTCAGTGCTATGATGAGCTCTAAAGCCAGACTGAAACTCTTCAAAAAGTTCATTATGGTGGAAGTGATCACACACTTGTTTGGCAACTACTTTCTCAAGAATTTTGGATAAGAAAGGAAGATTGGATATAGGTCTATAATTAACCAAGTCATCTGGGTCAAAAGACGGTTTCTTAAGCAGAGGTTTAATTCCAGCAACCTTAAAAGCTTTAGGTACATATTCCTGTAACAGAGATAGATTAATCACATCTAAAATGGAGGAGGAGATCAAAGGGAATACCTCCTTAAATAACCTGGTTGGAACTGGATCTAACATACAAGTTGAAGGCTTAGATGAAGACAATAGCTAACTCTGAAAGTTCAACTGGATCAAAGCAGTCTAAACCCGGTTCAGATTCCATGACTACCTCAGGTACCATCGCGGATAGAGGAGTGCTTATGATCTTATTTTTAATAAGATCAATCTTATTTATAAAGAATCCCATAAAATCATTGCTGCTAAGAGCAGGTGGAATGGACGGTTCAACAGAGCTATGGCTCTGGGTGAGTTTGGCAACTGTATTAAAAAGAAATCTAGGATTATTCTTATTCTCCTCTATTAATGAGGAGAAGTATGCTGCTCTTGCTTTACAAAGGGTCCTCTTATACAGCAGTAAACCATTTTTCCAGACTAGGAAGGACTCCCGCAGGCCTGTGGAGCGATATTTTCTCTCCAGTTTCCTAGCATTTTGCTTCAAAGTACGCAGCTCTGCATTAAACCAAGGAGCAAGCTTTCTATTTTCAACGGTTTTCATTTTCAAGGGAGCTGCATTGTCTAAGGCAGTACGCAGAGAACTAGCAACCCCATCAACAAAATCATCAACCTGTGAAGGGGAATAAGCTAAGCTTTTGCACTCTGCAGCACTGCTCAGCGACACAGAGGAGAGAGAAAGTGAAGCAGATTCTTTAAAATTTATAACTGCACTATCTGATAAAGATCTACTAAAATGTAACCTTCTTTTGGGGGAGGAGAACTCTGTTAAAGTAATCCTGAAGGTTATTAGAAAGTGGTCAGAGAGGACAGGTTTGTGAGGAAATACTCTTATTTCTTCACATTCTATGCCGTATGTCAGCACAAGATCCAAAGTATGAAGATGAGAATGTGTGGGACTATTCACATTTTGAACAAAGCCAATAGTGTCTAAGATAGCATTAAAGGCTGCTCTTAAGCTATCGCCTTCAATGTCAGCATGGATGTTAAAATCTCCCACTATGATGACCCTGTCAGTATTTAATACCAAATCAGAAAGGAACTCTGAAAACTCATCTAAAAATTCAGAGTAAGGACCTGGCGGACGATACAAAGTTATAAAAAGAAGAGGTTTTCTTGCCTTGAAATTTGGATCAGGGAAATTAAGGGTTAAATGTTCAAAAGAGTTGTAGGTATTAACTGTTTTGGGAGTTATCAGTAAGTCAGACTGGAAGATTGTTGCTACTCCTCCTCCTCGCCCAGAACTTCTGGGGATGTGAAAATTTAAATAGCTTGAAGGAGTTGCCTCGTTTATGCTCACATAATCCTCTTGCTGCAGCCAGGTTTCTGTAAGGCAAAACAAGTCAATGTGATTATCACAAATCAAGTCATTAACTAGCAGACTTTTAGAGGAAAGAGATCTTATGTTAAACAGACCGCATTTAATTGTTTTAACTTTTTCCCCAATTGGAGTTATTTTGATTTTAATTAGACTATCATGATTTACTCCTTTGGGAATATTTGCTAATTTATTAGATTTTGGTCGTGGGCAAGACACTGTCTGGATGGAGTAAAGAGTGGGTAACAGTAGAGAAGCTGCAGAGATGTGTGTTAAACTACAACTCTGCTTCCTGGTCTGCACCCTGGGGGGTCAGGGTTTTGGAGGACTAATAAATGTGGCCAGATTCCTAGAAAGAAGAGCTGCACCATCCAAAGTGGGATGGATGCCGTCTCTCCGAATCAGACCAGGCTTTCCCCAAAAGGATTGCCAATTATTAATGTAGCCCACGTTGTTTTCAGGACACCACCTAGACAACCAGCGGTTGAATGACGACATGCGGCTAAACATGTCATCATTACAGCAGATCCCTGGAAAAACATCAGACATCTCGGTCCAGAAGAGTGTAGTTCTAGGAACAGCAAAGATACTGGCAGAACCCTCAAGCTCCCAGGGCTCTTGAAGAGGACCCCAGCTTGGAGGAAAAAAGGGGGGAGAACACTCACGATGGGGGAGGAAGTTTTTTTTTTTCTTTTTAATAAAGAACATCAAGGGATAAGTAGAGTAAGTTGATGGGTTCCCACTGAATGCCTAGGAACCAGATGGACCGCCTGGCTCTGCAAAACAGCACCTGTCACTCCTAACCAATCACTAAAGTTCTAGTTTAGAAACGCAGGATTTATTAAACTCAACTCATTGGATATTTATTGAAATATTGCAAAGGAGTGATTCACCAAATAGTCCTTACTGGAAATCTGGAAGAGGTGCCGATTAACCGACTGAACAAAAATTGTCATGGTTGGTTTAGAAATCAAACCCACATGCAGAACACCACTTGGAGACTGATAAAAAGTTCAACAGAGTTTATTAAAGGTTTGCACAGAGATAACATGAACTGGATTCTGGAAACTGGTCCGGGCAGGATTCTCAGGCGTCTGCAGAGACGGATAGTTTGATTAGCCAGGTTAACAGATTAGTTGTTGGGTTTTCAGATGTTTCTGAAAATACCTTGAAGAGGTCCAGGCTTTCTTTCTGAGAGAGGGAACCGGTTGGGTCCAGAGACTGTTGGTTCAGCAGAGTGCTCAGCAGCAGCAGCGTCTAGCTTCTGACTTTCCAGTGACAGACCTTGGTTTGAGGGATTAGCTCTTTCCTTAAGAGCAGCAGGTGGATTCCAGAGTGAGATCTTCAGGTTTGGCTCTCTAGGGCAGGCAGGCAGGTAACAGGCTAAGCTCATCCAGAGCTTCAGACGAGAGACAGGTTTCCTATGAGCGAGAAGACAGAGGCAGGTTAGAATTGGGTTTCTCTTAGAGACAAAGATTATAGTAGTTCAGAGGCTCAGGTTCGCTAACCAAACTTGGTCAACACTGCGCCGTTGAAGGAAGGTCTGGCTGCTGATTATATAGGCAGGTCTCCTGATGGGCTGATGAACGTCAGCTGTGCTGGAGGGCTCCAGCCCAGGAGATCCACAGCGCACTCTGCTGGAGAAGGTGGAGAATCTCCAGATCCCAACAAAAATAATGTGTGGATGTTTTTTCTAAACTACTGTAGAAAAAAAATAACCAAACAGAGAGGAGAACAAAAAGCAAAGCATGATTTAACAGGCAGCTTTCCAATAAAGCAGCATAATAAATGAAAAACATGAAAAACAAAAATGCATCAAAGAACATTATAAATGTTTACATTCACTACCCCCCTCATTATGGTGGTCTATCACTTGATAACCTGAGAAAATAATCTTATTGGTCAGAATCCAAGATCAACAACACCTGAAAGAGCCCTGAACATTTAAATAATGTTAATGTGTTCATATTTAAAGCTGCATGCAATGCTGCTGTTAATGCATTAACTTCTGAGAATCTACAAGGAGATACAAACATGGTTACCATGGCGATACAATTCACTGAAGGACATTTGTAACCCAATATGTGAACAGAGAAGAAACAAAAATACAAAATACTGGGGACTGAGACTTTCTTGCTGCCTACCATTAACCAGGCAGTAACTAAACAAACCATGACCACCTTAACTAGCTGTGGGGATTTCTGCACAGGAGAGCAGCTATTAGGACTCTGACTTGAACGCGTTTTTATTCCTGCAGAATTTCCTGACAGGAGCTTTAGACGTTTGGAGGTCCAGCCCAGCTCCTTTGTTTTAGACCTTTAAACCTTTTTTAACCAACTTTTACCTCATTGAGCCCTGAAAGGTTCAGCAGGGGAGCTGAGATGCATTTCCTTTATCTTTCTTGCTAATCTTTTTGCATTACTGATCATTTAAAATCAGTATTATGATCTTTAATCAGGGCCTTATTCTTCTCGTAAGGCTGAAGGGAAAACTTTGCAAAAGTTGATAGAAACTGAACTTTTCACCTAGGGGAGAAACAGTGGAGTACATCAACTCTGAGTCTGTGTTTAAGTTAGCGGGTCAGACATTAACCTTGGTGGGGGGTGAGATGGGGGCACAGAGACCCGACCTGATGAAGGAAGCAGGCACCTTCACAATAACAGCCTTTACTATAGAGCCAGGAACCAATAGGGCCTGAGACCAGCAGGTGGTGGAGATGGGTACATCGCCATAGCAACCAGCCAAACATCACTCATTTAATCAGTCAGTAAGGTATTTATGAGGATTCATAAAAACTGTTATTTGATTACATATATATAAAAAATAAATGCATGTAAAAAAATCTGAGAAATGTCAAAAAAAAAGCTATAAAATGTAAGTTACTCTTAAAATATTAAATAATAAAAAAAAGGGCAAATAATAATTATGAACACCTATAAAAGTCACTGAAATCGATAAAATTTGAGAAAAGTTTACTAACAATCTGGGATGATCGGATCAGATAGCAGAATAGAGAGATATGCAGAAGAAGGAAGCATCAGGCTGGATTTAAAGCCTTGGATGGGATCAGCAGCCTGGGAAGGAGCTGACAACAAGAAATCCTATCAGGCAGCAGGAAGGGCACACCATCAGAGGCCCTGAATGCAGCAGTGAACATTGAGGAAGGAATCCACAGAGGAAGGGTTAGATCTGACTAGCATCACTATTCCAATTCAGGACCGGCTTTGAAACCTGAAGACAAAGCAGCGTCCAGAAGGAAATCCCTTCACTGAGCATCATATCCAAATGCAAACTGCAATCCTTTGGATTTTTAATGGCTGCTCTTTCATATGTGGCATTTCTCCGCAGATCAAACCTCTCATGGGAGACATGGTCCATTTTAATGACTGTTCTTTCTGTCCCTGAATCCCTGACCTGAAGCAGCTTCCAGAGTCTGGGCCGTCACACAGCTCCGATGAAGGGAAATAATTAGCATGCCACACACACATCTAATGTGAATGATGACTGAGGGACACCAAAGAACACCCAGCCTCTCTCTGGTCTGGCTGCACTGAGCATCAGTGAGCTTTGATAACAGCGGCGCGGTGGTCAGCCCAGCTGGGGGCCTTAGATCAGAGACAACAGACAGCTGGGGGCCCAACAGAACAGACCCTCCACAGCACAGCAGGAACTTTGCATCATCGCTGCCTGTTTTCCCTTCAACAGTCCTTGGAAATTCAACTCGCAGGTCCTGAAATGCATCTTAATCAGACTAAAATGGGCTTATTTTGGCACAGCAGATAAAACCTGGCATTTAGTGACGTAATTATTTATCTCGTTCATTTTACCTCTAAGCGTGAAAACAGCTTTTTCCCGTCCTCTGGTGTGATTTAGGTTAATAGAATTAGAATACATTCCAGTTCGATCCTCACAAGAGCTTTTAATCTAAAGGAGATGAAGAGCACTCTGTGAGGAAGCGATGGGGGGGTGTAATTACTTGTCAAAGATTAGCTTTTTTTATCAACATATTAACAGGTGCATAAAGCCGGCTCTGTGCTCTCAGAGGAAGCAGGGAGAAAAGCGTCTTTCTGTTTTTAATCCCTTCAAAGATTCCCCTGCTTTTGTTTTTCCTTTGCAGGATTCTGAGATCCTCCCAAAGTTAATCTGACCGCCTCCAGGGCCGCGTCCTGGATTATACACTCCTCATGATTACTCACTTCCAGCTGAACATACTGGAGCCTAAATCTAGCTAATCTATCATCACCTAAAATCACCTTCACCTCAAGGCGAAAGAAAAGCCCTGAAGAGCAGACAAAGTATCCACGGCAACAGCCACTGGGTTTAAGGGAAAAGATTACAGCTGGATTATATCATGCAGACGGAGAATTAGCATTTCATGACACCCAGATATTGGAACGGTGACCGTCACATAAGAGGCTGTGCTTCTTCGTTTTTAGCAGCCAAAACAAAAATCTTAGCAAAAGTTAACAGACCCTGTTTATATTTCATTAAACCAACTCATTAGGGGCGGGGCTACAATTCAAACTAAACTGTTCTCCTTGCTTAAGGTTCAAAACTGCAGAATCAAATACAGGGTCCTTATGTTGGGAAAATAACTGACACATTTTTGGATACATCAAACCTAAACCTAAATGTCAGTACTGTTGTGTTATGGATGTAAAGTGGGTTTCTGTCCCTAGTCACTTGCCGTAGCCTAGCAGGCATCGCTAGGCATGCTTGGAATGGGTTTTGAGGAAGTCAATATGGAGGCCAATGTTATCGGTAAAATAGCTGAATAAATTACAACTGAACTCTCAAGATTATGTCCTTTTTTGCACAAATCGAAGAACATTGCAATTAGTATGGAAAGTAGAAAAACCCATTCCATATTTCTGATGCTATCTTTATTATTAGAAAAAGTTCAAATTGAATATCTACAGACAGTGATCAACAATTGTATAATCAAACCACTGATTTATATAAGTGTGTGTTTTCCCTGACATTTTCACAAGCAGAAATAAATATCACTTCAATCGTTACTCTCTCATTTTTATAAAATTCTAAAATAAGTGGTTTGTTTAATATTTTCATAAAACCATAATGAATTAGGGAAAATAAATATGGTATTAGAGCAGTGGTCCCCAAACTACGGGCTGCGGGCCAGATGCGGCCCGCCTCCACATTTGGTCCGGCCCCCTGAAGTGTTTTTTGTTGTTGTTTTTTTTTGTATTTGAAAATAAAATTTGCAATAAAATGTTCCTTAATTATGAAGTTTTTTCATTATTAACTATTAGTAACTATTTCATACACACATATAACGTGACAATGTTCCACCCTTTTGGGGTCTGTGCCCCTATCTGGCAACCCCCTGAAAAAAATCTTAAACCCGCCCCTCTCAAAGAGATACGGAAGAGGATTAGGGCCATTCAAAAAAATAAAAATAATAGTCTATTCAATTCTAACTCAATTCTAATCTCAGAATTCTGAGATTAATGTCAGAATTCTGACTTTTTTCTCAGAATTCTGACTTTAATCTCAGATTTCTGAGGGAAAAAGTCAGAATTGAATAGCCATTTTTTTTCTCTTGCACGGCCCTAATCTCTTCTGTAAAGAGAGAACAGAATAATGGCGGAAAAGAGTAGGCAAGAGAAAAATTGCTTTTTTAACCTGAATTGGACAAACGATTATTTTTTGTTTAATGCAAAGAAAAGGCTGTCTTGTCTCATCTGTCAAGAGGCGGTGGCGGTATTCAAAGAATATAACCTGCGAAGACACTATGAATCCTATCATAAAGACAAGTATGATAGCTTCCAAGGCCAAATGCGAGCAGACAAACTCTCAAAGCTAAAAAGTGGACTGTTTGCTCAGCAGAATACATTAGTACACCAGCTGAACCAGTCATCTGTTCGGGCCAGCTTTTGGGTTGCTAAACTGATAGCAAGCAGCGGTAAACCTTTCACTGATGGAGAGTTTGTCAAGAAATGCATGAAAGCTGTCGCGAAGGAGGTGTGTCACTGCATCAAGACGTTCATTATGCAGTGAGTCTATCAGCGAGAACAATCACCAGACGCATTGAAGAAATCGGGGGTAATGTATATGCTAAGCTGCAGCAGAAGACGAAATAATTAGTTTTTTTTTAATTAGCCCTTGATGAGAGCACGGACGTGCAAGACACCGCACAGCTGCTCTTTTTTATTCTTGGAGTTTCTGCAAACTTTGAGATTTGCAAGGAGCTGGCAGCCCTCCAAAGTCTCAAAGGGACTACGATGGGGGAGGATATTTTCGGCAAAGTGTATCAAACCATGGAAGAGTTGGACCTGGACTGATCGAAGCTGGCCAGCATCACAACTGACGGGGCTCCTAGTAAGCGGGCGTGTCTCGGGGTCTAATTGAACGCATGAACCGGGAGATTGAAGAACAGGTCTCACCGCCCCGCTACAAATCCACTGCCTCATTCACCACCAAGCACTGTGCTGCAAAGTGTTGACGTGGAATTCTGTGATGAAGGTTGTAGTGTCATGCATAAACTTCATCAGAGAAAAGGGACTTAAACACAGGCAGTTCCAAGAATTCCTGTCTGAACTGGAATCTGCGCACGGAGATGTGCTGCACTACACAGAGGTCTGATGGTTAAGCGGGGGCAGAGTTTTGAGGCGTTTTTAAGAGAAATTAATGCATTTCTTCATTCACAAAAACAAACGGTGTCAGAGCCGATCGATCCAGAATGGAAATGGCACCTTGCATTTTAAACAGACATGACAGAAATGCTGAACAGCTTTAACTTGCAGCTACAAGGCCAGGGGAAACTCATTTGTGAAATGTATTTCTACATAAAAGCATTTGAGGTGAAACTAGAGCTGCTTTTGGGACAAGTGAAAAAGCACAGTGTCATCCATCTCCCTGCTACACAAAATCTCTCTGCAGAGAACCTAGTGATCCCTTTTCCAGCTGAAATTGCTGTGTGCAATTTTGTGAACTATATGTTTATGCAAAAGAAATCAGTGTTTTCCAGAATCCCCTTGTTGCCTCCATTGATGAAGCCCATCCTTCTTATCAGTTTGAGTTGGCCGAGTTACAGAACTGTGATGTTCTGAGAGACGCGTTCAAGCCCAACAGTCTCATTGACTTCTATGCCGCCCTCCCAAACGACACGTACCCTAACATCAGAAAACACGCAATGAAGATGTGTATATCTGCGAGCAAACCTTTTCACGGATGAAACTGCTGAAAAATCCAATGAGATCAAGATTGACAGATGAACATCTGCCTCAGTGAGACTGGCAGTGACTAAAATGGAACCTGACATTCAACTTCTCAGCAGCCAGATGCAGGCCCACAGCTCACACTGATGAACATATAAAAGTAAGATCACTTTTCTAATTTGAATGAGTCATTCTGAGTATAAAAATATAATCATAATAAAATCTACTGGGATAAAATCCATCTCCATAACCATACTGGTAGTGGTACTGGTTGTGCTCAGTTCAGTTTCTCAGTCTGCTTGCTTTGTGAGTTTCACAGGGAAGTTGCAAACAGTGATGTCCACAAGCTATTAGAACCTCCAACAAGATTATAATAAAGGAACACAAGAACTTTGAGAGCCGGCTCATATGAGTCATTTAAGTAAGAGATTCTGCTCTGACAACTAGTGTTGCGCCGATACCCATACCAGTATCGGACAGGGCCCCGATACTGCCCTAAAGTGGTGGCATCGGTATCGGCGAGTACCAACAAATAGGGCACCGATACCATTTTGAGAGCCATAAGTTTATTCAACTATTGTCACCCATTCCAGGTAGGCAATAAAAAGTTCTACTGGATTCACTTTGTATTAGATTTTTTCCTGCTTCACAAAGGTAGGCAGCAGCTTGACATGAAGCCCTGATGGCAATTAAACTCACCGGCCACTTTATTAGGTACCCCATCCTAGTAACGGGTTGGACCCCCTTTTGCCTTCAGAACTGCCTCAATTCTTCGTGGCATAGATTCAACAAGGTGCTGGAAGCATTCCTCAGGGAGTTTGGTCCATATTGACATGATGGCATCACACAGTTGCCGCAGATTTGTCGGCTGCACATCCATGATGCGAATCTCCCGTTCCACCACATCCCAAAGATGCTCTATTGGATTGAGATCTGGTGACTGTGGAGGCCAGTTGAGTACAGTGAACTCATTGTCATGTTCAAGAAACCAGTCTGAGATGATTCCAGCTTTATGACATGGCGCATTATCCTGCTGAAAGTAGCCATCAGAAGTTGGGTACATTGTGGTCATAAAGGGATGGACATGGTCAGCAACAATACTCAGGTAGGCTGTGGCGTTGCAACGATGCTCAATTGGTACCAAGGGGCCCAAAGAGTGCCAAGAAAATATTCCCCACACCATGACACCACCACCACCAGCCTGAACCGTTGATACAAGGCAGGATGGATCCATGCTTTCATGTTGTAGACGCCAAATTCTGACCCTACCATCCAAATGTCGCAGCAGAAATCGAGACTCATCAGACCAGGCAACGTTTTTCCAATCTTCTATTGTCCAATTTCCATGAGCTTGTGCAAATTGTAGCCTCAGTTTCCTGTTCTTAGCTGAAAGGAGTGGCACCCGGTGTGGTCTTCTGCTGCTGTAGCCCATCTGCCTCAAAGTTCCACGTACTGTGCGTTCAGAGATGCTCTTCTGCCCACCTTGGTTGTAACGGGTGGTTATTTGAGTCACTGTTGCCCTTCTATCAGCTCCAACCAGTCTGGCCATTCTCCTCTGACCTCTGGCATCAACAAGGCATTTCCACCCACAGAACTGCCGCTCACTGGATGTTTTTTCTTTTTCGGACCATTCTCTGTAAACCCTAGAGATGGTTGTGCGTGAAAATCCCAGTAGATCAGCAGTTTCTGAAATACTCAGACCAGCCCTTCTGGCACCAACAATCATGCCACGTTCAAATTCACTCATATCACCTTTCTTCCCCATACTGATGTTCGGTTTGAACTGCAGGAGATTGTCTTGACCATGTCTACATGCCTAAATGCACTGAGTTGCCGCCATGTGATTGGCTGCTTAGAAATTAAGTGTTAACGAGCAGTTGGACAGGTGTACCTAATAAAGTGGCCGGTGAGTGTATTTTACATTATTATGGTATCGGCCGATACTGCACAGCCAGGTATCGGGTATCGGTATCGGGGCCAAAAAATGGCATCGGCGCAACACTACTGACAACTAAACTTGGACCTGTTCAGATTGTGCACGGCACAACAGAAAGTTTATGTTCCATGGACTTTTTTATGTTAAGAACCCAGAGAATGTTTGGTTATTATTTATTTCATAAATAGTGTTGTTATTTATTTCCTGACTTTTGCTCTGTGAATAATCCAGAAAGGGATATTTGATTGTGCTTTCTGGAAAACGATAAATTTTTTACGTTAAGGCACTCTAGCAAATTTTTCTATTACAAACTGACCCCGGCCCAGTGTTGTGGTCAAGACCACCTAACCCGAGACCAAGTCAAGACCAAGACCAGCTCCAGTATGTGACAATAAAATGTGAAACATGATCAAAATCACTAAAATTGATCTAAAAGACCCACAATCACATAAAAACACCTAGATATTTAACACACAGAACTGGAATAAACATAAACATCTTTTAAGTAATAGGTTGGACGTAGTCCCTACCGTCTCTGATAGTGAAGCACTGCAGAACTTACATTGCGCTGTATGCTTTTTTCTCTCAATGTTGCTTTACCAATTTATTCTTTGCGATTTAAATAGCTGAATTTTATAACCGATGATTTGGCCGACATCTTATCCCGTTCTCAGACAACCACTTGTGACTTTCAATCGAAGTGCTGCAGCCCGCGGGCAGGTGAAAGGGGGTGGGCGGGACAGCGGTAAAAAAACAAACAAAAACAAAACCATGCATTTACCAATGAGACTATCAGGTTATTGCTTGGATTTGAATCCAAGCATCCAATAAAAAGAAGGATCTTAAAGAAACTGATAATATTCTGATGATTAGCGTTATTTCCACAGTTGTGGTCTTGACCGGTCTTGAAATAAAATGCAGAGTCCTCAGCGCCCGAGACGAGACCGAGACCAAATGCGGTCAAGTCCGAGACGAGACCGAGATCCATCAAAAAATGGTCTCGAGACCAAGACTGATCTCGAGTACTACAACACTGCCCCGGTCCCCCATCAGAGAGGGAAAAGTTATGTGACCCCTGTATTAGAGCATAAAGATAAGCATTAGTGGATTTTATATAGAATCATTCCGTATTTTCCTTAGAAATCCGTATTACTGTCTCAATGTGTTGGTCTCTTTCAAAAAGAGCAATAAAAAACACTTAGATCTAGTTTGTGGTTAATTGTCATGAATGCTGCTCCTTTGAAAGTCATTAGAAATGACATTAAATGCTGTAAAGTTCTGCTTGTCTTCATATAAATATGAAGTTCTGGTGAAGAGTTTGTGGAGTTTTGTGCTTTACTGTTATCATATAGACTAGAAAGTTGATTTTATGGTAGCTCATTGGTAGAATTCCGTTATGACAGAAAGAAGGCCACGATTCACACCATTTTATCATCCGGAGGGGGGACACATTTAATTACAAAACTGAATTCATACAGCTTTCTTAAATACTTCATACATTCAGCAATGCGTAGTCACAATTCAGTTATCCCCCCAACCTTCAGTCCAATCTAGGGGGCATTTATAGTTTCCACATGGCATTACGTAACTGCACATGCACAGGAATATCATGTCGAAAGCTTACTGGAATTCACGTGTAAATCCACTATTTAGTCACAACCCGAGGTTTGCTGCTAAGATGCAGAAAGTCTGCCTCTCCTCAGAGGAGAGACTAACAGAAACAGAAGCACTTGGATAAAACTCCTGTGATGGATTATTTGTTGAGTCTTGCAGACAAATCTTGGTTTTCCTTTAAGATGACTTACATGAGGCTGATAATCACATGCAAATCTATTCCTGCATGGAAATATATTCAATAAATATTTCTGGAATGTTTCTTTTTAAACAATCAGCAGTTTGTTCCTTCTTTGTTTGTTGTGTGAGGTGTGCAGACACACACCCACAGCCAACTGCCACCAGTGGCTTTGGCAAACCTTTATCATGATGACAGAAGAATTTCAGAAATGGGAGCAGTGGGTTCATACCTGAGGGAAAAGCATTTATTTAACTTTTTCATTACCGTTACCCAATGATTGTTGGTTTATTATTTCAGAATAAAGACAGATTAACCTGAGAGACAGTGTTGGCGGTTTCTCCCTCCCAGGTTTGCATTGATTATATGAGTCATTATTGGTTATTCTGAACCGAAATGCTGAATGATAACTGGGAGACACATGGTCTGTTTAATAGATTTTATTTAGGTCTGTCAAGCAGATAAAACAGAAGTGGACGAGGAAATCTGGATATGGACCGAGGACCCGATGACTACTGGCAATTTACTAGTTCACAAAAGCTCCTGGCCGAGCGAAACACGGGAATAAATACTGGAAGGAGTAAACTAAGAAATAATGTCCACTAAATTTGGACATATGACTTCCTCATAAAACATAAAGGAGTCAATAAAAAGGAAACTGTATAAGACAGAAGCTGTGTGACGACAGAATGATGAGAAATGAACGATAATGACCTGATTAAATATGCATTTCTTCAGCTGTAGTAGATTATAGCTCCAAATTAATAAAATAGGTTTTCTTTGCTGAATATATTCATATTTAATCAGCTGAAGAAACTTGTTTAATAGTAAAAAAAACCAAAATCTATTTAGTTAAATAGATCTATAATAACTACATTGACGTCTGTATCATATCTTAAAAAGATATGATACACATATTTAAGGGTTTTTGCTACCTCTGCAAACAGCCAGAGTTCTGATGAAAATGAAAAAGAGAGATCATATCTCTCCTATCCTGGAGAGAAACATCAGCTGTGCTGCTGCCATCAACACCTTTGTTTCTAGATGTTGGAGCTTGGCCTGTTTTCCAGTGTAGTCCTGTTTCTCTGACTGTGACTAACTGGATGTGCTCTCTTCATCCTCTGACATGGGAGCTGGCTCGGAGCTCGTCTGCCTGGCTGTGTGTTTCCTGGACGGGGCCGCCTGTGGAGCTGGTTGACAGTTGCCTTTTGTATCTATGCTTCTTTTTCTATGTCTGCTTCTGTCTCCTTGAACCCCAGTGGGCCTCAGCAGATGGCCGCTCACACTGAGCCTGGTTCTGCTGGAGGTTTCTTCCTGTTCAAAGGGAGTTTTTCCTCTCCACTGTCGCTACAAGCATGCTTAGTGTGAGGGATTGCTGAAGAGTCAATGAGTCGATGCAATCAGCTGGTTTTCCTTAGATAGAAAACTTTGAATCAATCTGACTGGATGAACTGGTGAACTGGAAAGTGACCTGAGATGACATGATGTGAATTGGAGCTATAGAAATAAACTGAATAGAATTGAACTTTTGTTTTGAGTCTTTTTGTTTCAAAGTGGAAAACCCAATCTAACTTCTGTCACCAGTAGAAGCTGCTACCTCTGCAAACTTTACTCTTTATGTTAAATACTGTTTTCTTCTAACTACATTTTGAATCTGTCCACAAATATTTGAGGTATGCTGATAGAAAATTTCTCACAATTAAAAAAATAAAAAATAAATTCAGTTTATTAACTCGGTAGCGCTCCCACCTTTAAATCCCTTGATGTGTTGCGGCCAGAAATTAATCCCAGGTTGATCAGACACTTCTGTCGTTTCTGTACCCAGAAAAATTTGAGAAGGAGATCCTGACAGGCCATCTGATATTAGAAAGAAAGGTCTAAAGGGCTCATTAGCTTGATGCACAGAGATTCTGCGTGGATAATTAGCCGCCTCTTACAGCGTGTGCAGCATTTATAATCTGTGCAGCTTTTCTCACCTGTCCAGCACAACCAGCAAGCTAACCGCACTACAGGAGGAAATAGAAAACACAGCTGTTTATAAGTTTGTCAAAGTCTCTTCATCCCGTTCCAGAGTAACAGTAATTTCTTTACCACAGTTTTTCCACAATCCGGGATAGCGGTGATATTCATGAGCTAAATGTCTCTAGATGTTGAATTTGTGAACCCCCGGCAGCAGGAGCTGCTGCTCGCTCGCCAGGTTTTCTGCATGGATTCGTCCGCGTAGCTACAAATTCTCCAAGGTTCTCCGTGCGGAAATTCTAACTACTTAAGAAGCACAGGGAGACATTCTCAAACAAAAAAGACAAATTTTCACAAACCCAAGAATTTTTTGCAATAACCTTGAGTCCAAAGGAGTGTAGCCTCAGTGAGTGTAGCCTCTTAGCAAAATATCTAAATGTAGAAAACAGTCAGTAAGATGAGACCCGCATTCAGCCTCGTCTAGCAGGTGCTCTGCTAGAACAAATACTTTAGTAGGTTAATAAAATCCAGCACTAATAATGAACAGGAGGGACATTGGTTTTTCCGACTACACCTTAGATTTCAGCAGAAGGAAAATAAGTGGAACCAAATGCAGAGATGAGTTCCTGCAGATTTAATTTGGATGGCGACAGAAACACAAATCCAGGAACAAAAAACAAGAAATGAAAACCAGGAGATGCCAGGGGTGAGACAGACATGAGAATCAAAGCAATGAAGAGAAACCAGCACTGAGGAACTGAACAGGAGGTGGATGAATGGGAGACAGAAAAAAGAATGGGCTGATCAGCTGATAGGCAGCAGGTGTGGATAGAAGGAACTAGAAGGGAGTAACGGGGAAAGGAGACTGGCACAAGGGGGCAGCAGAGAGCAACACAAAAACACAACATGGCTGGAAAACAATTACAATGACACAAAATGGGAAGAAACCACTGAGTAGCGTAACTGAAAACACAAAAAGAAACAAAGGGAGTTCAAAGGGCAGAACCATGACACAGAGATGCTCATCACAACTATCATTTACGAGGAACTAATCCCCTGTAAGGACAGCCATTACATTTATGTGCATCTCAGTAAAAGGAATCACTTTGTGGAACAAAATACTAAACGGAATAAAAAGTTGTAAAAAATCCTATTCAGTTTAAAATAAGGTTGAAATAACAGGTGATGTGGGTTTACCAGGAGGAGATGATGGCTTGATGCCCTCTGGAACAAACATGAGCACAATGTGAGTGTTTCTATGTATGAAGCAAAACCACACAGATTAATGTTATAATGTTAATATAAACTATGGACATATATGGTGTATGGTATACTGCAATCTTCATTTATTACTTAAATATGAATCATATATCAGACAATACTGCGTTCCATAATGCAAACAGTAAAGGGGGAGACGTTAAGTTTTCTCTTCCTGGTATTATTCTTTGTTTATAATATTAACTCTGTGCTTCTATAGGGAAGCTGTAGAATCAGGGTAAGTTTGGGTCCCACTGCAGTTCTGATGGTTCCTGTAAAATGTTGTGTTGTTTGGTTCCATGTGGGGGGGTTGGAGTTCTAGAAGCCTTGTTTCTTCCTTCCGCTTTTCAGACTGTTTAGTTTTCTTTGTTGCTGGTTGGGCTCATTGCAATCTGTTGCTGGCAAGTTTGAAGTAAATGAATAAATATATAAATATATATATATCTATCTGTATTTGTTAGTAACAGTTTGATTTCCTCACTATAATTTCGTTCTAATAAATACAATAAACTGAAAGACATGTGATGAAATGAATAATGAACATATGGACTACTGATGTAAATCTATGTTTTCTGCTTCCTGTATCTTCCTGTTCTTTGACCATAAGCTCTTTCATGCATGAATAAACATGTGATTGACTGATTGTTTGTGCAGATGGTTTTATGAGCAAAGTGCATTTAGTTGGAGCTTTACAGCTGCTTATCTATTTACATGATATTTATAAGCATCTGGTCTCTGCCCTGCTGTCCAGACCTCACAGCTTTTACACATTTTATAAAATAATTCAACAGAGTCTAAGTATAATATATTTGGCAAAATAAGGTGTTTTCAATTTGGGCAAATTTCTAACGTCCTTTAAGGGTTAATAACCTTTTTTTTTTACCTGAATAGATAATTAGAAAGGGTGAAGCCTTAATGCAGATCATCCACAATTATCAATAAAATTGTTATTTATATTCAGCATCATTAATCTTACTATTACAGAGGTTAAAGTATCAGTATTGAACAAGTCAACGTTTTTCTCAGTTTAAATATTTCTTAAGGAGCCTCTGATCATGGGAAGCAGCTGGAGTAGCAGGCATCCCAAGTCTCCCGGAAGTTCAGGGAGTCTCCCTGATATAGATAGATGTTCATTGATGCCTGGTTGGATAAATTATGCTGGTTTTTAGACTCTGCTAGGTGGAGTTTTCTTAATGCTAGTGAGAGCTAGCAGGCAATAATTCGTGCATCATGTGAGGATTAGAACTACTGAGATTGCTTAGGAACAACAAGAGGGGGCAGGGGGTGGGGAGGAGGTTGCTGGTGAAACCTGTGCAGCGTTTCTGTCCAAAGCGATGCTCTGATCAACCAGCGTTCCAGGCGACTGGTTGATCAGGGAGCTGATTGGATCAATAAGTTTCTCTGGTTCCTCTCTGGCAGTCACCTAGTTACCACTCAAAGCTGTGCATCCTGGGAAACGGCAGAGGTTCAATCCTCCAGTAAAAAACTGAATATAGGACTAATTTACAGCAGAATATACTAAAGTATATCTAGTGAAGGGGAGGAACAGGGGCGGATCTAGACCAAATGTACCGGGGGTCCAGGAGGGGGCCAGCATGTTTTCATAAAGCAAGTAGAAAAAAAAGTGGTCAATATACATTTATATAAATAATGGTTTTGGGGTGGGGTGGGGTGGCGGGCTTTCCCTGAAATGAGTTTTTGGAACTTGGGAGTTTGAAAAGGAAGGCTGATTAAGAGGGTTTTGAGGACCCAAATGCAGAGATCAGGAGGCAGAGGCGAGTCTTGCAAATTTAAAAAGGCAACTGAGGGAAAAATACAAAAAAAAACAGGAAACATCAGGGGAAAACTCACATGGGGGGAAAGAGATGAGGAAAAAACCAACAACAACAACCAGAAAGCAGCAGTGAGTGACTGCAGAGGTGGAGTATATAAGGGGAACAGAACAAAGGATGGACTAATGAGCTGCATATGGAGCAGGTGTGAGTGGAACTAACTAGAAGGAAGCCGAGGGGAAAGGAAACAAACACAAGGGGGCAGCAGAGAGCAACTAAGAAACTAAACTCTGCTGGAAAAGAACTACAAATACTTTAAACAGTAAAAAGTAAAAAAATGGAAATTATTACATTAAAAATCCTTTCTGTTTGAAATTAAATAAAATCACTGATGGCCTAATTACTTCACATATGGTGGACAGAGCATTTTTCATTTTTTGAGTTTTTTGTCTGACCAACAGTCTTACTGTAGAAGCCATTGAAGCTGTTCTTAGCAGTTTATTTAAGATATGTCCTAAAATAACCATTCTGTCACTTTTATTGACATCAGGAATAATCTTTGGGATCAAACACTGGGAAGCAAATCAATCCAACTCCCAGAGCTTTAAATGACTGCGGCTGTTACAGCTGCCACCAGCAGCGGCGTCACCTTTATTCGCTTTCATTTTCCGGGGCAGTAAAAGTCTCTCTCTCCCCTTTAACATTTCAGAGGCTCCAGGTTGAACTTTTTTCATCTGCCCCATAGATTCCTTTGGTGCATTTTCTCCAGAAGCTGTAAAAACACATCCTAAAAGTCCAAACACAGCCAGGATTCATCATCTCCCCGCTGGAGAGCCTCCTGTTTAAAGAGTCTGGGCCTCCACATGGTGGGAAACAAAGCTACAGTCCTGATCATGATAAACGATGAATCCACATCTTCTCATTTTCTCCCTCCTCCCCTCAGAACGCCGTGGTGTCTTTGAGCAAGAGTAATGTGTCATCACTTCCAGCAGACATAAAGGATGTTCACCGGTAGCTCAGGAGTGAACAAAAGGGGCAAAGATTCTTCCAGAGAGCAACAAACTCTAACCGGGCAGGAATCGGTGAGCATGCAGAGCATCAGTTTATGGAGGGACTCAAGCATCGTTCATTAAAACTTGGCTAATTATCCCGGCTGGGAAAAGCAGGATCACTGATATAATTATCATTGCGATTGATCCTGGAAGACACATTTCCTTCTCTGTATTCTTCTCACAATTCGCCCTCTGAATTCAATCAGGTCTTTAATGAAAAGGCCTTTCATTGTTTCCTGACAGCTGATTGGTTGGTGGATGAAGCGTTTTCTAGGATCCTAATCAATCCTGAAAGCTAGCCTGACCCGGAGCAGCTTTGCAGTTTAGAGCAAGTTACCACGGTAACCATCCTTGCTGAGAATGAATCCAGCTTTGTGGAGCCTGAAAGTCAGAGTTGAACCTGAAGTTGCCTTGTTGAACCGGTAACCCTGCTTGGCCGTACAGAGTCTAGCAGATCAGATCTACTTTGCATCCTCAGAACCAAACATGGAAAAACATCCTTCACTTCTCATGCTTCCATATCTGAGACAGACTCCAAGAATCCTGGGAATGCTAACTGTGTCACAAGCTCAGAACATGGACCCTGAATTAAGGCGAGACAGACAGTGGAATACCTGAAGGCGCTTATTTAAATACGGGATGTGGATCCATGGTTACAGCGGCTAGGTCATCTATGACTGGAAGCTCTGGTTTAAGAGAAACACAGTTTAGTGACTTCCATAATCAGACAGAGGGTGATTATATATACGCAGGTCACTAACCTGGTTTATCAGTTCAAGAAAGTTCCAAAGATCAGGGATGGTTCCAGCCGGTCAGCTGAACAGAAGCAGCCGGCGCTGCCAGAGAGTTCCAGACGTTGAAGGCTGCAGAGCTGACAGGAGACTGGAGACAGGCAGGAAAAACTAACAAGACAGGAGGCAGGCTCAAAGGTCCAAAGACAGAAACAGGTCAGGATCGGACAATCAGAACACTAAGTATGCTAGAAAACTCTCTTTACCAAAGGCTGAGGAATAATCTTGCTGTGTTAGCTGGGAAACCGGGAGCTTAAGTAGGGAACCTGATGAGGTGGATCTGATGAGGAACAGGGCAGAGCTAGACAGGTGAAGGAAATGAGCAATCAAACCAGCCATCAGAGCCAAAATCAGGACAAAGGCAACGTTCACACTGCAGCCTGAAGTGACCTAAATCCGATTTTGTTGCCAATATGCGACCTGGATCTGATCTTTTCATGGCTGTCTGAACAACACAGATCCGATGTTATCCAATGCGACCCAGGCCACTTGGCTCTGTGGTCCTGAATCCGATACGAATCTGATCTTTTCAATTGCGACCTGTGTGTGAACGGACAGGTCGGATTCATCCGACTTGAACATCACTAATACCCGACATAGATCACTATTCTGCGTCTTGCTATGAAGAAGCAGCAAGATTGAGTTTTTATGGTTGGAAAAGACCGCTGGACGAGCGCCGGCACTACCATCCATGTTTACTTTCGTAAACACGGAACACGCTGGCCTGTGACGTCATCGCGTCCTCTACTGCGCATGTGGGACACTTGTGTTTTATGACTGCAGTTCACACAGGAGACGACATACAAGTGGCATATATTTGGAAATATGAACGGCAACGCAAAAAAAATCGGATTTCACAAAAAAAATCGGAATTGAGCATCAAGGGCTGCAGAGTGACAGTAGCCAAAGTGACTCAGATTTAAGTTTAAGATTAAAATCCCATTTGTTTAGGAGGTCTGGTTTGGGGACCAGCAGGTTTTTTCTCCTGATTCATGCGGGTGATGTGGTTCTGCTGGCTCCCTACTGCCAGGAGCAGGATATCTGAACTTTGCTGCTTTATATAAACGCTTAGTTCAGTCTGAGGTTAGTTTTAATCATAAATAGATCAGGAGGAGCCCTCTGCACTGATGCTGGAATGTTTCATGCAGGAACATTTATTATATGACATCACGTCCAACTGAATAACAAAAACACAACATTGCTACTAGAACCTTTCCTTGCACCAAACAGCAACATGCTTGGAGAAGAAAGCACTATTATCTTTTATAGAGGTCCCTTTTATGGAAGGTTTCTATCTGCATGTATTGCTGTTAGTGTGTTCTTCCATAGCACAGGATGAATGACACTACTTCCTGTATTCTTATTACCACAGACTGCCTTTTTAACAGAGTGGCTATAAAGAGACGCCATTTATCATAGCAGACAGAGAGCTTGGTTCTCATCAAACACATTTTCTCCTAGCGGGAGTCTCTGTCGCACATCTCTGATGCAAAATCAAATTTATTGGACATCTTTATTTATATATTTTTCTCATCCTGAGCAAAGCGGCGTGGGTACTCTCAGCACAGGAGCCACACTACTCATCACTTTGCTGTCAGAAAGTATTGAGTTGCTCTAATGACGAACATCCTGTGGGAATAAAATCTTAATTCCTTCAAGCAGACATGTTGAAATCTATAAACAAAGCAGGTGATAGAGAGTTTGATAGTTGAACTGCCTGAAGGCTTGATCTGCTGGAGGATTACTGTAGCTAAGCCCCAGAGATTCTGGAACAGATGATTCCTGCATGCAGATGTGAAGAACGCTACGCTGATCAACTCTTAATGAGCGACGCAACCTGATAACTTTAGTTACCTGCTAATGTGGCTGATTGAAAAGTTGCTGATTGAAAGTTTTACTCATCAGGTTGAAATCTGTTCTTCATCAAAACATCATTTGAAGATTCAAAAATATTATAGGTTCAATAACATTAAGAATTTCCATCCATCCATTGCCTCCTCCCAATGGGACATGCCTGGAACACCTCAAGAGGGAGGCGACCAGGAGGCATCCTGAACAGATGCCCGAGCCTCCTCAGCTGGCTCCTTTCGACATGGAGGAGCAACGACTCTACTCCGAGTTCCTCCCGGGTAACTGAGCTCCTCACCCGATCTGGAAGGGTGCGTCCAGCCGCCCTGCAAAGGAAACTACTTCGCGATCTTGTCCTATGGGTCAATACCCATATCCCAGAGCTTTGCCCCCCAAATCAGCTCCCTCTTCACTGCGACAGTCCGATACAGCGACAACATCACTGCCGACGATGCACCGATCAAGCTGTCGATCTCACGCTCCATCCGTCCCTCACTCGTGAACAAGACCCAGAGACACTTGAACTCCTCCACTTGAGACAAGGACTCTCCAACGACCTGAAGAGGGAAGTCCACCTTTCTCCAGTGGAGAGCCTCAAATTTGGAGGTCCTGATCCTCATCCCGGCCGCTTCACACTCGGCTGCAAACAACCCCACTGCACGCTGGAAGTCCTGGTTTGATGAGGCCAACAGGACAACATCATCTGCAAACAGCAGAGAGGAAATCCTGAGGTTCCCAAACCGTCACCCTCCAGTTCCTGGCTGCACCTAGAAATTCTGTCCATAAATGTAGTGAACAGAACCGGGGACAAAGGGCAGCACTGGCGGTGGCCATCATGCACTGGGAACAGGTCTGACTTACTGCTGGTCACCCACTGGTTTCCCTACTTCCTCTGCTGCCGTTAGCATAGATAGCATCCTCTTTTGGCAGAGCTGGTTGCTCGGTTACCGTTGCCAGATCACCAATAATCAGATCAGTATTTGGGTTTGGAAAGTAGGAACAACTGCATCTTTATTGATGTGCTAATGCTGTGTTGGGCTAATTGCAGCAGCACTAACCCTGCACTCAAACCACTGCAGTAACTGAAACGAATCTTTCATAAACCTGTGGAGGAATTTCTCTTTTTATTCTTTGTAGACTCGAGTTCTAACTGCAGAATGTATTACAGCAAGTCTTCCCGAGGCCAGAGAAAAAGCGCAATACATTATACCACCACCCCAATATTTTACTCCTTTTTGAAATGCTGTATTAATTCTAGACCAGATGCAAAGTGAATTCCTTCCTAGAAGTGTGTGCTCAGTGTATTTCCAAATAGTCTGGGAGAACATCTAGAAGTCTTCTATCATCACTGAGATTTGCCTGAATGTGTCTTTTCTCAGCAGTAGTTTCTCTCATAATGTCTGCCCCGTTTCTCTCTTATGCTGAGTCATGGATGCTGAGCTTTACCAAGGAAAGTTGGTCCTACAGTTTTTAGAAATGGTTTATTGTTTGTTTTCTGACCTCTTGGATTAGTTGCCACTTTAAGGTTGGCATTTCTAGGAAAAGTTCACTGATCTTATATTTTATATATATAATATACAGACGCAGTTGTTCCTACTTTCCAAACCCAAATATTGATCTGATTATTGAGGATTACAAGCCTTGAGGACCAGGGTTGTAATTAAATAGTTTTTTTGTACATGACTACAGGGATACACGCCTGGTGATGTAGTTTAAAGTTTGTTTTTTATACAAAATTAAAGGGATAAAATAAAGGGATAAATGGGTATTAAAGGGGAACGCGGTTTTTTTTCCATTGGTCCTTGATTTTCCGTTATTCCATCATGTTCTACTCACCCATCTGAGTTTAGTGTCATTTGGAGCCGTTCTGAAGATATTCCGTTAGCTTATATGCAGTAACGTCTTCCTGAAGGCACAAACTAAACTGTTCATCATTTATTCTTTATGGTACGCCAGCATTCAGAACATGGAGGCCAATCACTGTCCCCCAGACTCCTGCCGTTACATTTTTTATATTTATATGTTTTAAAAACAAAGCGGAGTGTGTATGACACATGGAATAACGGAAAACCAAGGACCCAATGGAAAAAAAAAACTGCGTTCCCCTTTAAACTATGGGTATGCTGGTCTGACAGAACAACGGGTCAGACAAAGAGCGGTTCAAAAAGTCCTTATTAAGATCAGGAAATCAAAGCACTTGACAACATCTGGTACAGATGGGGATCCCACCCTGGGGCCATGCCTGGGGTTGGGATTTGTTGCCGAGCACCTGGTGGTCAGGTTCTTCCCTGTGGGACCTGTCAACAAAAAGCAGCACAGAATCACCATCAAGGATTTGATGGTGACATCAGTGAGTAATGCTAGCAGCGGGATGTGTGACGACCAGAAACACCGTGAACTCTGTATTGCGACAGACGTAGCTTACCACATGCACGGAACCAATCGGCTTTGAAGTCTGTGTTGGCTCCACACTTTCAAGAAGAAATTTTAGAGGACATCAGCGACTCACTATATTCACTTTACTTGGACAAAACAACCAACATCACCAGGAACAAGTGACTTTGCATTGGTGTGAAATACTGGTAAATAAAAAATAAAATAAAAGGCGTGTGATTTGTGAGCACTTATCTAGGTCTAATAGAACTATCAAGCGATGCTGCAGAGATTTTTGATGCAGTTGTAGACCTTTTTGCAAACTAATGGCCTCGAAATTACAAATATGGTTGCTATAGCAACGGATGAAGTGAGCGTCATGGTCGAAAGACATCATTATGTGTATACACTGCTCAAAGAGAAACAGCCAAACCTGCAGTTAATCAGGTGTGTGTGTGTCACTCATTGGACATTGTAGCTTATAAAGCAATGCAGCAGCTCCCTTGGACTCACAGTGGTTGTTTGGGAGGGTTTCTTAGATCCCATTTGTGGAGGCTTGGTCTGTAGAAGGATTAGTTCGTTGGAGGGCGGACAGGCAGAATATGGAGATCCTGAGGAGCAGCTGAGCAGACTGACACTTGGTTCCTGAAGGGCTCAGAGTGCAGATGAGGAGATCCGTCTCCTTTTCTCAGTGTGACGAGTGTTTCCCTTCCAAGACTGGCCAGCTTATCCAGTGGATCTGGAAAAATCCTGCCGGAGATTTAAAGACAAAACTTGGTTAGTGCCGAGAGAGATCAGAAGAAACTCTGACTCAAAGTTAAACCTCAAACTCAGAGGGGCTAGAGTACCCAATACTGGCAAACACTCTGACGAGCAAGTGAAGCCAGTCTGCTCCTTAAATACTCCTCAGGAAGTGATGACCCAATAGGCTGCAGGTGTGAGGTGAGAAGAACAGGAAGCCCTCCAGACCAGCAGAAAACAATGGCACCATCTAGTGGGTGCACGGTGAAACTGCAAAAGAAACAAAACAAGCCCCACAAACTGGAATCTTAACAGTTTGAAAATGTAATAAGTAGAAGTCAGAAGTAGGAAGAAAAATAAGTAACAGAGTAAGGTATAGATACCTAAAAAGTGAACTTAAGTACAGTAACAAAGTATTTGTACTTCGTTACTTGGCACCTCTACTGGTTGCTTACAGCAGACTGCATTGATTGAATCCTTGATCAAGAAGATTCTCTCACTTTACATCTTACTAGTTGGTTCTGAGCACTGCTGTTCAGTGCGGCTCCTGGGAAAAACATTTAAAGAAAAGACCAACAGTCTGTATTTGCATTTCCTTCATCCTGTATTGTCAGAGATAAAAGCGGTGAACAGGTGTTTTCAGCTGGAGGCCGGGGATAGCCTTGCTGTGTTACAGGAGCTCAACCAGATGTACATGTCCACACTGAAACACACAGTGAAGCTGAGCATTTTCTGGATCAACAGCTCAGAGAACTTGACCTAAAATCGTCCAGAATCTACTTATTACCGACAGATGCAGACTTAGGGAACACTTTTGGTAAGAAGTTGGAGGCCAGTTCTCTCTAATTAGGCCCCTGTCACATCTTGCTGATGTATCCAGCGTATGCCTGACATCCCAGAATCTCCTAAAAAGCTGGCTTACGCGGAACTTTCTATGTATTTTGTCAGTGTTGGGCGTACACATAGAGCATTCATAAAGAGCCCAGAACTTAGGTCAACGACAGCCAAGAGGCCTGCTCTGCATGTTTTGGATGTTTATGAGCTTCAGCACACCTGATTCAGGTGATTGCAGTTCAGCAAAGCCTGATAATCTGCTATCAATTGATAACAGGTGTGTGAAAGCTGGGAAACATCTAAAACATGCAGGGCAGGTGTTAGGCAACATACAGCAACATATAGAAAAACACAACTCACTGAAAGGAAGTGGTCAGGGACAGGATAATACTTCAGGATGTAGAGAACAGACCATCCCGTACAGAGCAGGTGAAGAGCAGGACTGTAAATAGGGAGCAACACAGGTGGGAACAATCAGCGATCATCAGGAGAGGGAGAGTGGCTAAAATCATGACACATACATCCATGAATGCACAGAGAAGGACGCTTACGGGGGATATATGTCACTAAATGAATCTATGCAGGTGGATCACGGCTTCGTTGGCCATTTGAAAACAATAAGCGGATAAAGAGAAATGAAAGCTGAACATGATGGTTTATTCATCTGTGATTAAACATGGAAATACAGATCCACTGTGTCGTCGCCCCCCACCTGCTCCCCATGGAAATGAGCGCAATGATTCCCTACTTCCTGTTACAGTGGGGGCACGGTGCAGGTGGAAGGGGGTCGTATTTTTGCCGCTGTGCTTGACTGTGACCTGCTCTTGTGTTTTGAAACGATCCCGTCCTCCTATGACTTCAATCAAACGGCTCAGAGATCAGCCAGCGTCTGATATAGACGGTCAATATGTTGTGCTGGAAAGTTTGGACACACTAATGATAAGGAAACATCTGATCAGGACTGAAACATCTGGTCAGGGCTGAAACATCTGGTCAGGGCTGAAACATCTGTGTGTTTTTCAAGTCAAATTCTGTTGGATTTCCTTCTTTCCTTTTAGATGTTGCATTAAATAATGTCGGATGTTTTAATTTAAAATATTTTCTGCAGGATCCACAAGGTGTTGAAACAGCTTCATCACCATGGTAACCCTCATGTTTCCATCCCATAATAACAGAGCTTCAGCCGCGCATGTTGAACATGGTGCTGCTGATATTTGCCAGTCAAATGAACTCAGAGAAACTGTTCATCTGCTTTTCTTACAAAGTTTAAACTTTATTTATTTAGGACAGAGCTTAATGATTTAAACAAGCACAAGGTGGATAGTTTATAAACTAATGTAATAAAATAATCGCATTACTTTAATAAACAGAAATATGTGATAAAATGTTTGTAATTTAGAGCTAGAATTAAATGTTGAGTCAAAGTTTTTCTTACGTCTTCTTGAACAATCCTCCCACGCTGCTGCCCACCAGCAGAAAGAACTGCTGCGAGACAAAGATCCAGGTGATGCTCTGCAGGGAGGAGCGGCTCTGGCAGCGCAGGTCCAGGATGGTGGGACCCAGCGAGGAGACGCACAGCCCGAAGCTGAAGAAGGCGCTGCACAGGGTGGCGGTCTGCTGCAGGTGGAGCCGCAACAGCGACCGGATCCGCTCATCCAGCAGCTTCATGTCTGAAAACCTCCCGGGATCAAACTCTGCTGCTGCTGCTGCTTCTGTCCTCCCCCTCCTCTCTCCTCCCCCCTCCGCTGTCCAAATTAAACTCCAGTAGAGAAGTTAGACAGAGCAGCTGTTCCAGTCTGGAGGCACTGGATGCTGATTGGACAGATTTTCAGGAAGTTCAGCCCTCTTTTCGATAACTAGACGCCTCATTGGACGCTGGCTGACGTGCCTAAACTGCGGCCATCTTGGGTCAGACCACAGTTCAGACAGCTGCTGTCAGAATGAATAGGAGGCATTTTAATCATCTTTATCACAGGAAAGAATCAGAGATAATATTACGATAATCTCTGACATGTAACAACTTAAAAGACCAAAACAAATTCTAAAATGACCTTTCAGTTAAATTACAGATTTATTCGGATTAAAATCTATTCAAAGTGTCCCCCGGGACAAGTTTCTAGTCCATCTCAGGGCAGTTTTAATGTCATGAATCCTGTAAATGTAATTCTAATATGTTTCTGCTAATCTCCCTTTTTGTTTATTCTACTTCATCTACTTCTAATTTTTAATCATTTTCATCATTGTTTTTCATAATTGTTGGTTAGTGTTAAATGGCTATTTTCATTTAATGATGTAACTCTACTAAATGTTGACATAAACGGCAGCTTTTAAATTATGCTGTGAAAGATCAATTTTAATACCATTTTATTTGAGAAATAATCTGGATTAAATAGCTGAAACTTTTGGTATTTTAACGATAATAACAACAAACATCAAAGCAGTTTTGGTTCGCTTTAGCCCTGAAACCAGTAACACCAGTCTGT
Source organism: Cyprinodon diabolis (assembly GCA_030533445.1). Lineage (NCBI taxonomy): Eukaryota > Metazoa > Chordata > Actinopteri > Cyprinodontiformes > Cyprinodontidae > Cyprinodon > Cyprinodon diabolis. The sequence goes on along the minus strand of CM060073.1, from coordinate 1,215,356 downwards.
GGCAGCAAACTACGGAAGAGGATTTGGGCCACTGAAAAAAAAATGTTAACTGATTTTTTTAATTTTATTTCAGTATAGTATGGGGAAAAAGTCAGAATTCTGACTTTAATCTCAGAATTCTGAGAAAAAAGTCAGAATTCTGAAAAAATCAGTTAACATTTTTTTTTTTCAGTGGCCCTAATCCTCTTCCGTAGAAAACCAGTTTAACAGATTCTACAAATTCTAAAACGAATATTTAATTATTAGTTTTTCTTTTTTCAGTTGGAGCCAAGTTAGAGAAAATTCACATGAAAAACACTTAAAAATATAAAATTCTGTTACACTTTTCAATGAATTGCTATTTCAAATAAATTTGAAAATAAATTATTGAAAAATAATTGTGTAAATATGTAATCAGATGGAAAAAAATATTCTAATCAAATAAAAACATGTTTTTGTGAAGCTGGATTCAGTGTCATAATATCAAACATGATGTCATATTTTAGCTGCATTTTTCTCAGGCCTGTTTTAAACTTTGACATATTTTTTATGCAGGTCCAGTTTAAAGAAACCTAAAAAAACAACAATAAAACAAACAACAAAATGTAATTGTTCACATTTAGCTGCTTAACAATGCCATCTTTTGGTCATTAGTGGTACTGCATGTTTTACCAAACAACTGAACCAACTTGTCCTGTTATGTTTTTAAATACCTAAAATAACTAAAAAGAAAAACAGAACCAGATAAATTGTTTCTGCAATATCAATAATTTATTTATTCAATAATTAATTATTCAATCAGTTTCAGGCCTGTTGGCAGTCACAGTACATTCAATTTCTCATGAGAACAGAATAACAATTGACACAAAATATCACATCTCATACAAAAATCTAAAACTGATCTTATATAAAACATGTAGACATCCTCTTTATTATTTTTTTTCAGTTATTTTTATTTTATAGTATATATATCATCTATTCTCCAGGGAAGTATTTAAAATAGCTTCATTTAAGACAACCAAACACACGATAATGGATTCTAGTCATGGAAGGAAGGGGAGGACGAGCTTGGAAGTTAACGTTCCCGTCTGCAGACGCCTCTGCAGGTTTCTCTCTCCTCGTCTTTTCCATCTTTCCTCTCACTCACTTCTCTCTGTTGTTTCATTGTAGAGGTAGAAAATCAGATCTTCCCCACAACTCTAGGATTCTATCAAGGTGTTAAAACCTCCACTTTGTGAAGAATTCTGTCAAAGTTGAAAAATTGAAAATCAAAACAAACTAATTTGCCAATAAGTGTTTTTTTCCATTTCCGATTTTTACCAGCCTTCCTAAATTTGCATAAATATGCTTATAACTAAAGTACCTACAAAGATAACCTGAATTAAAAAAAACAACATATAATGACTTCATTAATGGGGGGGGGTTATTATATTTATTTATTGGGAATGTTTCTCTTTGTTTTTCACTTTCGTCCAAAAGCCTTATTAAAGTTTTTATACAGCCCTTAATGAACCAACAGTGGGATGACATCACTTCCTGTTTGAGCTTCTTGTGAAAGGTGGAGATGTTTGGTCTAGACTGCTCTTTCTTATTTTACATTTGAGCTTTATTTTATTAACTTAACACATGAAGACCTTAAAGCTCATATTTAAAGATAATATTAATAGTTAGCTTAGCATGAGCGTTAGCATAACCAAAGCTACCAGCCTGTCTCTTCTATTGTTTCTCCTCCTCTTTCCTGATTTGTGTTATTTTATTTATTTGCATTCTTTAGTAAAATTGTAAGTCAAATATTTTTTCTGCTACTTTGGAGGCAAAGCTTTCCAAACTGGAGTCCATTTTGGCGTCTCAGTCGTCCAGAATTCTGACTTTTTTCTCAGAATTCTGACTTTAATCTCAGAATTCTGACTTTTTTTTTTCAGAATTCTGACTTTAATCTCAGAATTCTGACTGAATTCTGACAATAAAAAAGTCAGAATTCTGAGATTAAAGTCAGAATTCTGAGAAAAAAGTCAGAATTCTGACATTAAAGTTCTGACTTTTTCCCATACTATACTGAAATAAAATAAAAAAAATCAGTCAACATTTTTTTTTCCAGTGGCCCTAATCAGATTTATTCAAACCTGATTGGCTATTGGACACACAGCAGGGACTGATCACCCCTGTCTGGGCCTTCCTCGAGTGAGGGTGTCTAGTGATAATGGCCGAAACACCCGATGATCTTGAGGTCCACTACTGATGATGTGTTCCAAAAATTATTTTGGGATGTTTTGAGGTGTGCCTTGTACTTTCACAAAATGATTTATGCATGTTTAAATTTTTGTATGCTGGCTTTACCGTTATGGAGTGTTTTGAGACCTGATAAGACTTGGGAGGGGAAAGCTGCTAACGACGAGCGTCGGCCCGTGCACATGCCTTTGACTCTCCATCACAACCGCCAGTCGTCGGATGACGTGGGGAGAGTCATCGAGAAAGCATTCCCTTATACCTAACCCTTGCCAGAGCCATCGGAAGAGTCTGCTTCCTTATATCCCAGTTGTCTTAACCAAACCTCCTAAACTCAAAAGACCGGATGACCTCTTGACAAGGTGGGTGTGCCTGTAATCCAGGTTCTGATCCATTCCCCCCTTTTTTTATTATAATTCTTTAAACCAATTGATAATTAACCTACTTTCCCCACCTTTCCTCCCTCAGAATAATTTTTGAGGGAGTGGAGGGAGGGGGGGCAGAGTGTACGGCCCGATCCGGCGGGAGAGAATGCAGCCCGTATAGGCGGTTCTCTCTGGCTCTGCCCTTTCCGACCTCCATTACCAGTAACTAAATGACTCCCTGACCATAACCTTAGTTCCTCTAGGACATTTAAATCAGTATTATGCCTGAGGGTTAACACCCATCCAGACTTTTTAACTAATCCTAAGGTCCTAGGGGCCCCAGCCCTAAACCTAAGGAAGACCTTCCACATCCTAATACCAAGATTTAATTGTCTAATGCTAACCATTAACTTATGTGATTTAAATTCACTTAGAAAACTAACTATAGAGAAACATCAAATAGAAAACATTGGACATTTAACATATTTAACACACTTAACCCCTCTATTCCTACCTTGAACATTAAGCCCCGCCCCGCAACATGACATCACACACCTCCTAGCTTACAATAATTCATGTATAACACTAATTTTACTTTAAAATTTTATTAAATTTTAGATTATTATTTCAAATCTATCCTTAAAACAACCCCTTATCATCTTTAAACTCCTAACCCTATTACTACCTTTCATTTAAACATATAATTACAACATTTACTAGAATTTACTTCAATTATGTATCACCAAAAATCAAAATAATCGTTTTATTTAGATCCCTCACTTAACTTAACTACTCCTATTTCTTATTATACCTCCCTAATTATTTACATTAACATTAGTACATTTTTAAACCAAATATTGGATATTTATCACATTTTTCCCTTTAATTCTACCTTGAACACTAAGCCCCGCCCCACTACATGACATCACACACCTCCGGGTTCGCATAAATTATAGGTACCACTAATTTTACCTTTAAAATCTATTTTATGACTAAATTTTCATTCAGATTTATCTTTAAAACAACCCCTTACCATCTTTAGACCCTAATACTACCCTATTACCCCATTACACCCTATTACTACCTTCCATTTAACATATTTTAATGATATAGCTTACTGAAACCATCCACGAAGTTGCAGGGACCAATACACTACACCCCTGAGTCATCCCATCCATCGCAACTTTCCTCTGACCTTCCAGGAATCGTGCGGTGTATGGGATACTGGATGGGCTTTCCCCACAGGGTTCCCCCTAGAAGAGACCCTTCTTCAGCTCTACTTGGGCAGATCGGAGTAACCTAACGGTGCCAACAACCGATCTGTTTACCGAAAGGTACCAGGGAGCCAGGTATGTATGCACCGTGACCTGGGTTCGTGGTTTTGCGAGTGACTTCTTGTGAGGGACTACTTTTACTCCTGATAACCTTTATAGAAGCATAGCTCTATTTTCTTGTAATTTCCCTTACATAATCCCTGGTAGAAGACCCTTAGATTAACTATAGTCCCCTTACAGTTTTCTCTTTTTGGATGTGATTGGTTACACAACCCTGGCTTAGATACTGGATTTAGATTTTTTGGGGATTTGTGATTGGTTACATAACCCTGGCTTTGGTACTGGATTAAGATTTTGTTGGATGTGTTATTGACACCAGATATGTTGAGATTGAGATTAGAATATGAACACACAGCAGGATTTGATCAACCCTGCCTGGGCCTCCCTTGGGTAGAGTGTCTAGTGATAATGGCCGAAACACTCTGTGACCCCAAGGTCCACTACTGAGGATGTGTTCATTAGTTTAGAGGTGTGACTCTTGATGCTGTTTCAGTTCAGAACAGAATAAGGGACAGCTTATGACTTGTTTGGTACAGTTTCATTTCTAGCCCATATCTTACCCTCTAATAAAAACCGAAGTATATACCTTTAATAGACTTAAAAATATAGATTTATTAAACGTTTCCCTCTACCCACCTCCCTTCCCTCAGTTTAGAACTGTAGGGAGTGGAGGGGGCGGAGTTTACATGCCAGACCGGCGGGGGTCGGCTTAGCCCATTCCAGGGCGGCCTACCCTGACTCTGCTTCCTCCATTGATCTAAAATTAATATGTTTACCTCAATTATATACAGCTCCCCCTCCAGCCCATACTTGTCCTTTAATAATAATAAAAACCCAAGTTTGAAAAAACTAATAATAAAATTTAGTAGGTTTGAAATTATGTCCTAACATGACAACTACCATAATAGATCCTCTTGAATAATCCAAGATTTATTAACCTAATCTGATATGTTTTGAGTTAAAACCTTAACATGGCCATCTGACCAAAATATGCTTGGTATTAGCCCTCTTTTTAAAAACTCCAAGATTTATTAACCTAATCTGATATATTTTTAATAAACCAGGTTTATTAACTTAGCATTAATTTTAAACTCTTTCTTTTGAGATGTAGTCTTAACAAGACCATCTCATTTCAGGGTTTATTAAGCTAACATTAATTTTGCATTTTATCTTTTGGGATGCAGTCTTAACATGACCATCTAATTTCAAGGTTTATTACCTAACATTAGTTTCAAACCTTAAATTTTAAACTTTATCTTTTGGGATATAGTCTTAACATGACCATCTCATTCCAAGGTTTATTAACCTAGACTTAATTTTAAACTTTATCTTTTGGGATATAGTCTCAACATGACCATCTCATTCCAAGGTTTATTAACCTAGACTTAATTTTAAACTTTATCTTTTGGGATATAGTCTTAACATGACCATCTCATTCCAAGGTTTATTAACCTAGACTTAATTTTAAACTTTATCTTTTGAGATGCAGTCTTAATATGACCTTCTCATTTCAACGTTTATTAAACTAACATTAATCCTAAATTTTATCTTTTGGATGTAGTCTTAACATGACCATCTCACTCCAAGGTTTATTAACCTGGCATTCATTTTAAACTTTATCTTTGAGGATGCAGTCTTAACATGACCATCTCATTTCAAGGTTTATTACCTAACAATTTTTTAAAACTTTAAACTTACCTTTTGGGATACTGTCTTAACATGACCATTTCATTCCAAGGTTTAATAACCTAGATTTAACTTTAAACTTCATATTTTGGGATATAGTCTTAACATGACCATCTCATTCCAAGGTTTAATAACCTATATTTAACTTTAAACTTCATATTTTGGGATATAGTCTTAACATGACCATCTCATTTCAAGGCTTATTACCCCAGCATTAATTTAAACTTTATCTTTTGTGATGCAGTCTTAACATGACCATCTCATTTCAAGGTTTATTACCTAACATTTTAAACTTTAAACTTACCTTTTGGGAGGCTGTCTTAACATGACCATCTCATTCCAAGGCTTATTAACCCAGCATTAATTTAAACTTTATCTTTTGTGATGCAGTCTTAACATGACCATCTCATTTCAAGGTTTATTACCTAACATTTTAAACTTTAAACTTACCTTTTGGGATGCAGTCTTAACATGACCATCTCATTCCAAGGTTTAATAACCTAGATTTAACTTTAAACTTCATTTTTTTGAGATATAGTCTTAACATGACCATCTCATTCCAAGGTTTACTAACCTAACATTAATTTAAACTTTATCTTTGGGATGCAGTCTTAACATGACCATCTCATTCCAAGGTTTATTAACCTAGCATTAATTTTAAACTTTATCTTTGGGATGCAGTCTTAACATGACCATCTCATTTCAGGTTTTTTAACCTAACATTAATTTCAAACTTTATCTTTTGTGATGCAGTCTTAACATGACCATCTCATCCTAATATGCTTGGTATTAAGCCCTCTTTTAAAACTCCAAGATTTATTGATCTGATATATTTGGAGATAAAGCCTTAACATGGCCATCTCACCTTAATATGCTTGGTATTAAGCCCTCTTTTAAAACTCAAAGATTTATTTACCTAATCTGATATATTTGGAGATAATGCCTTAACATGGCCATCTCACCATAATATGCTTGGTATTAAGCCCTCTTTTAAAACTCCAAGATTTATTAACCTAATCTGATATATTTGGAGATAAAGCCTTAACATGGCCATCTCACCATAATATGCTTGGTATTAAGCCCTCTTTTAAAACTCCAAGATTGATTAATCTGATATATTTGGAGATAATACCTTAACATGGCCATCTCATTATAAATATGCTTGTTATCAAGCCCTCTTTTAAAACTCCAAGATTGAATAATCTGTTATATTTGGACATAATGCCTTAACATGGCCATCTCACCATAATATGCTTGGTATTAAGCCCTCTTTTAAAACTCCAAGATTGAATAATCTGATATATTTGGAGATAAAGCCTTAACATGGCCATCTCACCATAATATGCTTGTTATTAAGCCCTCTTTTAAAACTCCAAGATTGATTAATCTGATATATTTGGAGATAAAGCCTTAACATGGCCATCTCACCATAATATGCTTGTTATTAAGCCCTCTTTTAAAACTCCAAGATTGATTAATCTGATATATTTGGAAATAAAGCCTTAACATGGCCATCTCACCATAATATGCTTGTTATTAAGCCCTCTTTTAGAACTCCAAGATTGATTAATCTGATATATTTGGAGATAAAGCCTTAACATGGCCATCTCACCATAATATGCTTGTTATTAAGCCCTCTTTTAAAACTCCAAGATTGATTAATCTGATATATTTGGAGATAAAGCGTTAACATGGCCATCTCACCATAATATGCTTAGTATTAAGTCCTCTTTTAAAACTCCAAGATTGATTAATCTGATATATTTGGAGATAAAGCCTTAACATGGCCATCTCACCATAATATGCTTGTTATTAAGCCCTCTTTTAAAACTCCAAGATTGATTAATCTGATATATTTGGAGATAAAACCTTAACACGGCCATCTCACCATAATATGCTTGGCATTAAGCCCTCTTTTAAAACTCCAAAGATTTATTAATCTGATATATTTGGAGATAAAGCCTTAACATGGCCATCTCACCATAATATGCTTGATATTAAACCCTCTTTTACATTAGATGTCTCCTTTTAAACACCTTATGAGCAACCTTAAATTAACCACAATTAGTGAATTAATACCATAATGTGACCACTCCTCACTAATTTCTACAAAATCCCTTACACCCTATTTTACACCGAAATTATCAAAATCTTAACCTTTAGTAACAAAACTCCTACCAATATTAGACCTAAAAAATATTTATTTATAAAACATTTCCCTCTACCCACCTCCCTTCCCTCAGTTTAGAACTGCAGGGAGTGGAGGGGGCAGAGTTCACATGCCAGACTGGCGGGGGTCGACTTAGCCCATTCCAGGGCGGTTTACCCTGACTCTGCTTCCTCCATTGAACTAAAATTAATATACTTATCTTCAATTAATCATAACCTCCACCCTTATACTACACTTATAGCACATATCACCTTAGCAGACCAATTAGCTACTGACCCTAATATTAGTGGAATCCATCCCTTACCCTAACACCTGACCATTGCCCTAAAAAATACACTTAGCCAATCCCTAGCCTTGACACTTGCCCTAAACCTAATTTTAGCCCTTATTATCAACTTACCAGACCAATTAGCTACTGACCCTAATATTAGTGGAATCATGCCTTACCCTAACACCTGACCCTTGCCCTAAAAAATACACTTAGCCAATCCCTAGCCTTGACACTTGCCCTAAACCTAATTTTAGCCCTTACTATCAACTTACCAGACCAATTAGCTACTGACCCTAATATTAGTGGAATCCATGCCTTACCCTAACACCTGACCCTTGCCCTAAAAAATACACTTAGCCAATCCCTAGCCTTGACACTTGCCCTAAACCTAATTTTAGCCCTTACTATCAACTTACCAGACCAATTAGCTACTGACCCTAATATTAGTGGAATCCATGCCTTACCCTAACACCTGACCCTTGCCCTAAAAAATACACTTAGCCAATCCCTAGCCTTGACACTTGCCCTAAACCTAATTTTAGCCCTTACTAACAACTTACCAGACCAATTAGCTACTGACCCTAATATTAGTGGAATCCATGCCTAACCCTAACACCTGACCCTTGCCCTAAAAATACACTTAGCCAATCCCTAGCCTTGACACTTGCCCTAAACCTAATTTTAAGCCTTGCCTTAACCCTAAAACCTAGCCATTACTCTAAAAGCTAACCCTAGTTCTCCAATTTCTACAAACTGGCTTGGCTATGGATCTAGGAGATACCAACAAACGTGCGTCGGCCCGTGCATTGCCTTTGATCCCCTAACCAACTGCTCTAGTCGTCGGACTGGGTGGGGGGGGTCATCGAGAGAGTGTCTAACGCCTAACCCTAAAACAAAAGTTTGGTTGTGTGTATCATCCCCAATCACAGGCATCGGCGGAGAGGGCGAACGGAGTGCTGAAAACGAAGTTAGCAAAGATTATTGCTGACAGCAACAACCGTTTAACATGGGTTGATGCATTGCCTATTGCTCTGATGGCAATGCGTTCTCAAACTAACCGAATAACCCATCTTACTCCTCATGAAATGCTTACAGGTCGACCAATTGCTCTCTTACAGGTTCGAGGACCCCAGGAGGAAGTTTCCCTGGCACAGCTTGAGCGAGAACTGGGGGATTACCTCACTAACCCACATTCACAGACTCATATTTCAACAGGTGAAAGCAGCTCACAACCGAGACGAGACACATATTCCAGTGGACGTCAGGGACGTTCAAGTTGGTGACAGTGTGTTCATACGAGTCTTTAGACGTCAGTGGAACAAACCTCGTAGGGAAGGCCCCTTTAAAGTTGTACTTACCACTCCCACTGCCCAGAAAGTTGAAGGTAAGCCCTTCTGGTTCCACAAAAACCACTGCACCCGGCACCGGCCGCCAGACCCACCTGGACTTGATCCAGAACCGACGGGCTCTGCGCATGCTGACAGGGCAGCAACAAGTCTCCCTCCGCAGCACCCCACCACAAGCTCACAGACGTTGGATGTTTCACCGGTGTCGGGCACTGATGTCCCCACACCCCCGTCCACGTCATACGGTCAAAGGCGTTCAGCACGCTTGGCGGCCCGACGGTTTCCAATGTCAGGGGACTCTAAGGATGACAGTGTTCATTCTTATGCTCCAGCTCCACCTTCCAACTCTGGTGGCAATAATGATGATCCTTCTGCCGCTCAGAGCTCTGATGGGTTTGACCCATCTCCATCTCTCGTTCAGGCACTGGATGAACTTCTTTCTCCTGACCCATCAGATGCTGGTGGAGTCCTGTCCCCTTCACATCCCTCATCTGCACCTTCCCCGTTCCTTCCCTCCCTTTCCCCTTCCTCCTCCGCGGCGAGCTGGCCGTCGATCGAACTGTGTCCGCCCACTCCATCGCCGTCTGGGCGTCTCTCGTATGCGTCTTCTTCGGACTCTGACTAGTTTTCTTCTTTTGTTAACCCTTTGTGGGTTAACAAGGGGGGATCTTATTGAGCTTACTACTAACAATGCACACACAAACATGTGCACTAGCAATGATAACACTAGCTACTAACCAAGGGGTAATCAGTAATAATGATGGGGAGGACATATCACTAATGCATGTGCAAACCAAAGGATATGATTATGTAATGTCTGAAGAAATTTTAGGAAACGAGTCAATGGGGAAACATTGGCTTGGAATTCCACGAAGCATGGACTGCCGTGGGGATGGGATGGTGATCATTGAGGTAAGATACAAAACAAACATATGCCAAAACATACTAACAAAACAAATAATGACAATAGAAAGAGCACATAGAGTGGTACAACTAATAAACAGAAGACAGAGAAGAGATCTAGACAAATTAAAAACGGCACACTGGGAGACCAATATGTTCCAACAATGGATTCAGTACTCTGTCCAGACAATGTTTAAAGTTAAAAAGCGCCCTAGAGATGACTGTATAGCCTGCTATAATGCTAAGAAATTACCCGCCCTTCAGATTATACCCGGAAGTAAAATAGGTGACTGCCCAGAAATAACGGTGAGGTGCTTTGCTCACTGTGTCATGCATATGGCCGCAGGTATTAAATCATGGTCAAAAGATGGAAGAGTATGCCCCAGAGCACTGACCTCCTCAATAAAAGATGTAATGAGTACGTTTTCCCTTCCTCCAGTAGTACAAAAACCAGCTGAACTGATTTTTCCGTTTTGTAGAGCCCGAGGGAAAGAAATTGAAGAAGTGACCAATAGATCCTCTAGTCTGATTTGGACAGCAGACAGAATGGTGGAATGTAGTAAAAAGCCATGGTACCCACCGACAGCAAACAGGAACATCACCAGCCACGTTAAGATATGTGAAACAAGTTTCAAGGCCACCATACGTTGTGAACAGGTAGTACCAGATGGGGGAGCCATCATCTATGAGTTCCAACCTGCATTTGTGGCCACGTACCCATTACTGAGCCTGGCGAAGGGATCTATCCCTTTAGGTGACATTTTTTGGATGTGTCACAATGAGACACAGATGTTAGCCGCACTACCCGCTTAGTGGGAAGGGATCTGTGCACCATTTTAGACCACGCCCCGTGCCCTCAGAGGAATGGCTACAGTCTGTAGATAGAGGAACAGTCTTCACACATGCGTCGGTAGGCACACAAGTAGATGTAGCCGCAGACACCAATATTCCTAACAGGCAGCCAGATGATCCAGCAGAGGGGCCAGGTGCCACACCCCCGGGGTGGAGCAGACCCATGATGACCCCCAGAAGGCAGCCTGATGACCAGCCACCACCATCTTGGGGGCAGCCAATGACCAGCCCGCCATCACCTGGGGCCCTAAGGATCCACTTCGGCCCAAACAGCACCCCTGCCAGTCCTGAGAACCCAGAGGACCGAGGACAGCCCGTCAGATCGCTCCAGGACCTGCCATCTACTTCAGGCATGATGACGACCGAACCTACTGTGATGAGGCCTGCTTCTCTGCCAGAACAGGACATTTTCTTCATGATGCTCAGCTCTGAGGAATATCGTCACATCACAGGGTTCTTGGCTCATCCTCTGCAATCTTACCAAACCGACGACGACCTAAAGCCTGAAATCACCTCAATGAGCAAGGAGGTTTATGCAAAAATTATGAAAGGTCTGATATACCCATTTTCCCGTCGTTGAGTGGAAAAGCTTCACCGCAGCATATACAAAACCAGGGAAAAGGGAAAGATGCAGCGGTTGACCCGAGAGCGCGATGAGCTGACACATCAACCTCAAGAGGCACGGCAGACCATAATCACCTTACAGGGGAAATTGCTGCAGCTGACAGCTGATCAAGGGCGCATGGCTACTACCACAACATCGCAGCAGCTGCCGGGGCCACAGGCTCCAGGAAATACAAATGCAAGGCCATGGGGAATGATGCCTTCTAACCCCCAGGGAGCCCCGGACTATTATTAATCTCAAACACAACACTCTGCAGCTTCTCTACTGTTACCTACTCTTTACTCCATCCAGACAGTGTCTTGCCCACAACCAAAATCTAATAAATTAGCAAAGATTCCCAAAGGAGTAAATCATGATAATCTAATTAAAATCAAAATAACTCCAATTGGGGAAAAAGTTAAAACAATTAAATGTGGTCTGTTTGACATAAGATCACTTTCCTCTAAAAGTCTGCTAGTTAATGACTTGATTTGTGATAATCACATTGACTTGTGTTGCCTTCCAGAAACCTGGCTGCAGCAAGAGGATGATGTGAGCATAAATGAGGCAACTCCTTCAAGCTATTTAAATTTTCACATCCCCAGAATTTCTGGGCGAGGAGGAGGAGTAGCAACAATCTTCCAGTCTGACTTACTGATTACTCCCAAAACAGTTAATACCTACAACTCTTTTGAACATTTAACCCTTAATTTCCCTCATCCAAATTTCAGGGCAAGAAAACCTCTTCTTTTTGTAACTTTGTATCGTCCACCAGGTCCTTACTCTGAATTTTTAGATGAGTTTTCAGAGTTCCTTTCTGATTTGGTATTAAATACTGACAGGGTCATCATAGTGGGAGATTTTAACATCCATGCTGACATTGAAGGCGATAGCTTGAGAGCAGCCTTTAATGCTATCTTAGACACTATTGGCTTTGTTCAAAATGTGAAAAGTCGCACACATTCTCATCTTCATACTTTGGATCTTGTGCTGACATACGGCATAGAATGTGAAGAAATAACAGGATTTCCTCACAACCCTGTCCTCTCTGACCACTTTCTAATAACCTTCAGGATTACTTTAACAGAGTTCTCCTCCCCCAAAAGAAGGTTCAATTTTAGTAGATCTTTATCAGATAGTGCAGTTATAAATTTTAAAGAATCTGCTTCACTTTCTCTCTCCTCTGTGTTGCTGAGCAGTGCTGCAGAGTGCAAAAGCATAGCTTATTCCCCTTCACAGGTTGATGATTTTGTTGATGGGGTTGCTAGTTCTCTGCGTACTGCCTTAGACAACGCAGCTCCCTTGAAAATGAAAACTGTTGAAAATAGAAAGCTTGCTCCTTGGTTTAATGCAGAGCTGCGTACTTTGAAGCAAAATGCTAGGAAACTGGAGAGAAAATATCGCTCCACAGGCCTGCAGGAGTCCTTCCTAGTCTGGAAAAATGGTTTACTGCTGTATAAGGGGACCCTTTGTGAAGCAAGAGCAGCATACTTATCCTCATTAATAGAGGAGAATAAGAATAATCCTAGATTTCTTTTTAATACAGTTACCAAACTCACCCAGAGCCATAGCTCTGTTGAACCGTCCATTCCACCTGCTCTTAGCAGCAATTATTTTATGGGATTTTTTTATAAATAAGATTGATCTTATTAAAAATAAGATCATAAGCACTCCTCTATCCAAATTTTACCTGAGGTAGTCATGGAATCTGAACCGGGTTTAGAATGCTTTGATCCAGTTGAACTTTTTGAATTAGCAAAATTATTGTCTTCATCTAAGCCTTCAACTTGTATGTTAGATCCAGTTCCAACCAGGTTATTTAAGGAGGTATTCCCTTTGATCTCCTCCTTCATTTTAGATGTGACTAATCTATCTCTGTTACAGGGATATGTACCTAAAGCTTTTAAGGTGGCTGTAATTAAACCTCTCTTGACCCAAATGACTTGGTTAATTATAGACCTATATCCAATCTTCCTTTCTTATCCAAAATTCTTGAGAAAGTAGTTGCCAAACAAGTTTGCGATCACTTACACCATAATGAACTTTTTGAAGAGTTTCAGTCTGGCTTTAGAGCTCATCATAGCACTGAAACAGCTCTGGTGAGGGTCACTAATGATATTCTCATGGCCTCAGATAATGGACTTGTATCTGTGCTCGTCCTGTTGGATCTTAGTGCTGCATTTGATACAGTTGATCATAATATTCTTTTAGAAAGACTTGAATATTTTGTTGGTTTTAAAGGAACAGCACTAGACTGGTTTAAATCTTATCTATCTGATCGAATTCAGTTTGTTCATGTTAATGATAGATCTTCAACACGCTTAAAGGTTACCTGTGGAGTACCACAGGGATCAGTGCTAGGACCAATTCTCTTTACTTTATACATGCTCCCAATTGGTAGAGTTATTAGACAGCATGGGATTAATTTTCATTGTTATTCTGATGATACCCAGCTATATCTGTCTATAAATCCAGATGAAGCTAACCCATTACATAGATTACAGGCATGTCTTGAAGACATAAAAACCTGGATGACTCATAACTTTCTGCTTCTGAATGCAGAAAAAACAGAAGTTGTAGTCTATGGACCAGAGTCTCTGAAAAAGAAGCTGATTAGCCAGTCACTTCATTTGGATGGGATTAAACTGATTTCATATAATAAAGTAAAAAATCTTGGTGTTATTTTTGATCAGGAACTGTCATTTAAATCCCATATCAAAGAGGTTTAGTTTAGTGCCATGATGCCATGATCAGTATTATCATCCGTCAGCTTCTTCAAGGGAGAATGAAATGCCTGGCAGAGAAAAAAAGAGATTACAATTAAACCTCATTAAGGTACCACATAATCTGATTTGAGGAATCGTGGGAGGAAACAGCTACAGATATAATGTTGTGTTCATTTTGTATCTTATAGATTGTGATTATTTTATGCTTGTTTTTCTGGATCCCAACAAACACAACAGACAAACACTGCAGTTTGTCCAACCTTCATGCTGTCTGATTGATCTGTGAATGATAATCTGACAGCAGTGATCACATCATGTGCACACCTGTAATTATAATAAAGTTTGTTCTAAAGGTTCTATATAAAGTTTTTATTATTAGCCCTTATTTGTTACTAGCGACAATATTTTTAGACACATGTGTGCATGTGCATGCTTTTTACTTCTATATAATGCTTTATTTCTCAAATAATAAAGTGTAAAAGACACTCTTCTAATCCACACCACCGTATGGGACACAACAGTAATGAAAGGTGTTTAATAATGATTATATTATCAATTATATATTAAATAAAAGTTAATGAAATACACTATCCTTAGTTGGTATGTCCATGATAACCAAAAGGAGTTTATAGGAAGAAATACGATATCTTGAGATAAAGTTTTACATGAAGCTGGGTGTAAGATCTCTGACCTTTACCTGACCTATTCAATCAATATGATATAATTTGCCATGACCAGGTCTTGAGAAAGCTAGCCGAAGTGCTGGAGGAGTGCAGACAGGAAAGTAGATCACCATCGCCAGCAGAGGACCCCACCATCTTTGTCGTGGAAGGAGGAATCAGAAGCTTCAAGCAAAGAGAAACCGCAAGGCCCTTCACTACTGGCCAGGAGTGGAGCATGAAGGTTGACCTGGACAGGAAGCTTCAGTTATCACCACCATATCTGTCCGACCAGACATTGTGGCGTGGTCCGTAAAGGCAAGAGCGGTAGCCCTCATTGAGCTCATTATGCCAATGGAGGAAGGGATCGAAGCTGCAGAGGAAGGACAGAACCTGGGGGAAAAAACACCTAACCCCCAGATAACAGTTGCAGGGAATAACATCTCTCAACTGCAGGGGGTGACAGGGAGACGTCCCTGTCACTGCCCCGCCACCAGATGTTCCAGGATTAAAGGGGCGAAACGTTGGTACTTGCCGTTCTCTGGGCTGAGGAGAAACCCAATTCTTCATCTGATGCATGGTCCTGAAAAGTGAAAAGAAGTGTGAGAAGCAATTCAACAGAGAAATAATTTGTGTTTGAGAGTACACAACAGCTAGGAAAGAAGTATGACTAACTCCTTGCTCACACTGGCTCCGGTGCGGTTACCGAGCCGACGGAGACCGCAACTCCCGCACACCCCCTCTCACACCGCCCTTTTGACTACGGTGCGGTGCGGCTCTGCGGCTCCGGCAACAGGTCCGGAGATTTAACTCGCGAGAACAGAAGTTCAGTTGAGTTCACGTAACTTCACGCGATAACACGGCCCAAATAAGGATATTTATGAGAGCTTGTTGCGCAGGGCTCCGTCACGCCGCAAGGATAGCTTTCTTGCTGAATTTTCTGCAGCGCCAGAGTGTCTCGGTAACCGCAGCCGGACAGCTCAGCAGCCAGTGAGAGAGGTTTACGTCTTTTTAATGACTTGGAATCACCGCGGCGCCGCACCCACCGCACCGCAACGGTAAGACCGGAGTCGGTGAGAGCCGGGGGTTACAATGTCATGTCGTTTTGGACTCCCTATGAATGTGGCATCGTCAGAACTGGGACTGGATGCCAGGGGTAAAAGCACACGTCTTGCTGCCTTCAGTGTTGGGCATGTTACTGTCATGATGGGTTCTTAGAGTTAAGCCCAAAATGCAGATCACACACGGAAACTGGGTAAAAGTTCAACAGAGTTTATTATGGTTCACAAGCATACGATAAAGAAAATGATCTGAAACAGGTTTAGGGCTGGTTCACTAGAGTCTTGACTGGGACCGGAGACTGTTGGTTAGCAGAGTTTATAAGAAGCTAAACATCTAGCTTCAGGCTTAGCATAGCAGACCTTGATCTGAGCTTCCAGCTCACTGCAGAGAACAACAGGGAAAATCCACGTAGGATTCTTCAGGCAGAGCTTCCAGCTCATTGCAGAGAACAACAGGGAACATCCACATAGGATTCTTCAGGGTGAGCTTCCAGCTCATTGCAGAGAACAACAGGGAACATCCACATAGGATTCTTCAGGGTGATTCCACATAGGAACCTTCAGGTTGGCTCACCAGGGCAGATTAGCAGGTTAAGCTCTCCTAGAGCTTCAGGCTTGAGACTGGTTTCCTGTGATGCAGCTCTCCCAGAGCTTCAGACCAGAGACAGGGTTCCAGTGAGGCAGCTCTTCCTGAGCTTCAGACCAGAGACAGGTTTCCAGTGAGGCAGCTCTTCCTGAGCTTCAGACCAGAGACAGGTTTCCTGTGAGACACAGACAAAGGAGGGATTAGAATCTGATCTCACACTAGAGACAACCAAGATTCAATCTGTAACAGAGACTCTGGAAGCTAACCAACTAAGATCAACACTGCGGCGTTGAAGCAAGGTCTGAAGTCAGCTTATATAGGAGAGGTCTTCTGATGACAGGATTAGCAACAGGTGTGCAGGGAGGTTCCAGCTCCAGAAGACCCACGGCGCACTCTGCTGGAGACAGAGGGTAGTCTACAGATCCCCACAGTAACTCCAACCCTAAAGAAAAACACAGAGCAGAAGAGGATCCTCTGCGCCCTCTGGAGGGCAAGCCTGAGGATCCTAACAGTACCCCCCCCTCAAGGGCGGATTCCAGACGCCCCCTGAAAAAGTCCAACAAAAATAAACAAAAAACAACCCACCCAGGGTGGGCGGAGGGGGCACTAAGGCAAGGAGGGCCAGGAACAAAAAACAGAGTCCAGAAAACAAAAAACAACCCACCCAGAGTGGGCGATGGAGGAAACAGGCCAGGAGGGCAAAAACAAAAACAAAGTCCTGTTTGGCTGTGACGTCATCCAGGAAAGAAACATCAGCTGTGCTGCTTCCATCAACACCCTTGTTTGTAGATGTTGGAGATTGGCCTGTTTTCCAGTGTGGTCCTGTTTCTCTGGCCGCGGCTGGGTGGATGTGCTCTCTTCATCCTCTGGCATGGGAGCTGCCTTGGAGCTCGTCTGCCTGGCTGTGTGTTTCCTGGACGGCGCCGCATTTTACAGCTGCTTTTTGTATCTCTGCTTCTGTCTCCTTGAACCCCAGTCGGCCTCGGCAGATGGCCGCTCACACTGAGCCTGGTTCTGCTGGAGGTTTCTTCCTGTTAAAAGGGAGTTTTTCCTCTCCACTGTCGCTGCAAGCATGCTTAGTGTGAGGGATTGTATTTGAGTCAATGAGTCAATGCAATCAACTGGTTTTCCTTAGATAGAAAACTTTGTATCAATTTGACTGTATGATCTGGTTGAACTGTAAAGTGCCTTGAGATGACATGTGTTGTGAATTTGGCGCTATATAAATAAACTGAATTGAATTGAATTGAATTGAACAAAAAACGATCCACTTACGGTGGACGAAAACAAAAGAAAACCCAGACGATTTTTTGGGCAACGTCTCAGGTGGCCGGTCGTGGCACCGGCACCAGGACAGAGTCTCAGGTGGCCGGCCGAGGGACCGGCAGCGGGACAAAGTCTCAGGTGGCCGGCCGAGGGACCGGCAGCTGAAGCGTAGCAGATGCTCAGGAGGCCGACCGTTGGGACGGAAGCGAGGCCGATTCTCAGGGGGCCTACCGCTGTCCCGGAGGCGAGACAGATGCTCAGGAGGCCGACCACGGGGCTGGGGACGAAGCAGCGTCTTAGGGGAACCACCGCCGGACCGGAGGCATGGCAGAGGTTCTGGAGGCCGGCCGAGGATCCGGTAACGGAGCAGAGTCTTAGGTGGCCGGCTGCGGGGTCGGAGGCGAAGCTGACACTATGGGGGTCTGCGGTGAAGCTGACACTCTGGGGGTCTGCCGCGGGGCCGAAGGCGAAGCCGACGCTCTGGGGTTCTGCTGCAGGGCCGGAGGCGAAACCGACGCTCCGGGGGTCTGCCGCGGGGCCGGAGGCGAAGCTGACGCTCTGGGGTCCGGCCGCGGGGCCGGAGGCGAAGCAGCTTCTCAGGAGGATGACACCCAAACTTCAGCAGGTACCCCCACGGGGTACCCCGTCCGCTCCTCGGCAGCTCAGGAACAGGCTCATAAGCGACTGCCGACTGCGGCTCTGGAGGAGGCTCTGAGGAGACCACCGACAGCAGCTCCGGGTCTGGAACAGGGGAGCCCGCCGACTGCGGCTCCGGGTCTGGAACAGGGGAGCCCGCCGATTGCGGCTCCGGGTCTGGAACAGGGGAGCCCGCCGATTGCGGCTCCGGCTCTGGAGCAGGGGAGCCCGCCGATCGCGGCCCCGGAGCAGGGGAGCCCGCCGATCGCGGCTCCGGAGCAGGGGAGCCCGCCGATTGCGGCTCTGGAGCAGGGGAGCCCGCCGATCGCGGCTCAGGAGCAGGTGACACCACCGACTGTGGTTCCGCCTCAGGAGCAGGTGACACCACCGACTGTGGTTCCACCTCTGGATCTGAAGGGACCACCCATGGAGGCTCAAGTTCAGTCTCTGAGGTGGCTTGAGGCGTCTGTGGAGGGCTCTTGGCGGTTAGTGGCCTCTGCTGAGGGACTCTTGGAGGCACATTTTCTCCAACTCCGAACTCTGAAGCCCTCTTAAGTTTATGCTCAGGGGTCTCTGGACGGCACAGGGCAGGCTCAGGGGTCTCCGGACGGCACAGAGCAGGCTCAGGGGTCTCTAGACGGCACAGAGCTGACTCATGGGTCTCTAGACGGCACAGAGCTGACTCAGGGGTCTCTAGACAGCACAGAGCTGACTTAAGGCGACGCCGTTTCTGGCAAGAAATTAACCGGTTGGAAAAATAGAGTTCCAGAATGGTTCACAGGGTCTGGGGCTAACAAATCAGGCATGGGGTCAGGTTCAAAACTAACTGGGTTATTTTCTGGTTCAGGAGCTGGATGTGGTGGCTCGAAGGGGAAGATATCCTCTCCATCCCCATAAAAATAATCCCAGAGATCAGACTCATGGATGTGGGAAGCTAGATAATCAGACGAGGGAACAGGTCTAGAAACAACGCTGACGGGTTCAGGTGTCTGGTCAGGCTGTACGGCTCTGAGTCTAGTTTGTAGTCCTATATCTAACCCGACTGCTAGCTCTATGAGATCCTCAAGGTTATCTGGCTCAACGTAAAAGGTTAGCTCGTTTCTGACCGGTTCATTTAGAGCTTGGAGAAACGCGGTCTTAAGTGCAGACTCGTTCCACCTGGAAACGGCTGCTTTTTCCTGGAACTCGGAAGAAAACTCGGCAACGGATCTATTTCCCTGTTTAGATTCCCAAAGTCCACTTGAAAACCAGGATTTATTTGTGACCTGATTAAAGGTCCTTTCAAACTCCTGGATGAATTTCTCATATGTACAGTTTAATCTAGTTTTAGGCGGAAATCTGGTCTCCGCCCATTCAAGGGCTTCACCGGACAGAAAAGAAATGACTAAAGCTATCCTATCCTTATCATAAAGAAAACTAGAATCATAAAATCCAAAAAACAACTGACACTGAAATAGAAATCTCCTGAGTTTTCTTGGATTGCCGGAAAATCTCTCAGGCAGAGAAGGACTGAGTGCAGAAAACGACGGGCTGGGTTCTGACCAAAAAGGAAGATTATTATCTTGACGGGGAAGTGACGTCATTGCCGGTGACCTAGGAGACGGAAGTGAATTCGGAGCAGGACGTGCCGCTGACGTGGCGTTAGCATTATCCAAGTAGCTAGCGAGTGTTTGATTCTGCTGTAACTTACGGAGGGTTTGTGTATGTCCATGGATCTGAGCGTCCCGTTCCTTAATCCAACGACGGAGGTGATCTGCTGGGCTTTGTGTTTGGCCGCAGTGTTCTGTCATGATGGGTTCTTAGAGTTAAGCCCAAAATGCAGATCACACACGGAAAAATGGGTAAAAGTTCAACAGAGTTTATTATGGTTCACAAGCATACGATAAAGAATATGATCTGAAACAGGTTTAGGGCTGGTTCACTAGAGTCTTGACTGGGACCAGAGACTGTTGGTTAGCAGAGTTTATAAGAAGCTAAACATCTAGCTTCAGGCTTAGCATAGCAGACCTTGATCTGAGCTTCCAGCTCACTGCAGAGAACAACAGGGAAAATCCACGTAGGATTCTTCAGGCTGAGCTTCCAGCTCATTGCAGAGAACAACAGGGAACATCCACATAGGATTCTTCAGGGTGAGCTTCCAGCTCATTGCAGAGAACAACAGGGAACATCCACATAGGATTCTTCAGGGTGATTCCACATAGGAACCTTCAGGTTGGCTCACCAGGGCAGATTAGCAGGTTAAGCTCTCCTAGAGCTTCAGGCTTGAGACTGGTTTCCTGTGATGCAGCTCTCCCAGAGCTTCAGACCAGAGACAGGGTTCTAGTGAGGCAGCTCTTCCTGAGCTTCAGACCAGAGACAGGTTTCCTGTGAGACACAGACAAAGGAGGGATTAGAATCTGATCTCACACTAGAGACAACCAAGATTCAATCTGTAACAGAGACTCTGGAAGCAAGGTCTGAAGTCAGCTTACAGTTACCTTCAAAAGGTATAGTTACTAGTTACTTCTCCCAAAAAGTAACTGAGTTACTAACTGAGTTACTCCACACTTAAAGTAACTAGTTACTAGTAAAAGTAACTATTGCGTTACTTTTGTGTTTCTCGTCCCCGTAACCCTCACCACCCGGCCCCCACCTTCTCGCTGTGTGTTTCCAAAGCCAGCTGAATAGTGCGGACGACAAAGACAAGAACCTGCAGAGAGTTTAGCATTTATTGCAACTCAACGTAAATGACATCAGGGGGGAACGCTATCTGACAGGCCTATCAACCCCGTCAGATAGCGTTCTCCCTGCTTAACATGGGGGGAACGCTATCTGATGCGGTGTACATATCATCAGGCTGCATTACCTCTACTCATGGGGGGGAAGTTTTTTTATCAGGGCGTTCAGATCTTGTGAGTTTATGAAATTAATAACTGGGGATGTTTGATTCTGAAATCCTGTGTTTGGGTTGTTATAGATACTGCAACATCTGCCTATCTATCTATCCATCCATCCATCCATTCAACATTTGATCGTTCACGCTATCCATAGTTCCCCTGTGGCGTGAGCACAGGGAGGCTTATACACGCTTTTAGCGATCATGCGCTTTTCCCGTTGCTTGCGCGGTGAATCTTGCCGCCTGCACTGTGAGGAGATGCAGGGGAAACTATCTGATGGGGAAACGCAGCTCAATGGAGTCCTCCTCACTCTCCATCTCTCTGTGTGTGCTGTATGTTATCACCCATAACAGCCAATCTCATCCTCCCCTCTCTCATGATAAGGCACGCACGAGTCCTATCATGAAAAAAAAGGTTCATTGTGCGACCTGAGTAACCCTAACGCGCAGTAACAAAGTTTTGGAAATTATAACTGTGTTATAGTTACATTAAGAGTAATAATTTTGATTACTCGTTACTAAAAAAGGTAACGGCCATAGTAACACCGTTACCAGTCATGGGAGTCAGCCAGTGATGGGAGTAACGGTGTTACGCTGTTACTCCCATCACTGGCTGCCTTGTAAATCTTTACTCGCTTTCCCTGACGAAAAACATTAATATAGTAAAAGTAGGAAAATGATTAATCATATCCTGAAAATTCAAGTTTTAGTAGAGACTTCAATATTTAATTAGGGGAAAAAAAGAAGATATATCACTGAAATTGACGTTGGCATTAAATATAGTTGAGTTTTTAAAAACTAAAATGGACAAACTACCATAATAATTAACACAAAGAAACATGCATAATAGATGTTAGATTCCCAGGACGAAAACATTCTCTCAAATTTTTCTCAAGACCTGTTGATGAAGTGTCTGAAGGACACCACAGTTTTTGGAGTTGTAAACATCAAAGCCACCTGCTCAAGAAAAAAGTATGCCTAACCCCATGAACACATTGTGGAGATTTATTGTCAGAACTGCAGTGGTGATCTTGTGTGTCTGTTAGGAATCCAGTTTGTGTGGGTTGTGTTTTTGTGTGTTCTCCCTCCACCACCAGGTGGCGCCTGGTTCTCATTGGCCCTCTCACACACCTGTGGATGGTTGCCTCATTACCTGAGGACTCTTAAGCTGCTGACTGCCACTACCTCAACGCCAGAGTGTTTGCGAGTTTTGGGTACTCTAGCCAAGCCGAGTTTTGCTGAGTGAAACTGAGTTTTTGTCTACCTGAGTCTTAGCCTTGTTGTTTTTTTGTCTTTGCCTCTCGGCAGGAAGTTATCCTGCAAACTGGATATTTTGGACCTTTTCCCCCTGGAAGGATCGTCTGAGTGTCAAACTGGAACAAATGACCTGCGGTAGCGCTCCTTCTTACAGACACGGTGTCTACTGTAAGTCTCTGACTAAAGGAGCTGCTCAGCTCCTCTTTTTATACATGGGAGGCTCATGCGTGAATGTCCAACGAATAACTCCAATTGTTGTTTCAAAAATAGAAAACCTGGTTTCATTACTTAGTTTTGCCCTGGATGTTGCAGCGTTTGTGGACTGGGAGGGGTGTCACGTATTGCACGGCAAGAAAGTAACACACAAAAACAGTATAACAATACGCCTGTTATTATAAGAGTAAGATGTTGAGGCAGTAGAATGATAATCCCTATGATCTAATGTAATAAAAAACTGTGTGGTAGCGACAGGTGGCGGCTTTTTTTTTATATTACAGACCAAGCACAGAAACTCTCGATGGATTTTAATGAACACAGTTAAGATTAGCTTGACTTTTGATCCTCAAACGGCACTTATATTTTACAAATCTAAAGAAAATATATTTTCTTACATACCCTTTTGAATAACTTTGGCTTATCTTAATGAGGAATCAACTTTGGATATGATTTTAATTTCAACATCACCAGCCGCAGCACTGTCTCTGTCGCCTTTCTCTGGTTGCGCCTCAGTCCGTCTCCCCGGCTCCAACTTAATTAATTTTATTTTTCATTAAATAATAGAGATGCAGATAAATAGAAATAAACAGATCTCAGATAAGATCGGAGGTGTATCTATAACTACGCAACCATTTTCATAAAATAAGATTATGCAGTCCCTATGTTAAATTAATTCATTAACTTTATTTTAATCAAAAACAAAATAAAATAGCACAATATCACACCAAGATCCCCAATAAACCTGCTTTTCAGTTGCCTGCAGGCCCACAAACGTCACCCTCAGCACGGCAGAGGTCCCAAGCGCCACCTGGTGGTGTTCCGGGTACATTGCAGTTCTTTTTGAAATAAAAAAACTGGCCTCAGGAAATACATCGTGATTCACACAGGAATCACACAGGAATCACGCAGGAAACCGTCCATTTCCAACCAGTGCCCACTGTATTTATCTCTGTCTATTCAAACTATTACCAAAAGAGGGTGGATCTGGCCTGAGTGATAAACCCTTCGTATATGAATTACAGTGTTAATTTCGTCAGCTTTTTTTTAACTTAGTCTTAGTCACAATGACAAAAATTTATTTAAGTCTTAGTCAAATTTTAGTCATTTTAGTCATTTTTTGTCATTTTAGTCATTTTAGTCATTTTTTGTCATTTTTGTCATTTTAGTTTGATATATATCACACTTTACAGAATATAAATTCTTCACACACAGCTTCTCTTTTTCTCTATTTTATTTATATAACACTGTGCAGAATAGAATTTCACACACTGATTCTCTTTTTATCATATACCCCACTTCACACATTGAACCTTCTGTCGGCTTGTTTCATCATATCCACAAAGTCTTCATCCTCAATGGTCCTTACAGGCAGGCCAGAACGCCCAATCCACTTTGCCATTGAGTTCTCCAGGGCTTTCTGGTCTTTGGAGTCAGGAGTGGGGAAGGTTCTTTGTTCTCTTTTGCAAAGGGAAGGGGGGATGAAATGGTTCATCAAATTGATTTGGTTCCATTGTGGCACTATATATTCCTACACTATGATGACCTCATCAGCACCAAGATCTGCTAAAGACGTCATTGGGTGTTTATAAGAATTAGGAGCCTAAACATAGCCTCCACAGCTTCCTGTTCATATGTGTTTTTTGTCCTTTTTTAAAGCTTGTGTCAGGCTTTAAATAAGTATGCATGGTGTAGTTATAAATGACTCATTCTGGTTTAATTCCTGAGACATCAAAAGCATCAACAGTGCTGCAAAAAAACAACAAAAAAAACAGCAAAGGCCAACAGAAAGACTGTGTTTATAGACCCTCATTTCACAAAGGCCATTACTTAAAGCCTACACTGTGGGGGGGCTATCCTGCTAATTTCAAAATGGGTCAACCATTTTCACACAGCTGGTGGTTCTGTAATGCAGGTTAGTTGTGATTTTAACATTTAAAACTAGATCAAGGGATTAATGAATTCAATAGACTCTTTCTTATGTGCAACTCATAGCTCAGTAAACAAACTTGTTCTGTGTCTGTAAGCAAATGATTAGTAACATACACCTAACTTTAAGTAATCCTTGCCAAATGGAAAGTAAATAACTAAGGAACTGTAAGTGTTGGACCTTGGGGATGGGGGGGCATTTTTAATGTTTTTGGAGGGTACCACTTTCAGTTGTTGTCAGTTACTGTGGTTGGAAAATTTCAATTTCTCTTATTTCATATATTGAGTTATGCTATTTATCCACTAAAACATGTTTTTACTCAGACTGTTTCAACCGCAAGGCCACAAAATTTCTGAATGAGGAGTGTTTGCATACAAGAAATACTATCCCCATAACAAGCTGAATTCTTTCTCAATGTTTTTTATTGTTTAACCAAATTATAAATAAGGAAGACAAACACTCCCCAAATCAGAACAGGGCTGATTACCATGCAACCAGGGCAGTATGGCAGTATCTTGTTCTGTCTTTGCAATGGTGAAATAAAATGCTGACTTTGTAAGATCCATCAATCTCTGTTAATTTACCAGGAATGAATTGTTGAATATTTTTTACCAAAGAAAAGTCCCATACCCCGATTTTAATACACATCTTAGAAGTTTTCATTTGCAACATTTTCACAACACATGTATATATGTAGGGCTCTGGGGGTGGGGGTTGGGGGGTCATAATGTATAGCTCTCTCTTTCCCCACTCATATTTAGACATTGATGGGTTTTGGGGTTGCTTGGAATGGGTGCACCAGGTACCCTCCCGGAGAGAGGAGTGAACTGTCTTAATCAGAGTCATTGGGTGGGTGGGTGGGGCTGCATCCTAGCACCCTCTATTATCCAGCCGCCACTGGTAGAAAGGCCAAGAAAGGCCCGGGGGCCTGATAACATACCTGGGCAGGTGTATAAGGAGTGTGCAGATCAGGTGGCTGGTGTCCTCACAGACATCTTTAACACCTGGCTGGACCAATCCATAGTGCCAGCATGCTTCCAGTCCGCCTCCATTATTCCAGTCCCAAAGAAGCCTCAGGTCGCCTCCCTCAATGATCAGCGGCCTGTCGCTCTGACTCCCATCATGATGAAGTGCTTCCTAAGGCTGGTTAAAGAACACATCGTCTACAGTCTGCTGCCAACATTCAACTTGGAAACAAAGTCCAGTGGATTGCTTTTAATTTTCTTTTTTGGAATGACTATGACCAGCGAATTGACTGTAAAGCAAAGGACAGGAAAGTTTGCCATACTTTTCTGAATGCTGACGCTCTTATCTAGGGGTGAAAATCACACTCATCATGGCGATTTGATTCAGTATCAATTTCCTGACCCAACAATTCGATTATTTTCGATACTCAAGAATACACCACGATACGATACGATTCGATTGTTTTTTTTTTTTGTTTTTTTTATCTTATAGGCCAGACAATGTTTAAAATTTTGAAATAAATCAATGAAAGCTGTAATATTGTGCATTTTATTTGAAAAACAACAGCAATTAACAGAAGTAGCAAAGTTGTAGTCCACCTAGGCCTATGAAAACCTCATTCACTGAAAAATAATAATGCCTCTGTGTTTACGCAATTGTGTGTGTGCAAGCGGAAAGAGGGTAGTGGCTAAAGGAAGTGAGGTAGGAGGGAAAAATAGGTTTAGCACCACCGCAGCACAGGAGCAAATGGATAAAAATAGACCAAAGGGGGAAAAAAACATGAATCGATACTAGCAGACACGTAGATGCATTGGATCGTTGGCTGTTGAATCGGTGCATTGATACAAAAACGATTATCATTTACACCCCTACTCTCATATAGAGTGGCTGAAGATGTGGGGATGAAGTGGATGATGAGCATCCTGCAGGTAATCCTGTTCATAAAGCGCTTTTTGGTCCATTTCTGTTTGTCTATATGCCCCCTTCCAGTCTCTCATCAATAAGTGTCTTCTCTTTGCAGCTCAATCTTGGGCAGCTCCAGCTACCTATAAAAGTATTCATGTCATTTGCACACTCTCATTTTCCAGTATAGCCCACAATTAAAATGCACGTTCTTTGCATTTCATGAGATACATCAGTACCTCTACCTTCTCATCATTTTTCAGGCTGACTACTGCGCAGCGTGCTCTTCAGTCTATCTCCGTCTGAATAAAGTTCTTTTTTCTTTGCTGTCTCTGTATCTCAGTAACTCTAACTGCCCAGAACTACTTTAAAACATAGCACCTTCACCTGCATTTCTTTACTGAGCACTTGTCAGTTTCACATGGTTTTATTTCTGATAGCAAGGAGTAGCTAGCCTAGGCTAGCGCTAGCTTAGCATTGCTATGGCTTCTCTCTCTCCCTCCCTTGACTCTTTTCCAACTCTTCCTTCTTCCCCTCCTCTCTCCTGCTCTCTGTGTCAGATGTTCAGTTATTCCTCTGCCTCCTTTAGTGATAATGGGATGTGTAATAAGTGTAGTATTTTTGTAGCTTTGGAGGCAAGGGTGTCAGAGTTAGAATCCAGGCTTCAGGCTGTTGAACATCCAGGAGTTAAAGTAGGCCTCCAGGGGTTAAAGTAGGAGCAGCCAGGCGATTGGGTAACTGTACGCAGAAAGCGTAGTCGTGGATCTCTGCCCACTGGTCACCACCAACCCGTTCACGTTTCTAACCGGTTTTCCCCACTCAGTGACACACCCACTGAGAAGCCCACTCTGGTGATTGGCAGCTCCATAGTCAGAAACGTGGCATTAGAGACACCAGGGACCATAGTCAAATGTTTGCCGGGGGCCAGAACGGGCGACATCAAATCCTACCTGAAACTGCTGGCTAAGGATAAGGTTAAATACAGTAAGATTGTTATTCTGCTAGTTAATAACTTGATTCGTGATAATCACATTGACACAATAACCCTAACCCATTCTGGGCGAGGAGGAAGAGTAGCAGCAATCTTCCAGTCTGACTTACTGATTACTCAGAAGGCAGTTAATACCTACAACTCTTTTGAACATTTAACCCTTAATTTCCCTGATCCAAATTTCAAGGCAAGAAAAACTCTTCTTTTTGTAACCTCTTCTTTCTTCATACTTTGGATCTTGTGCTGACATATCAGGCTCCTCTCCTGTGGAACCAACTACCAGTTTTAGTCCGTGAGGCAGACACTCTGTCTACTTTTAAGACTAGGCTTAAAACTTTCCTTTTTGATAAAGCTTATAGTTAGGGTGGCTCAGGTTATCCTGAGCTCTCTCTCTATAGTTATGCTGCTATAGGCTTAGACTTTTGGAGGACATAGGGACCCCCATTTCATCATTCTGCTTCATTCTCTCTCTGTTCTCCTATTCTGCAGAATCTGTTTGTTCAATCTCTAACCTTCTGCTCTCTCTGCTTTTCCTCAGAGTAGCTTTGCCTCGTCTGTTCCTGTTTGGCTGTGACGTCATCCAGGAAAGAAACATCAGCTGTGCTGCTTCCATCAACACCCTTGTTTGTAGATGTTGGAGATCGGCCTGTCTTCCAGTGTGGTCCTGTTTCTCTGGCCGTGGCTGGGTGGATGTGCTCTCTTCATCCTCTGGCATGGGAGCTGCCTTGGAGCTCGTCTGCCTGGCTGTGTGTTTCCTGGACGGGGCCGCCTTTTACAGCTGCTTTTTGTATCTCTGCTTCTTGTATCTCTGCTTCTGTCTCCTTGAACCCCAGTCGGCCTTGGCAGATGGCCGCTCACACTGAGCCTGGTTCTGCTGGAGGTTTCTTCCTGTTAAAAGGGAGTTTTTCCTCTCCACTGTCGCTACAAGCATGCTTAGTGTGAGGGATTGTATTTGAGTCAATGAGTCAATGCAATCAACTGGTTTTCCTTAGATAGAAAACTTTGTATCAATTTGACTGTATGATCCGGTTGAACTGTAAAGTGCCTTGAGATGACATGTGTTGTGAATTTGGCGCTATATAAATAAGAGAAAAAAAAAAAAAAACATACGGCATAGAATGTGAAGAAATAACAGTATTTCCTCACAACCCTGTCCTCTCTGACCACTTTCTAATAACCTTCAGGATTACTTTAACAGAATTCTCCTCCCCCAAAAGGTTACATTTTAGTAGATCTTTATCAGATAGAGCAGTTATAAATTTTAAAGAATTTGTTTAACTTTTTATCTTCTTTGTATCACTTAATAATACTGCAGATGGAAACTATTTATTTTATCCCCCTTTACATGTTGATGATTTTGTTGATTGTTTTATTCAGTTGCCAAAATCACTCATAGCCATACCTCTGTTGAACCATCCATTCCCTGTGTTCTTAGCAGTAAATATTTTTGAAGAGTTTCAGTCTGGCTTTAGAGCTCATCATAGCACTGAAACAGCTCTGGTGAAAGTCACTAATGATATTCTCATGGCTTCAGATAATGGACTTGTATCTGTGCTCGTCCTGTTGGATCTCAGTGCTGCATTTGATCTAGTTGATGATGATATTCTTTCAGAAAGACTTTATTAATGGATATTTTGTAGGAATTAAAGGAACAACGCTAGTAATAAAGGTCAAGTTAGAAATTATCACTTAGTTTTACTTGAGTTTGAAATATCAGATTTAATCTAAAGCATCAGAAATACAAAGCTCCACCAGCGTCTCTGGTCTTCCTTCCTTGCAGGGTTGCTCACATCAACTCTGACCAGCTTATAATTCGTGGTTGATTAAAAAAGCATCCCCAAGGTACATGATGCGACCACTGTGTGGTTGTGTTTCCTTCAGGGTCATGTGCAGCATTCATTTTCAATCAAACTAACCCATAACTTTTAAAAGCTTTGACTGCCTAGCCAACCCACCTTTCAGGTGTTTTCTGTGTCTTCTTTAACCTGCAAATTGGATGGATTTTTCTTTATTCTGTTTTTTCTGCCATTTTTTCATTAAAGCCAGCTTTATGGCACAGATAAAAGATGATTTTTGATTCTCCCCTCAAAACTGTTGATCTCTTTAGCTGCTACAGAGCTCCACAGGTTTCTCTGTTCATTTGTGCTGAGGACAAGTCTTCAGATGTTCATGTTCACAGATTGGGGTGATGCTTTAATGTTCTATAACACATTTTCTAAGGAATTCAACAAACACATGAATTTAACAGAAAATGTTTACTAATTAGGTGAACTCTAAATTTAATTGGTTTGATTTCAGGGGATCAGGGTAAAATTACCTGAATAGGACCACACAAAAAGCTTAAAATGCTTATTGGTTTAATTTTTAAATCCATTAATATTTTTTTCCACCACTTCACCCTGATGCCCCCGTTTGTAGTTGTCTATCACAATCAAACCTGATCATTTGACTTAGACTTAAATTAGACAACTTTTATTGTCATTTTGTATACACAGTGTATACAAAACAAAATTTGTGTTGTAGAACTTTCAGAACATTTACATTCCGTAAAGGGCTGCAGTGATAAAAGGTAAACAGTGTGGGAGAAAAAAAACATGGTGCAAAAAGGCATTGATATGAAAGTTCAGAGCATTAATATATATGGAGCAAATCTGCAGTATTGTTGGTTTGGTGTTATCAGTGTGATGCAGAGTCTTGCACATGATTTAGAGTTTTCTAGTTCATCAGTGTGATGGCGGTGGGGAAGAAGCTGCTGCAGAACCTGCTGGTCCTGCATTGAATGCTGTGAAGCCTCTTCCCTGAGGGCAGCAGGGAGAACAGTCCATGGTGGGGGGGTGAGGGGTCATTGATGATGTCACGGGCTCGGGACACGCAACACTGGGATGAAATGTCTTTAATGGAGGGAAGAGGAGCCCCCATGATCCTCTCTGCTGTTCCTACCACTCTTCCCACTTTCTTTCAACTCAATTAACTCCAGTTTATTTCTATAGCTCCAATTCACATCATGTCATCTCATCCAGTCAGATTGATTCAAAGTTTTCTATCTAAGGAAAACCAGCTGATTGCATCGACTCATTGACTCTTCAGCAATCCCTCACACTAAGCATGCTTGTAGCGACAGTGGAGAGGAAAAACTCCCTTTGAACAGGAAGAAACCTCCAGCAGAACCGGGCTCAGTGTGAGCGGCCATCTGCTGAGGCCCACTGGGGTTCAAGGAGACAGAAGCAGAAATACAAAAAGAAGCATAGATACAAAAGGCAACTGTCAACCAGCTCCACAGGCGGCCCCGTCCAGGAAACACACAGCCAGGCAGACGAGCTCCGAGCCAGCTCCCATGTCAGAGGATGAAGAGAGCACATCCAGTTAGTCACAGTCAGAGAAACAGGACTACACTGGAAAACAGGCCAAGCTCCAACATCTAGAAACAAAGGTGTTGATGGCAGCAGCACAGCTGATATTTCTCTCCAGGATGGAGTCACAGCCAAACAGGAACAGACCAGATGAAGCTACTATGAGAAAAAGCAGAGAGAGCAGAACGTTAGAGATTGAACTAACAGATTCTGCAGAGTGGGAGAATAGAGATAGAATGAAGCAGAATGATGAAAAAGGGGTCCCTATGTCCTCCAGCAGTCTAAGCCTATAGCAGCAGAACTATAGAGATAGATCAGGATAACCTGAGCCACTCTAACTAGAAGCTTTATCAAAAAGGAAAGTTTTAAGCCTAGCCTTAAAAGTAGACAGGGTGTCTGCCTCACGGACTAAAACTGGTAGTTGGTTCCACAGGAGAGGAGCCTGATAACTAAAAGATCTGCCTCCCATTCTACTTTTAGAAATTCTAGGAACCACTAGTAAACCTGCAGATTGAGAGTGAAGTGCTCTGTTAGGAACATCAGGAACAATCAGATCTCTGATATCAGATGGAGCTTGGCCATTTAAGGCTTTATATGTGAGAAGGAGGATTTTAAATTCTATTCTGGATTTAACAGGAAGCCAATGAAGAGAAGCCAGGATAGGAGAGATATGATCTCTCTTTTTCATTTCCATCAGAACTCTGGCTGCAGCATTTTGGATCAGCTGAAGGCTTTTAACTACAGTTTGTGGACTTCCTGATAGTAAAGAATTACAATAGTCCAGCCTTGAAGTAACAAATGCATGGACTAGTTTCTCAGCATCACCCCTGGACAGGAGATTGCTCATTTTTGCAATATTCCTCAGATGAAAGAAGGAAATTCTAGAAACCTCTTTGATATGGGATTTAAATGACAGGTCCTGATCAAAAACAACACCAAGATTTTTTACTTTATTATCTGAAATCAGTTTAATCCCATCCAAATGAAGTGACTGACTAATCAGCTTCTTTTTCAGAGACTCTGGTCCAAAGACTATAACTTCTTTTTTGTCTGCATTCAGAAGCAGAAAGTTAAGAGTCATCCAGGTTTTTATGTCTTCAGACATGCCTGTAATATATGTAATGGGTTAGCTTCACCTGGATTATAGACAGATATAGCTGGGTATCATCAGCATAACAGTGGAAATTAATCCCATGCTGTCTAATAATTCTACCAATTGGGAGCATGTATAAAGTAAAGAGAATTGGTCCTAGCACTGATCCCTGTGGTACTCCACAGGTAACCTTTGAGCATGAGGAAGATCTGTCATTAACGTGAACAAACTGAAATCGAACAACAACTTTTTATCTACAAGGGGGACAAGCCTGGTAAGATGCTAGCTAATTGCTTAAGAGGATCCAGAGCAAAACAGCTGATCACACAGATAGAGATGGCTGATGGCGGAGTAACATCCAATCTTACTGAAATAAATGATACATTCAGAGAATATTACAGTAATCTTTATGCTTCTGAACTACAAAATGATAATACTCATGTGGAAAACTTCTTGGATAATTTGGATCTCCCTGAGCTTTCGCCTGATGACAGAGAGAGACTTGATGGACCAATAACCAAGGAGGAGATAGTGTTTGCTATCTCCTCTATGCAATCAGGAAAGTCCCCGGGACTTGACGGGTTCCCAGTCGAGTTTTTCAAGTCATTCTCTTCCTTGCTTATACCCCAGCTAAGTCTAGTTTTGTCTGACTCATTCAGGCAAAACAAACTCCCTGCATCCTTCGGTGAAGCAACTATTACATTAATTGCAAAAAAGGACAAAGACCCAACACAGTGTTCTTCGTACAGACCAATTTCTTTGCTAAATGTAGACGTTAAAATTCTTGCAAAAATTATAGCTCATAGATTGGAGAATGTTCTGCCATCGGTCATATCCACCGATCAAAATGGCTTCATCAAGAATCGCCAATCATATTACAGCACACGCCCCTTATTCAATATATTGTACTCCCCAGCCTCTACGGATCCTGAATGTATTCTTTCTCTGGACGCTGAAAAGGCGTTTGATCGGGTGGAGTGGGCATATCTCTTTTCAGTTTTGGAGAAATTTAACTTTCCACACAATTTTATCTCTTGGATTAGATTACTGTACTCCAATCCCACTGCATCAGTAATTACTAATTCCCAACTCTCCCGCCCATTTATCCTCCATAGAGGAACTCGCCAAGGGTGCCCTTTAAGTCCTTTACTTTTCGACCTTGCGATAGAGCCACTGGCAGCTGCCTTTCGTGGTTGCGAGGCGATCTCGGGAATTTGGAGGGGAGGGGAAGAGCACAAGGTGGCCCTGTATGCTGATGACCTGTTACATTTCATATCAAAGCCCAATATCTCCCTGCCTCATATACTGTCATTGTTCAGCAATTTTGGCCAATTTTCAGGCTATAAGCTTAATTTAAGTAAAAGCGAACTTTTCCCTGTGAATGATTTAGCCCTTCAAGCACAATACAAAAACTTTCCATTTAAAGTCACAAAAGACCATTTTACCTACCTTCGTATTAAAATCACAAGGAAACACAAGAATCTTTTCCAAGAAAACTTCCTTACTCTGTTAAATAAGACCAGACATACTCTGACGCAGTGGTCACCTTTGTCAACTTCCTTAGTTGGCCGAATTAACTCCATTAAAATGAATATTCTGTCTAAATTTTTATATCTTTTTCAAAATGTACCAATTTTCATACCCAAATCTTTTTTTGATACATTAGATTCAGTTATTTCATCATATGTTTGGAAAGGCAAGCACCCTCGTTTAAGTAAAGCCCATCTTCAAAAATCCAAAAATATGGGAGGACTAGCAATGCCCAACTTTCGATTCTATTATTGGGCGGCTAATTTGCCGTGTTTAACTTTTTGGTTCAAAGATCGTCATCATGCTAGCTGCCCACCATGGGTTAAGATGGAGCTTGCCTCCTCAGAATACGTTTCCATCCCTGCACTGCTTGGATCCCCACTCCTTTCACCACCAAATATTTCCATATCTAACTTGGTTGTTAAACATGCTGTGAGAGTGTGGATACAGTTTAGAAGACACTTCGGTCTACTTGACTTTTCAGTCCTCAGTCCTATCCTCAATAACAACTCATTTCAGCCCTCTCTAAAGGACGCTGCTTTTGTGGAATGGCATAAAAAGGGCCTGGTGCATTTTAAAGACCTCTTTATTAACAATTGTTTTCCCTCATTTGAACAACTTTCAGTACTGTACAATTTATCTAAAGATAATTTTTTCAGATATCTACAAGTCAGACATTTTCTTGCTTCTCAGCTACCCAACTTCCCAAATGTATATGACACAAATTTGGCTGATGATATTCTGTCCTTAAACCCAACACGCAAACGTCTCATTTCCATCATCTATGACAAACTGGTGGAAGTCAGACAAGCCCCTATCGATAAGATCAAAAAGGCCTGGGAACACGACTTAAATATCTTACTGTCAAACAATGAATGGGAAACTATTCTCAAACTAACCAATACATCATCTCTATGTGCTCGTCACTGTTTGTTACAATTTAAGGTCGTACACAGAGCCCACTGGTCAAAAGCTAGACTTTCAAGTATCTACCCGAATGTGGACCCTCACTGTGGTAAATGCTTGATCAGGGAAGCCTCCCTCATTCACATGTTTTGGACATGCCCAAGCCTGGAGGATTTCTGGAGGGAGGTCTTCCGGACTTTGTCCATAATTCTTGAGATCGATCTAAAGCCCAACCCTTTGGTTGCTATTTTTGGCACCACTGGCGAGGGTGGCACCCGCCTCTCACCAACTCAATGTCGTGTTGTGTCTTTCACCTCCCTGCTGGCTCGTCGAGCTGTTCTGATGAGATGGAAGGATGCTGCCCCGCCCACCCATGCTCAGTGGCTCAAAGATGTTATGTCATGCCTTACTCTCGAGAAAATTCGTTACTCAATAACTAACTCAGTAGAAAACTTTTTTACTGTGTGGGGACCCTTTTTGAAGTACTTCCATCTCTATAAATTGAGATGAAGATGTTTCATTGTCTACCTTCCTACCTATGTTGAATTTGAATTCCAGTTAGGTTTTAAGTCTTTGGTGTTATCCAGGAACAGGGGCCGACTGTACTATAACTGTTACTGCTGGTATGGTTTAGGGGTTTTGTTTTAGTGGTGTTGCTTTCACATTTTGACATTTTTTTTCTTTTTCCTGTACACTCCAGACTTGGATGTAAACATCACAGTGTGCAATGTTGTATGTTAAAATGTAAATTCAATAAAAAATATTCTGAGGAAAAGCCTTCAGCTGATCCAAAATGCTGCAGCCAGAGTTCTGATGAAAATGAAAAAGAGAGATCATATCTCTCCTATCCTGGCTTCTCTTCATTGGCTTCCTGTTAAATCCAGAATAGAATTTAAAATCCTCCTTCTCACATATAAAGCCTTAGATGGCCAAGCTCCATCTGATATCAGAGATCTGATTGTTCCTTATGTTCCTAACAGAGCACTTCTCTCTCAATCTACAGGTTTACTAGTGGTTCCTAGAATTTCTAAAAGTAGAATGGGAGGCAGATCTTTTAGTTCTCAGGCTCCTCTCCTGTGGAACCAACTACCAGTTTAGTCCGTGAGGCAGACACCCTGTCTACTTTTAAGGCTAGGCTTAAAACTTTCCTTTTTGATAAAGCTTCTAGTTAGAGTGGCTCAGGTTATCCTGAGCTATCTCTGTAGTTCTGCTGCTATAGGCTTAGACTGCTGGAGGACATAGGGACCCCTTTTTCATCATTCTGCTTCATTCTATCTCTGTTCTCCTATTCTGCAGAATCTGTTAGTTCAATCTCTAACCTTCTGCTCTCTCTGCTTTTTCTCATAGTAGCTTCATCTGGTCTGTTCCTGTTTGGCTGTGACTCCATCCTGGAGAGAAATATCAGCTGTGCTGCTGCCATCAACACCTTTGTTTCTAGATGTTGGAGCTTGGCCTGTTTTCCAGTGTAGTCCTGTTTCTCTGACTGTGACTAACTGGATGTGCTCTCTTCATCCTCTGACATGGGAGCTGGCTCGGAGCTCGTCTGCCTGGCTGTGTGTTTCCTGGACGGGGCCGCCTGTGGAGCTGGTTGACAGTTGCCTTTTGTATCTCTGCTTCTGTCTCCTTGAACCCCAGTGGGCCTCAGCAGATGGCCGCTCGCACTGAGCCTGGTTCTGCTGGAGGTTTCTTCCTGTTCAAAGGGAGTTTTTCCTCTCCACTGTCACTACAAGCATGCTTAGTGTGAGAGATTGTATTTGAGTAAATGAGTCGATGCAATCAACTGGTTTTCCTTAGATAGAAAACTTTGTATCAATTTGACTGTATGATCTGTTGAACTGTAAAGTGCCTTGAGATGACATGTGTTGTGAATTTGGCGCTATATAAATAAACTGAATTGAATTGAATTTAAACCAGTCTAGAGCTGTTCCTTTAATTCCAACAAAATATTCAAGTCTTTCTAAAAGAATATTATGATCGACTGTATCAAATGCAGCACTGAGATCCAACAGGATGAGCACAGATACAAGTCCATTATCTGAGGCCATGAGAATATCATTAGTGACTTTCACCAGAGCTGTTTCAGTGCTATGATGAGCTCTAAAGCCAGACTGAAACTCTTCAAAAAGTTCATTATGGTGGAAGTGATCGCACACTTGTTTGGCAACTACTTTCTTAAGAATTGTAGATCAGAAAGGAAGATTGGATATAGGTCTATAATTAACCAAGTCATCTGGGTCAAGAGACAGTTTCTTAAGCAGAGGTTTAATTACAGCAACCTTAAAAGCTTTAGGTACATATCCCTGTAACAGAGATAGATTAATCACATCTAGAATGGAGGAGGAAATCAGAGGGAATACCTCCTTAAATAACCTGGTTGGAACTGGATCTAACATACAAGTTGAAGGCTTAGATGAAGACAATAATTTTTCCAACTCTGAAAGTTCAACTGGATCAAAGCAGTCTAAACCCGGTTCAGATTCCATGACTACCTCAGATGCTGCCCCGCCCTCCAGAGACAAACTAATCATGGATAGAGGATTGGCAGCACCTTCAGTTTGAAGCGCTGCAGCCTCCACACCAGCTGTCCACAGTGGAGCGTGGTTAGGCCGCTTCTTCCTGAAGTCCACCATGATCTCCTTGGTCTTCTCCACCTTCAGGATCAGGCTGTTATCTCTGCACCACCAGCATCTCCACCTCCTCTCTGTAGTCCTGGCCAGTTCCTGTTACAGGAACACGACGTTTGATGTGTTGTAAAGATCTCAGGGGTGTGAATACTTTCTCTTTCAGTTAAGTTCATCAGATGAGGATAAACATCTGCTGTCACCAGTTTGAGTCATGATGGAGGAAGTTTTTCCATCTTAAATATATAAAACTGTGACACATTGGATCGTCCGCCCCTCGCACTCTGTCACTCACAGGTTTTTCCAGCTAAAGCTCAGAAAGAGGAAGTGACACGGTCTGCTGAAAGCCCCAGAGTTCTTCAACTCAGTCCACAGCACAATGAGAAGGGGAAGTGCGTACAACAGCCACCTTCACTTAACTTTGGTCTAAAAATTGAAGCAAACAGATACTAATTCTACCAAAAAGGTAAGCTTGATGTTTTACCAGTTAGTATGTTTGTGATTTTCCAGCAGGTTTACTGGTCCAGTTTGACTGATGATCATCTCCTCTTTAAGGAGACATGTAGACTTAAGTCAAATATTGTACTGGATAGCTGAAGATGATAGACGGAAAATTTTAGCTTTAAATGTTGTAAAAAATAAATAAGATGATTAAAAAGTCTGTTATAATTATCTCTGACATCAGCCCTTTATGGATTCATTAATGAGTTAAAAATGTTTCTAGAATTTTCCTCAAGATGGATGTTTATCTGTGAAAACCATTAGGAGAAAGCTGTAATATTTCATTTATTCTTCGCCTCCATTTTAAAACCACAACAAACTATTCTGCTCTGATCATTTTAGAGAATATTTAAGCTGTTCTCGTAAACAGAGGCAGAAGACAGGAAGTGAGATGCAGCGCTCTCACCTCCCTGTTATGTGGCTCCAGTGTTCAACAGAAACAAAAGACATAAATCAAACATGTCTTCATAACGAGATCTGATGTGTTCTGGGTTTTTCTTTCTATCCAGAGGGAAATTTTCATGAGTGTGTTTCTATTGTAGGTTCCAACAGCAGACGTGCACCATGGCTCAAGGCTGCCTCAAGTGTTTAAAGTACACCATGTGTGTCGCCAACTTCCTTTGTTTTGTACGTATGTCTCAATTGTTGGCCATACTGATCTTTGATCTGGGCGTGTTCAGCAGATTAGATCGATGATTTTTCGATCAGTGTGTGAGTGAATGGGTGAATGGGTGAATAAATGTAGTGTAAAGCGCTTTGGTCAAGTCTCCTGACTTGAATAGAGACGCTATATAAGTTCATCCCATTTGCCATTTTTACCATTCCGTTATCAGAGTCTCGGCTGCTTTTAAATCTCAGAAATATGATCAGCTTTAAAAGTCATAATAATCCACTTGCTGTATGAGGTTAACATGTGTCGTCTCTCCTCCTGTCAGATCTGTGGTGTGGCGCTTCTGGCTTTAGGTGTGTACCTGATGGTAAACTTCAACATGTCTGGTATGACCCCTTCCCTGGCCCAGCTAAACATGCCCAGCATGCTGCTCATCAGCGGCATCATCATCACATGCATTTCCTTCGTGGGTTTCCTGGGGGCCCTAAAAGAAAACCGCTGCCTCCTCCTGACGGTAACGCACACACACTGAAGTAAAGGTGGTTCTGAGGGATGGGAACAGGTAGTTTCTTCTTTGGAGTAAATGGGTTCCTTTAGGCCTTGACTTTATGCAGATTCAAGTTACGTATTTCACTCTTAAAGAAAGAACCCAAACAAAGAAATTCCTGCTCCTCCAGGCCAGTGGACCTCTACTGGAGCTGGACAGTCTGTGGAGGAGAGTTTCCCATCGAGCCTGACCTAGACGGGGTATAACTCAGTTTGGTTCTGGTCAGGCTCAATACTCTGTGGTCTAAAACATACTCGGCCAATCGCCGCACAGGAGGTGGGCCTAATCTGTAACCATAACAGTCCAGATTGCAGTTACAAAGGAGCAATGCTTTCTTTATCATGCCCTTAATGGGCTGTTTGTATTGTTAAAATTTTTAAAAAATGGCTGCTTTATAGATTTTCTTTACCAAAAAAAAATGTTTTTGTTTCACATCCACAGTTATCTGATTGCTTAAAATATAATACAAAGAAAATAATGTTAACAAAAGTAGAAATAATGAATGCTCTGCAGAGCCCTTAAGATGGCTTTAAAAATAAACATTTTAATATAGTCCTAGAGGCTTTCTGAGGGGGGAGATTTACAAGGAAGCCCCACTGAATCCGACCATCATCCAGACAAAGCTCTGGATGAACCAAAGTGGATCTTTTTTTTCCAAAAAATGATGGTCAACCCAAAGGCAATTCAAACATTGTTCATAGAGAACAATTAAGCAGCAGTCCATGATGTTAAGGTTCACCTGTGCTTTTATTGTGAAATGCTGACAGCCAGACCTTGACAGGAAATGACATGGGGTTGCCAGGGGTAACAGAGGGTCCAAAGCAGAGTATCTGGGAGGCTAATTATTTACTAAATATTAAACAATCTTTACAGCCACTAAATAATGTGGCTGGATCTAATGTCCGACTGGTTGGACTGACCAAGGGCATGGAGGGAACGGGTCTAGTCCCTTTCATGGAGAGGTGGTTCCCCTCCTATCTCAGTCTAACACCAAAATCTAGGAAGATCAAGGTTGACGGCCTTCACCACTACCCAGCACCAAGGCTGGGCCCTAACCAAGGCGCTAGACCCGTCACCATGAAACATCCCAAGTTTGCTGGTGTGATGGCGGCAGCTTGGGCCTCGCTACAGAGCCGAATCAGCCAGCGGAATGAGAAAGAGTTTCCTTTTTCAACAATTATTCGTTGGCGTTGGCCACGAACCGTCAGGCTTTGAGGAGGTGAAGGACTGTCTAAGGAGGAAGAATGTAGACTGTGCCCTTATTTACCTCTCCATACTGAAGCTGTCTGTCAACGGAGTGGTGAACAGATTTTACACACCAGAGGCAGCAGCGACTTACGTGGAATAAGTAAACTTATTTTTCTTAAATCAAAACACCACCAGCCTCTGTCCAGTGGGAAACACACAAAGCCTATGCCAGAGGGCTGATTATGTAATAATTTAACTTTATTGATCTCACATTGGATAAATTCAGTCTCTGAATTTAACCCATCCCCTTGGGGAGCAGTGGGCTGCCATTGTGCGGTGCAGGGGGAGCAGTGTGGGGTTAAGGATCTTGCTCAGAGTGGCAGTAGGGGTTGAACACAGAACGTCAGGATTCCACACTCTATGCCCTAACCACTAGGCCACCAGTGATCTCAGCATATCCTGTAACGATCGCTACAGTCCTACCGTAGTTTGTACAAAAAAGAAGAACAGGAGAAGCAAAAATCTTCGGAGAGTGAGTTGGTGGATAAGGAAAAAGCATCTATAATCTCTCCATCACCACCTTTTGGGAAGACATCACACCAATCAGAACAGCTTTAAATGACCTGCTTAAAAGGGATGCAGAGAAGAAAATCAAATAGAATAGAAAAAAATTTTTACGAACATGGAGACTAAGCAGGCAAATGCCAGGCCTCAGGTTTTGTGTTTGTTCTCTTCTGTGTTTAGTTTGATAAACACTGTTTGTCTGTTGAAACAATAAAAAACTCAATACATTTTTTTTCTATCTTGAAAACCAAATTCAATTCAATTCAGTTTATTTATATAGCGCCAAATTCACAACACATGTCATCTCAAGGCACTTTACAGTTCAACCAGATCATACAGTCAAATTGATACAAAGTTTTCTATCTAAGGAAAACCAGTTGATTGCATTGACTCATTGACTCAAATACAATCCCTCACACTAAGCATGCTTGTAGCGACAGTGGAGAGGAAAAACTCCCTTTTAACAGGAAGAAACCTCCAGCAGAACCAGGCTCAGTGTGAGCGGCCATCTGCTGAGGCCCACTGGGGTTCAAGGAGACAGAAGCAGAGATACAAAAAGCAGCTGTAAAAGGCGGCCCCGTCCAGGAAACACACAGCCAGGCAGACGAGCTCCAAGGCAGCTCCCATGTATGAGGATGAAGAGAGCACATCCACCCAGCCACGGCCAGAGAAACAGGACCACACTGGAAGACAGGCCGATCTCCAACATCTACAAACAAGGGTGTTGTTTATATTATATTTTAAATCAGCACAAATGACAGATTATCTCCACAAATCAAGTAGAACTGAAAAGAGCAGATAATTTTGTTTCAATTTGGAGATTAATTGGAGAATAGTTGACCTCTGCATGACCTAAAAAATAATCAGTTAAAAAAGGGTTAGGGTTAGGGTTAGCAGAAAGCAGAGAGAGCAGAACGTTAGAGATTGAACTAACAGATTCTGCAGAGTAGGAGAATAGAGATAGAATGAAGCAGAATGATGAAAAAGGGGTTCCTATGTCCTCCAGAAGTCTAAGCCTATAGCAGCAGAACTATAGAGATAGATCAGGATAACCTGAGCCACTCTAACTAGAAGCTTTATCAAAAAGGAAAGTTTTAAGCCTAGCCTTAAAAGTAGACAGAGTGTCTGCCTC
Organism: Cyprinodon diabolis; assembly: GCA_030533445.1. Taxonomy (NCBI): domain Eukaryota; kingdom Metazoa; phylum Chordata; class Actinopteri; order Cyprinodontiformes; family Cyprinodontidae; genus Cyprinodon; species Cyprinodon diabolis. The sequence continues at coordinate 1,173,509 of CM060073.1, read as the reverse complement.
ACGGACTAAAACTGGTAGTTGGTTCCACAGGAGAGGAGCCTGATAACTAAAAGATCTGCCTCCCATTCTACTTTTAGAAGTTCTAGGAACCACTAGTAAACCTGCAGATTGAGAGCGAAGTGCTCTGTTAGGAACATAAGGAACAATCAGATCTCTGATATCAGATGGAGCTTGGCCATTTAAGGCTTTATATGTGAGAAGGAGGATTTTAAATTCTATTCTGGATTTAACAGGAAGCCAATGAAGAGAAGCCAGGATAGGAGAGATATGATCTCTCTTTTTCATTTTCATCAGAACTCTGGCTGCAGCATTTTGGATCAGCTGAAGGCTTTTAACTACAGTTTGTGGACTTCCTGATAGGAAAGAATTACAATAGTCCAGCCTTGAAGTAACAAATGCATGGACTAGTTTCTCAGCATCACCCCTGGACAGGAGATTTCTATTTTTTTTTATTCTAATTTAATTTTTTTTAAATTGAATGCCATATGTCAGCACAAGATCCAAAGTATGAAGATGAGAATGTGTGGGACTATTCACATTTTTAACAAAGCCAATAGTGTCTAAGATAGCATTAAAGGCTGCTCTTAAGATATCGCCTTCAATGTCAGCATGGATGTTAAAATCTCCCGCTATGATGACCCTGTCAGTATTTAATACCAAATCAGAAAGGAACTCTGAAAACTCATCTAAACATTCAGAGTAAGGACCTGGTGGACGATACAAAGTTACAAAAAGAAGAGGTTTTCTTGCCTTGAAATTTGGATCAGGGAAATTAAGGGTTAAATGATCAAAGAGTTGTAGGTATTAACTGTTTTGGGAGTAATCAGTAAGTCAGACTGGAAGATTGTTGCTACTCCTCCTCCTCGCCCAGAACTTCTGGGGATGTGAAAATTTAAATATCTTGAAGGAGTTGCCTCATTTACTGTAATCCTCTTGCTGCAGCCAGGTTTCTGTAAGGCAACATAAATCAATGTGATTATCACAAATCAAGTCATTAACTAGCAGACTTTTAGAGGAAAGAGATCTTATGTTAAACAGACCGCATTTAATTGTTTTAACTTTTTCCCCAATTGGAGTTATTTTAATTTTAATTAGATTATCATGATTTACTCCTTTGGGAATCTTTGCTAATTTATTAGATTTTGGTCGTGGGCAAGACACTGTCTGGATGGAGTAAAGAGTGGGTAACAGTAGAGAAGCTGCAGAGAGCTCTGTTAAACTACAACTCTGCTTCCTGGTCTGCACCCTGGGGGGTCAGGGTTTTGGAGGACTAATAAATGTGGCCAGATTCCTAGAAAGAAGAGCTGCACCATCCAAAGTGGGATTGATGCCGTCTCTCCGAATCAGACCAGGCTTTCCCCAAAAGGATTGCCAATTATTAATGTAGCCCACGTTGTTTTCAGGACACCACCTAGACAACCAGCGGTTGAATGACGACATGCGGCTAAACATGTCATCACTGGTCAGATCAGGGAGGGGATCAGAGAAAATTACCCAGTCCCACATTGTTTAGGCAAACTTACGCACCGAAGCAACACTCATTTTAGTGACCTCCGATCGGCTAACCGGGTGTCGTTACCGCCAGCGTGAATAACAATCTTACTGTATTTAACCTTATCCTTAGCTAGCATCACAGATAGTGGTTATTGGATCAAGCCAAGGAGACATGAATGAAAAGATCCACCATCAAACATGTAAACCAGCAATGCTTCATTTGATAAATTCATATCTATAAGCACAGATCCAGAAGAGTTTGCTGTTCCTCAGAACCTAAATCATTTCAAGCCTTGAAACATTATTTCCAAAAATGTTTAACTACAGCTTAAGTCACAAGACATGTCCTGTAGAAGAGATTAAAGCTACATGACTCAGTTTACCAACTTTAAATACATGAGAATTTTCTCCTCAACACTTCAACCCATAATTCCCATTTCATCGCCATAGCAGAGCCGCTTTCTGGGTAAATATTCACCCCAGTTTCTACCTCTTAACCCAAACTCAGCCTGGAAACTTCCATGGTTCCCGTTCTTGACTCCTGCTGTGTTTCTTTACACATCGGCCCGTTGATCCAAACAGCAGACTAAATCAATGGATCTAATGTGGATCACTAATACCTGAAGTGCTCTTTTAAGTCTTTATCTTGGAGCTCATCATCTCTTCATTTATTGATCTTTTAGTACTGAGGTTGATGTTCTTTTAGATTCTTCAGGGTTATCCTAAGAGCAGTCTTTCTTTTTTTAAGGGATTTAATCCTTTATAACTCTTGCATTAATATTTAAGACTTTATTTTTGCCCCCATGACTTCCCTCCATCGCTAATAAACCGTATAAGCACTGCAGCTTGAGCACTGAGATTAAGAAGAAAAGGTTTTATTTTCTTTGCAAAGGAGAATCACAGAACAAGCTGAACACAGCTCCCAATGTGATTCTCCTTTGCAAAGAAAATAAAACCTTTTCTGCTTACTCTCAGTGCTAAATTTTTACTCCACAAGCTCATGGTTTAGATTTGTAGTTACATTAAGCTTCATCTTGATCTCATCGGTGAAAATAATCAGGGGGCAGATTTTAACTCTGGCTTCTGTCTTCAGTTGAGCTGAAAGGTTTTGCTGCTAAGTTTTAGAGCTTGTTTTTTTTTTTTTTTTAGTGACAACTTTCACTAAACTTTGTTCTAAATCTGTGATAAAAAGCCTCATTAGCATAAAAGTCATAAAATTATGGTCTATTTCTGTCAACATGTGAAAGTTTGGTCGATATTATGTTTTAAAAAGAGTATTGAAAAGAGCTTCTTTTTTTTTTAAACAAGACGTGGGTTAACCATGGTAAGTCTGGAGGAGCTGCAGAGAAGCAGAGCTCAGGGCCTGCTCCCTGCACTGAGCAGATCTAGCTTTCATAGAACTAGTTCAGCAAGAGGGCTGTTGTTCAAGCAAAGCCAGCAGACGTACTGAGTGGTGCTTTCTGGAAGCCCTGTAGATGGCGACACATTTATAAACGTGTGAAACTTCCAGGTGGAAACCAGCCATAAACAGGAGAGCAAGTGGAGGCATATATGAATTTCCTTGTGGGGAGTAATAAAGTATAACTGAATTGAATTTCCTGGGTGTTAGAATGGCCTAGTCAAAGTTCAGGACACGCTAAGAACAAATGTTTTACAGAACTCTGTAGAATCAAACGTTTCAGGCAGTAAAAAATAAAACAATATTTTGTGTTACAGTTTTTCTTGGTGCTCTTCCTCCTGATGCTGCTGGAGCTCACTGCTGCCTGCCTGATGCTCATTTATGACAAGGAGGTGGGACTGACCTGCAGATGATCGAGTCATTAATGGATCCCTCTGAGGATTAACTATAACCCACCTGTCTGTTCAGATTTCTGGTCGAGTGAACAAAGATCTAGAAGACAGTCTGGAAGCAGTGAGAACCTCCGGGAATTCAACTAAAAAGAGTGACTGGGATGTGGTCCAGGAGGGGGTGAGCAGAATCAGACAACCTTCTACCTTTCTGCTCAGATCCAGCTGTTGACCAACATTTCTCTGTAATCATGAAACAGTTCCAATGCTGCGGAGTCTATAACAGCAGCGACTGGAAGACCTACATCCCCGATTCCTGCAAGGACACTAAATCCGGCTCTGGGTACTGGGCCGAGGTAAAGCCCACCTAGCAGCTCGTAGTCACCGGCATTCTAATACTGAAATAAAATGTTCTTCACATTTGCTGTTTGCAGGGATGTTTGCAAAAAATGAAAAACTGGTTGGAAGACAATTTCTTAAGTACTGGGATTGCTGTCATTGTTCTCTGCATCATTGAGGTAAGATCAAGGTGACGTTTTGTAGTAGAAAAAGGAATTATATATAGTATACTATATATATTTGTAGATGATATTCTGTTTTATAGAATAGAACATATAGAATTTGACTTCCTGATCCAGTTGTAAAAATATAGTGATTTTAAACTTGAGTTTTTAATCAGACGGTAGGCAGAGGAGGAAGGAGGGAGAAATATGACTGATGGGGGAAAGTAGAGAGAAAACCCTTTAGATCCCACAGGAACTTTTCTTCGTATAAAATTGGCTCAGAAACCCAAAGCTGCTGAAAGACGTTCCTGATTAGCGGAACTTGATCCACAGCAGGCGGGACCTGAACATGTCCTCCATCCCTGCAGGTCCTGGGAATGTGCTTCGCCATGACGCTCTTCTGCCACATCAGCAGATCCGGACTGGGCTACAAGTTATAACCGCTTCAGCTTTCAGCCTCGCTGTCGAGCAGAAGAAGCTAAAACATTCTAGAAAAGCTTTCATTGTATATTTTTGAAGCATCTGATGTCATTTCAAACTTTGTAAAGTGTTTTATGTCTGCAGCTTTTGATTTGAAATATTTGTTGAGATTCTGTCTTAAATCACTGATTGATCAATAAAGTTTTCTCTACAGAATCGTTCTGGATCTGATTCTCTTCTTCTTTCCGCATGACTGCGTTTCCTATCTGACTCGCATGTCAGCGATCTGAGGCTTAAAAAAACCCAAAACAACCACTTCCCCTTTTTACCCCCCAGGAACAACCGGATCACTGAGCAAAGAGACAGATTAATTTATTTCTCCTGCATCAATAGTTTAAGACCAACAAAAACTATAAAAAAAAACAAAGTAGAATTTCATTTACACATTCAAATTATTTTGTTCTGTTTTAAACCATCCAACAAAAATAAAAATACATTCCTGCATTTAAAAACTTTAACTGTACACAGCAGAAAACAGTTTATTGCAAACTGACCCCCGACACCCTGAAACTACGGAACTCACCTAAAGATATGAAAGATAAGAAACTAGTGATGGAGCCCCCCCGCCCCCGCTTCAGCCGCCCTGCCCCCCCCCCGGTTCAGCCGCCCTGCTTCCACTTTATGAAACCAGCAGCTGTGCCCCCCCCCCCCTGCAGTGCACCCCAATAGAGCCGTTCTGGAACCGCAGCTACAGTTCCTTCCTGCTTTACACAAATAACAGAAGCGCTGCCGTGGCAACGCCAAGCCAAAATGGCGGTTGAGTCTGAGGCAGTCAGTTTGTCTCTAAATAACAGCAGCCATTGGTGGTTAAGCCGTTTAGAGAGCAGCAGTTATTCTGTAGTGAAGAACTAGATGTTGATCAGAAGGTCGCAGACTAGTTGGCGACCCTGGAGGCCAAGGAGCGGATGGTAACATGTTAGCAGGGAGGGACGAACACGTCAGGAGGAAACCATCTTCTCCTTCCTCAGAGAATACTCCCAGTGTGAAGATGGTTGTTGGTTCAATGCTAAAAGCCTTCACCATTAAAAAGCTGTTAACTGGAACCTGAACCTCAACCAGCAGCTACATCAGGAAACCATCAGCTTCTTAAAACCAAAGCTAAGGGGGTGGTTGGTGACCTGAGATAATTACCCTAACCTAGTAGTGACCCATTAACCAAGTTAAGACCCTAACCTTCAGCCCTTTTTCCCAGGTTGCTGCTCTGCCAGTAAACCTCCCAGGGCTGCAGTTTGTCCTGTGGTCCAGTAGATGGCGCCACTGAGCTGGAGCTGCTCAACAGAACCATGAGAGGAAGGAGAATGGGTGGAGATACAGGGGGAGGAGAACCCTGACCAGAACCCTTTTACTGGACCCTGACCAGAACCCTGTCCAGAACCCTGACCAGAACCCTTTTACTAGACCCTGACCAGAACCCTGTCCAGAACCCTGACCAGAACCCTTTTACTGGACCCTGACCAGAAAGAACCCTGTCCAGAACCCTGTCCAGAACCCTTTTACTGGACCCTGACCAGAACCCTGACCAGAACCCTGTCCAGAACCCTGACCAGAACCCTTTTACTGGACCCTGACCAGAACCCTGTCCAGAACCCTGTCCAGAACCCTGACCAGAACCCTGACCAGAACCCTTTTACTGGACCCTGACCAGAACCCTGTCCAGAACCCTGTCCAGAACCCTGACCAGAACCCTTTTACTGGACCCTGACCAGAACCCTGACCAGAACCCTGTCCAGAACCCTGACCAGAACCCTTTTACTGGACCCTGACCAGAACCCTGTCCAGAACCCTGACCAGAACCCTGACCAGAACCCTGTCCAGAACCCTGACCAGAACCCTTTTACTGGACCCTGACCAGAACCCTGTCCAGAACCCTGACCAGAACCCTGACCAGAACCCTTTTACTGGACCCTGACCAGAACCCTGACCAGAACCCTTTAACTGGACCCTGACAGGAACCCTTTTACTGGACCCTGACCAGAACCCTGTCCAGAACCCTGACCAGAACCCTTTTACTGGACCCTAACCAGAACCCTGACCAGAACCCTTTTACTGGACCCTGACCAGAACCCTGTCCAGAACCCTGACCAGAACCCTTTTACTGGACCCTGACCAGAACCCTTTTACTGGACCCTGACCAGAACCCTGTCCAGAACCCTGACCAGAACCCTTTTACTGGACCCTGACCAGAACCCTTTTACTGGACCCTGACCAGAACCCTGTCCAGAACCCTGACCAGAACCCTTTTACTGGACCCTGACCAGAACCCTGACCAGAACCCTGACCAGAACCCTTTTACTGGACCCTGACCAGAACCCTGTCCAGAACCCTGTCCAGAACCCTGACCAGAACCCTTTTACTGGACCCTGACCAGAACCCTGACCAGAACCCTTTTACTGGACCCTGACCAGAACCCTGTCCAGAACCCTGACCAGAACCCTGACCAGAACCCTTTTACTGGACACTGACCAGAACCCTTTTACTGGACCCTGACCAGAACCCTGACCAGAACCCTTTAACTGGACCCTGACCAGAACCCTGTCCAGAACCCTGACCAGAACCCTGACCAGAACCCTTTTACTGGACCCTGACCAGAACCCTTTTACTGGACCCTGACCAGAACCCTGACCAGAACCCTTTAACTGGACCCTGACCAGAACCCTGTCCAGAACCCTGACCAGAACCCTGACCAGAACCCTGTCCAGAACCCTGACCAGAACCCTTTTACTGGACCCTGACCAGAAATTTTTTACTGGACCCTGACCAGAACCCTGTCCAGAACCCTGACCAGAACCCTGACCAGAACCCTTTTACTGGACCCTGACCAGAACCCTGACCAGAACCCTTTAACTGGACCCTGACAGGAACCCTTTTACTGGACCCTGACCAGAACCCTGTCCAGAACCCTGACCAGAACCCTGACCAGAACCCTTTTACTGGACCCTGACCAGAACCCTGTCCAGAACCCTGACCAGAACCCTGACCAGAACCCTTTTACTGGACCCTGACCAGAACCCTGTCCAGAACCCTGTCCAGAACCCTGACCAGAACCCTGTCCAGAACCCTGACCAGAACCCTTTTACTGGACCCTGATAAGAACCCTGACCAGAACCCTGTCCAGAACCCTTTTACTGGACCCTGACCAGAACCCTGTCCAGAACCCTGACCAGAACCCTGTCCAGAACCCTTTTACTGGACCCTGACCAGAACCCTTTTACTGGACCCTGACCAGAACCCTGACCAGAACCCTGACCAGAACCCTTTTACTGGACCCTGACCAGAACCCTGACCAGAACCCTGTCCAGAACCCTTTTACTGGACCCTGACCAGAACCCTGTCCAGAACCCTGACCAGAACCCTTTTACTGGACCCTGACCAGAACCCTGACCAGAACCCTTTTACTGGACCCTGACCAGAACCCTGTCCAGAACCCTGACCAGAACCCTGACCAGAACCCTTTTACTGGACCCTGACCAGAACCCTTTTACTGGACCCTGACCAGAACCCTGACCAGAACCCTTTAACTGGACCCTGACCAGAACCCTGTCCAGAACCCTGACCAGAACCCTGACCAGAACCCTGTCCAGAACCCTGACCAGAACCCTTTTACTGGACCCTGACCAGAAATTTTTTACTGGACCCTGACCAGAACCCTGTCCAGAACCCTGACCAGAACCCTGACCAGAACCCTTTTACTGGACCCTGACCAGAACCCTGACCAGAACCCTTTTACTGGACCCTGACCAGAACCCTGACCAGAACCCTTTTACTGGACCCTGACCAGAACCCTTTTACTGGACCCTGACCAGAACCCTGACCAGAACCCTTTAACTGGACCCTGACAGGAACCCTTTTACTGGACCCTGACCAGAACCCTGTCCAGAACCCTGACCAGAACCCTGACCAGAACCCTTTTACTGGACCCTGACCAGAACCCTGTCCAGAACCCTGTCCAGAACCCTGACCAGAACCCTGTCCAGAACCCTGACCAGAACCCTTTTACTGGACCCTGACAAGAACCCTGACCAGAACCCTGTCCAGAACCCTTTTACTGGACCCTGACCAGAACCCTGTCCAGAACCCTGTCCAGAACCCTGACCAGAACCCTGTCCAGAACCCTGTCCAGAACCCTGTCCAGAACCCTTTTACTGGACCCTGACCAGAACCCTGACCAGAACCCTTTTACTGGACCCTGACCAGAACCCTGTCCAGAACCCTGACCAGAACCCTGACCAGAACCCTTTTACTGGACCCTGACCAGAACCCTTTTACTGGACCCTGACCAGAACCCTGACCAGAACCCTTTAACTGGACCCTGACAGGAACCCTTTTACTGGACCCTGACCAGAACCCTGTCCAGAACCCTGACCAGAACCCTGACCAGAACCCTTTTACTGGACCCTAACCAGAACCCTGAACAGAACCCTTTTACTGGACCCTGACCAGAACCCTGTCCAGAACCCTGACCAGAACCCTTTTACTGGACCCTGACCAGAACCCTTTTACTGGACCCTGACCAGAACCCTGACCAGAACCCTGTCCAGAACCCTGACCAGAACCCTTTTACTGGACCCTGACCAGAAATTTTTTACTGGACCCTGACCAGAACCCTGTCCAGAACCCTGTCCAGAACCCTGACCAGAACCCTGACCAGAACCCTTTTACTGGACCCTGACCAGAACCCTTTTACTGGACCCTGACCAGAACCCTTTTACTGGACCCTGACCAGAACCCTGACCAGAACCCTGACCAGAACCCTGACCAGAACCCTGACCAGAACCCTTTTACTGGACCCTGACCAGAACCCTTTAACTGGACCCTGACAGGAACCCTTTTACTGGACCCTGACCAGAACCCTGTCCAGAACCCTGACCAGAACCCTTTTACTGGACCCTAACCAGAACCCTGACCAGAACCCTTTTACTGGACCCTGACCAGAACCCTGTCCAGAACCCTGACCAGAACCCTTTTACTGGACCCTGACCAGAACCCTTTTACTGGACCCTGACCAGAACCCTGACCAGAACCCTGTCCAGAACCCTTTTACTGGACCCTGACCAGAACCCTGACCAGAACCCTGTCCAGAACCCTGACCAGAACCCTGACCAGAACCCTGACCAGAACCCTGTCCAGAACCCTTTTACTGGACCCTGACCAGAACCCTGACCAAAACCCTGACCAGAACCCTGACCAGAACCCTTTTACTGGACCCTGACCAGAACCCTTTTACTGGACCCTGACCAGAACCCTGACCAGAACCCTGTCCAGAACCCTGACCAGAACCCTGACCAGAACCCTGACCAGAACCCTGTCCAGAACCCTTTTACTGGACCCTGACCAGAACCCTGACCAAAACCCTGATCAGAACCCTGACCAGAACCCTTTTACTGGACCCTGACCAGAACCCTGACAGATGAGCCTCTGGGATTAAAACCGTCTGGAGATGAGGTCCAAACCTCTTCCAGACACTGAATGGAAACAGAAACCTCAGACTGGTCCTGATCTCCATTTTCTAGCTTTGGTGAACCTGATGAAACCAAACATGGATCCATGATATCTGACTTTAATTCAGTCGATACATCTTCACTGAATATTAATCACATTTTTAGTTTGCTTCTCCAGAACCAAGCGGTTTGGATCCAGATCATCAAACCCTGCTGAGATCCTGAAGGTCTGGAATCAGTAAAGCTCCTGCAGACTGGATGGTTTGTTGATGGTGGTGAAAAAGGAAAAGCAGGAAGCTGCTGTGAGGATGGAGCAGCTGCCCCTCCCCCAGCTGTCCATCTGGAGGCCCGGATGTTGATGTGCTGCTGGATCTGCTTCAGAGCGGCAGCGTGTCGCTCAACTGGGTGGATTTGCTGACCGCCCGGAGTCTCCTGGAGCAGAAGGTTCAGGAAGCCCGGGGGGTGGGGGGTGTCCAGTCAGTCCAGCCAGCAGTGGACATGGAGACAGGAGGCCTACAGGGGCATCAGCTTGGTGGTTTGGAACAGGAGGGGGTTGAGGTCCTCGGCCTGAACGGCCCGGTGGAGCGACGGCTCTGAGCGGCTTCGCTCGATTTTTGGCAGCAGTTCTTGGACCTGCTCGATGGCTACGAGGATCTGAGGAAGACGACATGAAACAGAGACACGGTTCAACGGGAGAAGAAAACTGATGTCCCCCTACCTCGGCCCTGACCCGGTACTACTGGGAAGGTCCTTCGCTCCTGGTCAGAACCATCCAGCAGAGTCTTTTGTCCCTTAGGACTAAAATCAACCATATGCAGTAAACTGACAGGCAAATAGATCTAAAGCACAAAGTATTATCAGTTAAAGGAGCCTTCTTCCATCCAGGACATATCAACACTTAGCTTAGCTTAATACCGAGTCTAAGGTTACAAACCTCAGATGAAACAGAAATACTTAAATGGTCAAAAAAAAAAAAAACTCTTCAAGAGGCATATCTTATTTATGACCTTTTCTTTTTTCATTTCTTTCTCCATTTTCAAAATGTTATTTTAAAGCAGCAAACCACCTTTCAGCCACTAGAGGCACTAGACCTGTACTTCCAGAATTAGCGCCCTCTGAGGGCCACTGGCAGCTACATAAATCAGTCTGACTTGGTGCTCTGGTTGTGACAGCAGACCAGTTAGGTTGGACCAACAGGCCAGTTAGGTTGGACCAACAGACCAGTTAGGACCAACAGGCCAGTTAGGTTGGACCAACAGGCCAGTTAGGTTGGACCAACAGGCCAGTTAGGTTGGACCAACAGGCCAGTAAGGTTGGAACAACAGGCCAGTAAGGTTGGAACAACAGGCCAGTTAGGTTGGACCAACAGGCCAGTTAGGTTGGACCAACAGACCAGTTAGGTTGGACCAACAGGCCAGTTAGGTTGGACCAACAGACCAGTTAGGTTGGACCAACAGGCCAGTTAGGTTGGACCAACAGGCCAGTTAGGTTGGACCAACAGGCCAGTTAGGTTGGACCAACAGGCCAGTTAAGTTGGACCAACAGGCCAGTAAGGTTGGACCAACAGACCAGTTAGGACCAACAGGCCCGTTAGGACCAACAGACCAGTTAGGTTGGACCAACAGGCCAGTTAGGTTGGACCAACAGGCCAGTTAGGTTGGACCAACAGGCCAGTTAAGTTGGACCAACAGGCCAGTAAGGTTGGACCAACAGGCCAGTTAGGTTGGACCAACAGGCCAGTTAGGTTGGACCAACAGACCAGTTAGGTTGGACCAACAGACCAGTTAGGACCAACAGGCCAGTTAAGACGAACAGGCCAGTTAGGACCAACAGACCAGTTAGGTTGGACCAACAGGCTAGTTAGGATCAAAAGGCTAGTTAAGTTGGACCAACGGACCAGTTAGGACCAACAGGCCAGTTTGGACCAACAGGCCAGTTAGGTTGGACCAACAGGCCAGTTGGGACCAAAAGACCAGTTAGGTTGGACCAACGGACCAGTTAGGACCAACAGGCCAGTTAGGTTGGACCAACAGGCCAGTTAGGACCAACAGGCCAGTAAGGTTGGACCAAAAGGCTAGTTAAGTTGGACCAACGGACCAGTTAGGACCAACAGGCCAGTTTGGACCAACAGACCAGTTAGGTTGGACCAACAGACCAGTTAGGTTGGACCAACAGACCAGTTAGGTTGGACCAACAGGCCAGTTGGGACCAAAAGACCAGTTAGGTTGGACCAACGGACCAGTTAGGACCAACAGGCCAGTTAGGTTGGACCAACAGGCCAGTTAGGTTGGACCAACAGGCCAGTTAGGACCAACAGGCCAGTAAGGTTGGACCAAAAGGCTAGTTAAGTTGGACCAACGGACCAGTTAGGACCAACAGGCCAGTTTGGACCAACAGACCAGTTAGGACCAACAGACCAGTTAGGTTGGACCAACAGACCAGTTAGGTTGGACCAACAGGCCAGTTAGGTTGGACCAACAGGCCAGTTAGGTTGGACCAACAGACCAGTTAGGTTGGACCAACAGACCAGTTAGGTTGGACCAACAGACCAGTTAGGTTGGACCAACAGGCCAGTTAGGTTGGACCAACAGGCCAGTTAGGTTGGACCAACAGACCAGTTAGGTTGGACCAACAGACCAGTTAGGTTGGACCAACAAACAAGTTAGGTTGGACCAACGGACCAGTTAGGTTGGACCAACAGGCCAGTTAGGTTGGACCAAAAGACCAGTTAGGTTGGACCAACGGACCAGTTAGGACCAACAGGCCAGTTAGTTTGGACCAACAAACCAGTTAGGTTGGACCAACGGACGAGTTAGGTTGGACCAACGGACCAGTTAGGTTGGACCAACGGACCAGTTAGGTTGGACCAACGGACCAGTTAGGTTGGACCAACAGGCCAGTTAGGTTGGACCAACAGGCCAGTTAGGTTGGACCAACGGACCAGTTAGGTTGGACCAACGGACCAGTTAGGTTGGACCAACGGACCAGTTGGGTTGGACCAACGGACCAGTTGGGTTGAACCAACAGGCCAGTTGGGTTGGACCAACAGGCCAGTTAGGACCAAAAGGCCAGTTAGGTTGGACCTAGTTTGGATCTAAAGCTTCCCTCAGCGCCGCCGCCGCCGCACTCCACCCAGGCTGCACCTGCTGACCTGGCTTGCAGCTCACCTGGTGACCAATGGAGATGCAGGCTGTGTGACCCACCTGTGGAAAGAGGGGCCTCTCCTCCCGTTTGAACTTCAGGCAGTCGATGATGAGCCTCTTCATGGACTTGGGTGACGTACTGTACAGTTTACTGAGGTCTGGAGACAAGTAGCCGCGTCCAACCATGAAGAGTATCTGATGAACAAAAACCACCATCATCCATCAGAGACTGCATTTCCTCTGCAGCATGTTGACAGGAAAACAGGCAAAACTGTAAAGCCTTAGAACTGGGAAGATTCTATTCTATTTACATTCATATTTACTGACTGATTGAATGACTTTATTTACACTAAATGGCCTAAAAGAGGCTATGCTTTCGTCGAATAATGATTTATTCATTTTGTGGGCTGGTTTTAATACTGGTGAACATTTAGCAATTGGAACATTTGAAATTCCTGTGGAACCAACTACCCGTTTTAGTCCGTGAGGCAGACACCCTGTCTACTTTTAGGCTAGGCTTAAAACTTTCCTTTTTGATAAAGCTTCTAGTTAGAGTGGCTCAGGTTATCCTGATCTATCTCTATAGTTCTGCTGCTATAGGCTTAGACTGCTGGAGGACATAGGGACCCCTTTTTCATCATTCTATCTCTATTCTCCCACTCTGCAGAATCTGTTAGTTCAATCTCTAACGTTCTGCTCTCTCTGCTTTTTCTCATAGTAGCTTCATCTGGTCTGTTCCTGTTTGGCTGTGACTCCATCCTGGAGAGAAATATCAGCTGTGCTGCTGCCATCAACACCTTTGTTTCTAGATGTTGGAGCTTGGCCTGTTTTCCAGTGTAGTCCTGTTTCTCTGACTGTGACTAACTGGATGTGCTCTCTTCATCCTCTGACATGGGAGCTGGCTCGGAGCTCGTCTGCCTGGCTGTGTGTTTCCTGGACGGGGCCGCCTGTGGAGCTGGTTGACAGTTGCCTTTTGTATATATGCTTCTTTTTCTATGTCTGCTTCTGTCTCCTTGAACCCCAGTGGGCCTCAGCAGATGGCCGCTCACACTGAGCCTGGTTCTGCTGGAGGTTTCTTCCTGTTCAAAGGGAGTTTTTCCTCTCCACTGTCGCTACAAGCATGCTTAGTGTGAGGGATTGCTGAAGAGTCAATGAGTCGATGCAATCAGCTGGTTTTCCTTAGATAGAAAACTTTGAATCAATCTGACTGGATGATCTGGTTCAGTTATTTCTGTAAAGTGACCTGAGATGACCTGATGTGAAACAGATCAAATGTTTCTATAAACCAAACATTAACCGCCACATATCGAACCATTTAAATTAACTTTTTTCATTCACTTCAGAGGAAACTATTCACATTCTAGGTCTAGTGGTTAGACAATGCCCTTGTGCTCTTAGAAGGTTGCATTACGTGGTTCGACCCCCACAGCCTCCACTCCTGGTACCCCAGCAAGACCCTTAACTCCACACTGCTCCCCGGGCGCCGCACAATGGCAGCCCACTGCTCCAGTTAAATGCAGAGAGTGAATTTCCCCATTGTGGGACAAAAAAAAAAGAATTTACATACGCGCACTAAACCGCACTTCTAATTTTCGCCACTGTTCGGCGCCATTTCCCTTTTTCCTCTGATCACAGAGCAGCCATGTTGCTTAGACTCGCAATGAATCATGGGATACCCAAGGCTATGGAGGATACAGTGGACCTGTCCTTCAAAACGGGCAAAAAGGAGGATTGGCCGCATAACGAGGAGTCTTCCAATCAGAACAGGCCTCGGCGCCGTGCTGTGACATCATTGCCCGATGAATCTGGCCTTTGGAGGACGCAGCCGCTGGATTCAACTCGGCATGGAGGACCATGTCAGCCATCCCTCATCGGGAGGTGCCTCAAGGTCACCAAAAGAAGGTGGTCAGAGCCTCGGTTCATCGGACCTCCTCAGGTGGTGCAACGAACCTCCGATGCTTCAAGATTAAATGAGCGATGCCTGATTTCACTAGAGTAATGATCTCTGGCACAGGAACCAGGATAGATGTACAGAAAGCAGGTCAGAATCCCCACTGATCTGCTATTTGACCCACAGGGAGTCAACCTGAAGACCTGCTGCTATTGGTTATTTATCATCTACAACTGATCATCGTGCATTAATGAAATATTAGCACCAAACCTGATCTCTGTTGTTGATGTTGGAATAAGGAAGTGTTCCTGACATCAGCTCAAACAGAACCACTCCGTAGCCGTACACATCAGACTGGAAGGTGTAGGGGTTACTGTCCTGCATCCGGATGACCTCAGGGGCCTGAAGACAGGAAGGACAAATAATCTGAATCACTGTCAACAAAGAGGGAAAACAGCAACCATCTTGGTCAGGTTGACCTTCAGCTCTGTGGAAAAATGAAAAACTGCACCAGAAAGAGCAAAGAAGGAGATTCAGGTCATCAGGGAAGGAAGAGAGGAAACGAGACAGCAGAGACAAGGCCGCCATCTTTACCCAGGTTACCTGGAGGACTGCTGATTTAGCGGATGTTCTGATGGACACAGGGACAGATATGAAAGCTCAGAAGAAGTTATCTCTTTCTGTTGGACTGCAGTAAAATCTAAGGCTATAAGAGTGGAGCTTTTAACAAGGTTAGTGGGTTTCACCCTCTTCTGAAGCTGAGGCATTCAGTCGCTACTGGATTCTAAAGAAAGGTTGCTTTGGTGGGATGAACAACCTACCATCCAGAGAATGGAGCCGCTGGGCTGCTCCACCTGCTGCGAGCCACTCCATCGGTACTTGACTGTGGCCAAGCCGAAGTCTCCGATCTTCACAGTCCAGCCCTCATGGAGGAAAATATCTGAGAGAGGAGCTGAGCAAAAAGAACATCATCTAACCCACCCCAGAAGAACATAGGTCAATGCTAATGCTAGCCTAGCCAGCAAGAACAGATTCTACATTTTTAGACCAGTTTATGCCAGAAGCCAGAGGAACAGACTGGAGGAGAAATGAACATCCTGCTGATCATCAATGGTTCTACTGATGAAACACAAACATTATCTGCTAATAATGAGAGAAACAAGGATACTGTTGGATTTTAGGTCTCGGTGAATGATGTTCTTTGCATGAAGGTAGCTGTGGAACAGAGAAAGAAAATTCAGTCCTTCTGTGCAGCTTGGTAATTCAGCCACATGTCAATAATATCCTAAACGGGTCTATGCAGCAGAAGACACCCTGATGTTTCACACAGACGGGTAATGAGGACTTACTCCATGCCCTGCGCCGTTTGTCTGGCCACATCAATGCGACGCACTGTGTCAAACTTGGTTTCTGAGACATGCAGATGGCGGTACAAGCTGCTACCTTCACACCACTGGGTGATGATGGCGAAGTTGGGTTTAGTCATGAAGCCCATGAACAGCAGGATGTTGACGTGGCGTGTTTTCCTGCAGAGCACAACAAGAAACATTGGTTTAAGCTCTGCAATCAATCAGCAATCAATCATTGATCAATCAGCCACCAGTCAGCGATCAATTGGTCATTAGTCAGCAACAAATCAGCATGAGTCATCAATCAGCATGAGTCATCAGTCATTGATCAGTCAGCGACGGCAGCAGCTCACCGTAAGACCTGCATTTCATTCTTGAAGGCCTGCAGCTGCTCAGGCGTTGGCTCTTTGACCTTCAGGATCTTGATGGCCACGTCTCCATGCCACTTGCCCTTGAAGACGGTCCCAAAGGAGCCGGTACCTATTCTCTTCTGCAAGGTGACTTCTCGATACGGGACCTCCCAGTAGTAACTAGAGTCTCTGTAGCCTCCTCGGTGCTGAAGCAACACAAAGCAGAGCCTTTACTCTCTGACACCTTCTCTGCCCTCCATCAGCTTAGGATCAACTCCTACCACTTTCTTCTTGTCGTCGGACGAAGAGGTTTTGCGCTCCTTGTGCTCTAAGGGGGACCTCTGTGGCTTCCTCCCTGGAGAGCCCAGAGAGGAGGGGGGGCTGGTGGAGGGTTTTGGTGAGGGCTCTGGACCTGCAGGGAGAGGAAAGAGTTAAAGAGACAGTGTTTAAGACCAGTGAAACTTAAAGGATGAAAGCAGAGGTGGGGAAGAGATTTACCGATTGTGTTGTATTTCAGAGCTTCCTGTAAAGTGGAGAAACAGCATTAGAACCATGCAGAACATGTTGGGCTTCCAGACCGTGCCCCAGCAGTGGACTGACCTCTATGATGGCCACATTAGCAGGGTCCAAGGTGCTAACCATGTGAACATTGGGAGTTGAGGTGGAGCGATGTCTCTGTAGAGACTGGCCGTCTCCCCCTGTTGTTGGAAAGTTGAAGGTCGGGGACAGGAGGCCTGTTCTGAAGCCATCAAGAACAGTTTCTGTTTCATTATCGGCTTCTTTTAGCTCTGATGCTTTAGCTGTGCTTCAGGACTTACCCAGCAGGCTCTGGGGTTAGGACCAGGTTGCTCTGTGAGGGAGAGTTTTCAGGCAATAGTATCTGAGGATAATCATCTGTGCAGGGATTGGCATCACACCTACACACAGCATTGAAGGAACGAGAGAAACCTGGTCAGCATTTCCTCCAAGCACTACCTCGCTCTATCCCACCTTTAAATATTTACGTCTTCATTAATGTCTTTGAACACCAGGTATCGACCTAGGGAGGAAAAACCAACTACTGGGCATCGGAAGCAGCAGCTCAAACTACGCCTGGTTCTGTTGAATGTCCCTTTCCACTGTCGCCACATGCTTGTCCAGGATGAAACGGCTGCAGAGTTGATAGTGCGAATGCCAGCGTTTACAGGCTGGCATCATGTTGCTAATCTGACCTTCACAGGGCGCCATGCTACTGGATCGGAAGCCGTTTTTAACTGGAAATCAATCTGCCAATCAAAACATCCATCATCCACCAGAAGCAGGATGTTTTTATAGTGCAACAGGTCCGACTCACCGCTTGGTCACTGTATCCATGTCAACACACACCGTAGGCACTTTGCTGCTGCAGTGCTGGTGGAACTTGTAGCCACACGTCTGACATCTGAAGCCATTAAAAAGAAACTTGTGGCAAAAATCACAGTAAGCCAGTTTGAAAAAGGTTTTCCGTACCTATGGAGAGAGAGACGCATGCAGATGTTCACCTCTGGATGCACAACAAGAAGTTCCTAGACGGGCAGCGAACTTACAAAGTTATGCATGGTGAGAGGAATGTCATCCAGGACTTCCACCAACAGCTCCTCTCCAACCAGAGGAGTGATGTCCGTGTCCCAGTCTGTCAGCCTCTTCCGACTGGGAAATGGAAACAAACAAGTTCACCAAACATTAGATTTACTGCATTCAACCACAAAAAAATAGGTTTTAAATTTGTTATTAAAACCCTGCAGGTCTGCTGACTGGGACTCATGAAGACCAGCAGCCGTTGGCCAATCAAATCTCAGTAAATGTGATGATGGGAGACGGAGGTGATTGTGACCATTTTAACCAGACTAGTTATTTCTCAGTTTAAATGAGCGTTTGGCTGCGTCTCCTTCATCCCCAAGATGACAGCTTGTCAGCAGTGAAACCTTATCTTTTTCTAAGGTGCAGCAGTGATCGGCCATCTTACCCTTCCAGCAGGCGGTACACGGCGCAGCAGTCCTGGCTCAGGCCTCTCACCTTCAGCGCTTTATTAAGACTCTCGTAGACCGTCTGTCCCTGGCGGACGTTCACCTGCCAACAGTAGCAGAAGGTTCACCATCAGCTCACCAATAACCTTCACCAGGCTTTTCCAGCTCTGCTCTAGAGCTTCATTCCTGGTATGATTTCACTAGCCACGTTTCCATGGTAACATTAGCACTGTGAACGCCTGTTTCCTATCCACAGATAAAGTGAAAAACATTGTTTAATAACTAGAATTATTTTAATGATACCAACGTCAGAAGAAGCAGATCTAGGTTCTGGCGTGGCCTAGCCAGTCTACAGACCTAAACCCAATAGAGAAGCTTTGGAGGGAGCGACAGAAACCTGATCTACAGTAGATCTGTGTGGAGGAGTGGGCCAAAATCCCTCCTGCAGTGTGTGCAAACCGCCTTTGACCTCTAACGGCTAAGGACCTGTAGAAGATCAGACCGAATCCTCAGGTTCCCTGAATACGCTAAGGACCTGTAGAAGATGAGACCGAGTCCTCAGGTTCCCTGAATACGCTAAGGACCTGTAGAAGATGAGACCGAGTCCTCAGGTTCCCTGAATACGCTAAGGACCTGTAGAAGATGAGACCGAGTCCTCAGGTTCCCTGAATACGCTAAGGACCTGTAGAAGATGAGACCGAGTCCTCAGGTTTCCTGAATACGCTAAGGACCTGTAGAAGATGAGACCGAGTCCTCAGGTTCCCTGAATACGCTAAGGACCTGTAGAAGATGAGACCGAGTCCTCAGGTTCCCTGAATACGCTAAGGACCTGTAGAAGATGAGACCGAGTCCTCAGGTTCCCTGAATACGCTAAGGACCTGTAGAAGATGAGACCGAGTCCTCAGGTTCCCTGAATACGCTAAGGACCTGTAGAAGATGAGACCGAGTCCTCAGGTTCCCTGAATACGCTAAGGACCTGTAGAAGATGAGACCGAGTCCTCAGGTTCCCTGAATACGCTAAGGACCTGTAGAAGATGAGACCGAGTCCTCAGGTTTCCTGAATACGCTAAGGACCTGTAGAAGATCAGACCGAGTCCTCAGGTTTCCTGAATACGCTAAGGACCTGTAGAAGATCAGACCGAGTCCTCAGGTTTCCTGAATACGCTAATGACCTGTAGAAGATCAGACCGAGTCCTCAGGTTTCCTGAATACGCTAAGGACCTGTAGAAGATCAGACCGAGTCCTCAGGTTTCCTGAATACTCTGAGGACCTGTAGAAGATCAGACCGAGTCCTCAGGTTTCCTGAATACGCTGAGGACCTGTAGAAGATGAGACCGAGTCCTCAGGTTTCCTGAATACGCTAAGGACCTGTAGAAGATCAGACCGAGTCCTCAGGTTTCCTGAATACGCTAAGGACCTGTAGAAGATCAGACCGAGTCCTCAGGTTTCCTGAATACGCTAAGGACCTGTAGAAGATCACACCGAGTTTGCAGGTTCCCTGAATACTCTGAGGACCTGTAGAAGAT
Organism: Cyprinodon diabolis; assembly: GCA_030533445.1. Taxonomy (NCBI): domain Eukaryota; kingdom Metazoa; phylum Chordata; class Actinopteri; order Cyprinodontiformes; family Cyprinodontidae; genus Cyprinodon; species Cyprinodon diabolis. Next base: position 1,153,562 of record CM060073.1, on the reverse strand, counting down.
CAGACCGAGTCCTCAGGTTCCCTGAATACGCTAAGGACCTGTAGAAGATCAGACCGAGTCCTCAGGTTCCCTGAATACGCTAAGGACCTGTAGAAGATCAGACCGAGTCCTCAGGTTCCCTGAATACGCTAAGGACCTGTAGAAGATCAGACCGAGTCCTCAGGTTCCCTGAATACGCTAAGGACCTGTAGAAGATCAGACCGAGTCCTCAGGTTCCCTGAATACGCTAAGGACCTGTAGAAGATCAGACCGATTCCTCAGGTTCCCTGAATATTCTGAGGACCTGTAGAAGAGCAGATCGAGTCTGAATCTTGAATCTTGTTGCTTGTGACTCGTGCAGACGACGTGTATAGGTTAGATCAGTGGTCACCAACTCGTCGATTGCGATCGACTGGTAGATCTTTGAAACATTCCCTGTAGATGCCGATAACAAAATAAAGCTTGAGAATTAACTTTCGCAAAATGACAATTTACGGCGCTAGCTGTCAAGCCAGACATTTGATAGGTGACAGCGGACGTGGTCAGCTGGTATGGTGGCATCTCCGAGAAAAACGTAGAAAACTTATCATTTCCATGAGGAATGGGAAGAGGAATTTATTTTCACCATGGTGAAAGACAAGTGTATGCTGTGCCACCAAACGCTTGCTCTGTCTAAAAGAGGAAATCTGGAGCGACAGCACAACACCAACCACGTCAAAGACAGTTTCCCCGCCAAGAGCGCAATCCGCGCTAGAAAAGTTGTTGAGCTGAAAGCGACTTTGAAGACCCAGCAGTCACTTTTCACTAAACCTGTTGCTCAACATAAGGCTGCGAATGAAGCTTCATTCCGTATTAGTCACCTTTTAGCTAAACACAAGAAGCCTTTTACAGATGCCGATTTGCAGTATCCAGCTTGTGCCGAACACTGTTGCGGAGGATTGAGGAAATGTCAGTTGACGTGGATCGACAAGTGCTAACAGATTTGTCACACTGTGAATATTTTTCACTCCAGTTTGATGAATCCCTGGATGTTATGGACACAGCTCAGCTGGGTGTATTTGTCAGGATGGCGTTCCCGGACTCTACAACGAAAGAGGATCTTCTCTTTTGCATTTAACGGAAAGAACAAGAGGTGAGGATATTTACAACGCATTTAAAAACTATGTCTGTGATAATGACTTCCCGATTGACAAACTGGTGGTAGCTACCACTGATGGAGCTCCAGCGATGCGTGGCGCGCTCTCTGGATTTATTGTGTTGTGTCGTAATGACAGCAATTTTCCCGACTTTGTGAATTACCACCGTGTCATTCACCAGCAGGCTTTGGCGGGAAAGGTTGTGAACTTTAATCACGTTATGACTGTGGTGGTCAGACTGATCAACTCAACTACAGCAAAAGCGCTTCAGCGCCGCTTATTCAGAGCGTTAATGGATGAGCTCCATGCCGTGTACGGAGACCTTCTCCTCCACGCTGATGTCCGGCAGTTGAGTCGTGGAAAAGTACTGCAGCGGTTTGTTGATTTGCTGCCTGAGATAAAGACCGTTCTGGACATAAGAAACGCGGAGTGTGAGGAGCTGTCAGATGAACCTGGGATTTCTGACGGCATAACAGAACGCCCTGAACGAGGAGCTCCAGGGAAAAGACCGACACCTCCCCCACCTGATCAGCAGCGAATGCGTTCAAGGCCAAGCTGGGTGTTTGGAAAACACAGCTGGAAAACAGGAGGCTGACACACTTTTCCAACTTGGAGAAAATGTCACAGGTCATCAGTGACAAGGATGCTTTTCACCCTGAGTGTGCTGTGGTCACCTGGCAGCAGAGCTCAGTCACCGTTTTGGTGACTTCGACGCCATGGAAGATGTTTTAAATCCTTTCCTGACCACTGATGTGGAGCAGGCGGCAGCCAAATTTCAGCAGCTATTTGCTCCGCCTACTGCGGTTGACGTGGAGATTCTGGATTTAATGAATGACATTGAGCTGAAAGGACGACCACAGGACAGTAACTAACTCCCATGTGGATCTACTTACCTCTGTGAAATGGCGTTTTCACAGATGAAAATAATTAAATCAAAATACAGGAGCCGCCTTAGTGACAAACACCTCACAGACCGTCTCCGACCAGCTGTCAGTAGTTATGAGCCAAACTGCAGGGCAGCTAGCAGTCACAGCTAACCTGGGTGAGTAACATGCTAGTTTTAACATGGGAGGTTAATTACACATAAAGATGCTAAATAACTACACTGAGCTCATTTACACTGACTGGGAATTCTTTTAAACACAATCAGTTCTATTTTAATACATTTTATTCATAAAATGCTAATGCCATGCAACTTACATGAAGGTAAAGTTGATAAGCACAGCACTGCATGCAATATGATAACTGTTAGTTTGTTATCTTCTATAAAAGAAATGGTGACCTCATACAAAAGGAAACAGGCCATGCCTTTATTTTTTGTGTTGGACATAAAGCGATATCTAAAGTTGAACCGAGAATTGTTAACAATAAAGTTCTATTTGGTAAATCGTTGATTTTAATGTGACTAGTGAAGCTTCAGAAGATAAGCATAACACCTGATATGCCATGCTTTGTGTAAAAGTAAAGCATATCACTGGCTATGGCTCCTTACAAGGTTTCCTTTGTTGCATTAATTTGTCCCGTTGGACCAAAACATTTATGTAATTCAAAAACAGTTGTTTAATGAGTTCATTCGTAAATAAAAGGCTTCAAGTTTGAAGTAGAATCTTCGTTTATTGCAGCTCCTCTACAGGTAGATCTTGCTTCCCACCAAAGTGGTGGTTGGGGATGTTGGGCTTAAAAAGGTTGGAGACCTTAAAGCACATCAGCCTTTCTCAGCTCATCCAGATCCGTCAGTTTATCCAGAGCTATAATCTAGATTATGTTGCTAGTTCAGTCACATCAGCTTTTTCATCTCCCATCCCATTTATTTCCAGGTCAGACTGACTGCATAAAGGAGGGTGAGCATAGTTTATTTGTTTACTTCCATCTCTGTTCCACACAAATTAAAACAATTTCCCAAACTTAACTTTGAGAAATTATGAAAATGTATTAAAATGAATTAAAAACTAAGCAGTGCAGCTCCAAAACAAAGCTTCGCCTAATGAGTCTGAGCAGCTTCTCAAACCAGAACAGATTTATATTAAACATAGAATGAGAAAAGGACCCGTTTTTCCAGTGTAGTCCTGTTTCTCTGACTGTGACTAACTGGATGTGCTCTCTTCATCCTCTGACATGGGAGCTGGCTCGGAGCTCGTCTGCCTGGCTGTGTGTTTCCTGGACGGGGCCGCCTGTGGAGCTGGTTGACAGTTGCCTTTTGTATCTATGCTTCTTTTTCTATGTCTTCATCTGACTGGAAGATCTGGTTGATCTGGATCTATAAAGTGCCTTGAAATGACATGATGTGAAAACCTTTCAATAAATCAAACATATCTGAGTCAATAACCATTAAATCAACTATTTTCATTCATTTCAGACGGAAATATTCCCATTCTAGAACTAGTGGTTAGAGCAGCGTGCTGCGCTCTGAGAAGGCTGCAGTACCCGGTTCCATCCCCACAGTCCCTGAGTAAGACCCTTAACCCCCTACTGCTCCCTGAGCGCCACACCATGGCAGCCCACCGCTCCCCGAGCACCGCACCATGGCAGCCCCCTGCTCCCTGAGTACCGCACCATGACAGCCCACTGCTCCCCGAGCACCGCACCATGGCAGCCCCCTGCTCCCTGAGAGCCGCACCATGGCAGCCCACTGCTCCCCGAGCACCGCACCATGGCAGCCCCCTGCTCCCTGAGCACCGCACCATGGCAGCCCCCTGCTCCCTGAGCGCCGCACCATGGCAGCCCCCTGCTCCCTGAGCGCCGCACCATGGCAGCCCCCTGCTCCCTGAGCGCCGCACCATGGCAGCCCACTGCTCCCCGAGCACCGCACCATGGCAGCCCCCTGCTCCCTGAGCACCGCACCATGGCAGCCCCCTGCTCCCTGAGCGCCGCACCATGGCAGCCCCCTGCTCCCTGAGCGCCGCACCATGGCAGCTCCCCAAGGGGAGGGGTTAAATGCAGAGGGTTTATTTCTCCATTGTGAGATCATTAAGGGATATACATTTTTTACATCAATTTAGTTCAGTTTCACTAGTTTAGGGAATATTTTTTAATTGCGATGTGTTTGACTTAGAGCTGAATATTTCGGTTATTAAATGATTATATTCTAATGGAAGTTGAGGTGAATTTATTCCATATATGTGCAGATTGATCAGTTTGACCATAATAGAGCTGGATTGACTTTTATTGTTGTTCTAACACACTGCCAGTAGGGGGCGTGTGTTCAGAAAGTATATATGACCCTCCTAATATTAATAAATTAACCCCGCTGCAGGGGAGCCAGTAAATAAATCATAATTACACAATAATAGATTGAATTAATATTGCAGTGAAATTAAAAGTTGTTTCTGGTATTTTTTCATAGTTGGTTTGAAGTAGGAACGATACATAGATTCAAGTATGGATATTAATCTATACTTATATATGATAAATTCATCAGGTTTGGTTCAAATGGTAGAGAACTAAAAGTTCTAGATCCAACTGATTATGGGTTTAAGCTGGACTTGATTCTATGTGCAGAAAATGTTCAGGTGTTGATAAATATGTGTGATTGAGCTGCAAGCAGCTTAGAGGAAACATTGAGAGTTGGAAGGTGATCATTTATTAACATCCATGGGCTGGTTAACCTTTAATCACAGTGACCTCAGAACAATCAAGGAACCAATCAGAGCAGAGCTCCATGGTGACCTGGTTTAAGTCTGTGACACACCTTTCCAAAATAAATCCCTTCCCACAATCTAACAAAGATAGATATTTCGAAATAGATGCTGCCTTCATGCCTTCAGAATGGTTCCTGTGTTTAATGATGGAGGATAAATTACACCGCCACTGTTATTAGACCGCTAAAGGCTTTTATTGTGAAGGGTTGGATCATAGATAAAGATCATAGAATGTGCTAACCCACATGAAGGAAAGAGGGAAAGCTGCTGGTTAAACGTCTATAAAAGCTGCTGTCACTATAGCACCGCTAATACAAGGACTACATAGAGCTGTTTCCATAGAATGTGCTCTGCAGCAAAGCTGGATCGCTGCTCTAGCCTGGTCAGCTGCTTTGGATTCATTAGTGGTTCAACGTCTCCTCACAGCCGCCCTGAAGCACTGATGGTGTCCTCAAACCGGCTGGAACCGGCTCTGGCAGAAGCTTCAGGTCTCCCTGATATCAGCTGTAGGGGTGGAAATAATAATCGTTTTCTATCGATTCATCGATCCAACAGCCGACCATCCGATGCATCGACACGTCTGCAACAGTAGCGACTCATTTTTTTTCCTCTGGTCTATTTTTATCCATTTGCTCCTGGGTGTAATTCTCTCTCTCTACTAGTAAAAGTAACTATTGCGTTACTTTTGCGTTTCTCGCCCCGTAACCCTCCCCACCCAGCCCCCACCTTCTCGCCGTGTGTTTCAAAGCCAGCTGAATAGTGCGGACGACAAAGACAAGAACCTGCAGAGAGTTTAGCATTTATTGCAACTCAACGTAAATGACATCAGGGGGGAACGCCATGTGAAGTTTTTTAACAGGGCATTCAGATCTGGTGAAATTAATAACTGGGGATGTCTAATTCTGAAATCCTGTGTGTTTGGGTTGTTGTATATACTGCAACATCTATCCATCTATCTATCTAGATCTATACTCTGCGTGTGACATAAAATATGGATCTCCATCCCTGCCACAAAGGCCATCAAATAATGTTTAAAATTAAAAATACAGTACGTTGAAAAGTCAGAGTATCCATCCATCCATCCATCATCCATCCATCCATCCATCCATCATCCATCCATCCATCATCCATCATCCATCCATATTTCTCCCTTTCATTTGATCCTTCACGCTCTCCATAGTTCTCCTGTGGCGCGAGCACAGGGCGACTGTTGCGCGCCTTTAGCGAGCATGCGCGTTTCCTGTCGCTTGCGCGGTGACTCGTGCCGCCTGCGCTGTGCAGAGATGCAGAGGAATCCGTATGTGATGGGGAAACGCAGCTTGACGTAACACCGGTATTTCCATGTGGAAAACGCTGTTTTGCTGCTGGATCCTCCTCACTCTCCATCTCTCTGTGTGCTGGACGTTAACACCCGCCAGCAGAAACACCCACCTACCCAACTGACAGACGGAATCTCACTATACATCAGCCATTCTCATCCTCCCCTCTCTCATGACAAGGCGCGCACCTCTGGATGACCTAAAAAATAATCTTTAATATCTCTTAAACAAAAGTAGCACAAACAATATTTTTTTCTGCACAAATCTGCACTAACGTTGCACTAACCATTCAGTCTATTTGCAGAGTTTTTTGACGTGGGTGGGGTGTCAGCTTCACGCAGCTGCGCACGAGTCCCATCATGAAAAAAGGTTCATTGTGCGACCTGAGTAACGCGCAGTAACGGGGTGTCTGCAATGGTAACTGCGTTATAGTTACAGTCAAAGAAATTAGTTAGATTACTCGTTACTAAAACAAGGTAACGGCGTTAGTAACGCCGTTACTTTCAACGCCGTTAGTCCCATCACTGGACATGAGGGCCAAAAAGAGCGGAGATCTAGGTGGAAAAAGGGTCCCAGCGTTCTCGCGCACCTCGCTCTTCTAGCAGGTCAAACTTCACGAGTTGATTTCCGCAATTGCGGTCATAAAATCTGCGGTCAGCTAAAGTTTGGGAGAGGAGCAGCAGAGCGTCTGCGGAGAAGTGCCTTTCAGAATCTATAACGCAGGTCTTTATTATTTTTCAGCGAATCAGGTTTTAATAGGAATAGGTGGAGTACAACTTTTCTACTTCTGTTATTTGCTGTTGTTTCAAATAAAATGCATAACGATATTAGAGCTTTCATTGATTTATTTCAAATTTGAAACATTGCGTGTAACGTTAAAAAATAAATGAACGTATTAATGGAATCGATCGTGGTTTATTCTTGAGTATCGAAAATAATCGAATCGCCATGATGGCTGTGATTTCCACCCCTAATCAGCTGTAGATAAAGTTTCTACGCCTGTGGAGACGCAGCCAGGCTTCAGGGATTGATGGCGTGCTGATTAGAGAGAGACATGGCCGCCAGCCACCTGCTTTTTAAAGGAGCAAAGGATTCTGGGATGCAAACAAACGGTGCATTAGATTGGAACTAATTAACTGCTGACAACCTGCTTTCACTGCTGTTGCCGTCCAGTAGAGGGCGCCACTGTTAACCCCTAGCTGCAGGAGTCTGCTGTGGGATTATTTTACTCCTTTAATTACAACAAGGATGCAGAACTCTGCTAAAATGCTTCTGAATGTAGATATAAAGACTCCAGAAGCTCCTCATTGGTCAAATAAACTCAACTGCCCCCTTCTCAGCCAAAAACCACCAATAATCTACGCCAGCAAAGGAAAAAGCACAGAGCGTTCTAACTAGAGCCGCACTGATCCAATAACACCAGCGGTCCAATAGTGGAACAGATTCTAGATCTGATATCTGTGAAATGGGCCACATCTAGTTAGTGTATTTCAGTCATAGAGCTAGTTTAAAACTAAATTAATCTAAAAAAAAATTACAATTTAATTTGGAAAAAAAATAAAAAAGGTGACTTTGGATTTTTGGCATAAAGCTTGAGGCTGAGCTGGAAGAGACGGTGGATTGATGCATCACTCATTCCAACATGGAAGGAAAGACGTGGCGTGTTCACGCTCTCACCGCATGGCGGCTAACGCGCCATCCTGACGCCATCTTTAATCTGACACTTTCTCTGTTCAACATGTTTATATCTGTAAAGCTATTTATTTTCCTAATAGGTTTGTTTTCATTCACTCAGTATTTAACACAGTTGGAAGTAAAATGAGTTTTAGGCGATAATCTCCATGAATTATGGATTAAACTATTAAAAAGAAGGAAGTGAACAGAGGGAGGAAACCTCCAGACGCCATCCGTGAAATCTGACACCAGCCGGCTCACTGAAACGCTGTGAAAGATGTCAGTTTCTCTGAGTTATAACACTTTTGGTTTCCGTGGAAACGCTGGTGTGAAAGCGTCGGCCTGGTGACGACCTTACACGAGGAGATGAAAGCAGCTGACTCACCACCGTCCTCTGCTTGTTGGGTAGGTAGACTCTGATGGTGCCGCCGCCGCGGGGAACATCCTCCGGACTGGTCTCCCCCGAGGAGGAGTACGAGGAGGAGGTGGAGGACATGGTGAGAAACAGGAGGAGTGGGGGTGGGGAGGGGGGCTCAGAAATGAAGATACTGCAACCTTAGAAGAGCTGCATGCAGGGGGGGGTCTGGATAAGTCCTCACTTCCAACCTGCAACAAACAAACAGCTTAGATTCAGAAATACTTTAATAATCCCAGAGGGAAATTACTTTAGTTACACGTTACAGTTTTATATATATACACACATCCAACTATACAATAAAGATAAAAATAAAAAAGATAAAATATACACACATATAGCTCTTCTGTATGTATGTATATATATATATATATGCATATGTAAAAACTAAATCCAAGTAAAGTGACGTGCAAAAAATAGTGCATAAATGTCAATTATAAGGGGGGGGGGGTCTGAATCACTGAGGAGGCGTTATAGAGGTTGATGACCACAGGTAGGAATGATTTCCTGTGGCGCTCTGCGGTGCGTCTGGGTAGGAGGAGTCTCCTGCTGAAGGAGCTGGTCTGCTGGACCAGTGTGTCGTGGAGAGGATGTGAGTCATTGTCTAAGATGGACTGAAACCTGGACAGCATCCTCCTCTCTGCCACGGTGGCCAGAGTGTCCAGCTGCTCCCCCATAGCATCACCGGCCCTCCTGATCAGTTTGTTCAGTCTGTTGTTGTCAGCGACCCTCAGCCCACTGCCCCAGCATGTGACAGCAAAGAAGAGCGTGCTAGCAACAACTGACTCATTAAACATCCTCAGCATCGTCCCACAGATGTTAAAGGACTTCAGCCTCCTCAGGAAGAATAGTCGGCTTTGGCCCTTTTTGTAGACCGCCTCGGTGTTTCTAGTCCAGTCCATCTTATTGTTAAAGTTCACTCCCAGGTACTTCTACTCCTCCACAGTGTCAACAGGAACCCCCTGGATGGAAACAGGGGTCACGGGTGTTTTTGTCCTCCTCAGATCCACTATGAGCTCCTTAGTCTTTGTCACGTTGAGCTGCAGGTGGTTCAGCTCACTCAAAGTGACAAAGTTGCCCACCACAGTCCTGTATTCACTCTCCTCGCCCTTTTCAATGCAGCCAACAATTGCTGAGTCATCAGAAAACTTCTGAAGGTGGCAGGACTCAGAGCAATAGCTGAAGTCTGAGGTGAAAAGGGTAAAGAGGAAGGGGGAGAGGACAGTCCCCTGGGGGGCCCCAGTGTTGCTGACCACCCTGTCAGACACACAGTTCTGTAGGCGTACATACTGTGGTCTGCCCGTCAGGTAATCAACAATCCGGGACACGATGGGGGCCTCCACCTGCATCGCAGTCATCTTCTCACCTAGTAGAGCCGGGCGGATGGTGTTGAAGGCACTGGAGAAATCAAAGAACAGGATTCTCACAGTGCTCGCTGGCTTGTCCAGCTGATTGTAGGAAGATGATGCTGTCCTCAACTCCCAGACGGGGCCGGTAGGCGAACTGTAGTGGATCAGTGAAGGGCCTGACCATGGGCCTTAGCCGCTCCAGGACTAGCCTCTCTAAGGTCTTCATGATATGGGACGTCAGTGATACCGGTCTGTAGTCCTGAGGGTCGCTAGGCACCGAAACGAGGCAGGATTAGATCCACAGGAGCTAAAGATCTGGACAGCGTCTCCACCAGAGGGCGCCGTTCTGGACCACAGAGGGAAACCATAAGGTGGAGCTGCTGAACAGAAACCAGGATCTCTAGACATTCCAGATCTAGAACATCAGGACCAAACTTATGATCTTGATGATTCAGCAAAGACCTGAAACTGTGGAGGCACCAGGATCAAATAACGGTGTTTAGATCCGTCGCCCTTCATCATAAACATGAATCAGATAATCTCAATAAAAACTGCCTGGATGGTGGTTTAGATCAACACAGCAGATTCATCCAAGGCTACGTTCACAATTCTTAACACTTTACTGTTAGGCCGCTGTCCTGCAGGGCCTCCGTCCTGCAAGTCTTAGAGGGCCTCCGTCCTGCAAGTCTTAGAGGGCCTCCGTCCTGCAAGTCTTAGAGGGCCTCCGTCCTGTGGATCTGAGAGGGCCTCCGTCCTGCAAGTCTTAGAGGGCCTCCGTCCTGCGGATCTGAGAGGGCCTCCGTCCTGCGGATCTGAGAGGGCCTCCGTCCTGCGGATCTGAGAGGGCCTTTGTCCTGCGAGTCTTAGAGGGCCTTCGTCCTGCGAGTCTTAGAGGGCCTCCGTCCTGCGAGTCATAGAGGGCCTCCGTCCTGCGAGTCTTAGAGGGCCGCTGTCCTGCAGGGCCTCCGTCCTGCAAGTCTTAGAGGGCCTCCGTCCTGCGAGTCTTAGAGGGCCTCCGTCCTGCGGATCTTAGAGGGCCTCCGTCCTGCAGGGCCTCCGTCCTGCGAGTCTTAGAGGGCCTCCGTCCTGCGGATCTTAGAGGGCCTCCGTCCTGCAGGGCCTCCGTCCTGCGAGTCTTAGAGGGCCTCCGTCCTGCGAGTCTTAGAGGGCCTCCGTCCTGCGAGTCTTAGAGGGCCTCCGTCCTGTGAGTCTTAGAGGGCCTCCGTCCTGCGAATCTTAGAGGGCCTCCGTCCTGCGAGTCTTAGAGGGCCTCCATCCTGCAGGTTTTACAGGTTTCTCTGCTTTATCACAGCTGATTCTGATGATTGCAGTTCAGCAAAAACCTGTTAATCAACTATCAATGGAAATCACCTGTGCTGGATCAGGAAACCTCTAAAACCTGCAGGACAGCGGCCCTCAGGGACCGACTCTGGTAGGCCAAGCTTCAGAGGAGGCAGCAGCTGAAGAAGAATCCAGAACTTCACAAGGTGACTTTTTATGATGTGATCCTGAAGGACGGTCAGGCTTCCAGCAAAGAGCCACAGAGCTCAGCTCCTGGGCTGTTTAACAGCAGAAGCCATCCTGCTCTGAAGGCTTCGTCATCTTCACCACAGGAAGAAGAACGTCTGCAAGGCTGGATATAAAGTTCCCTGAAAGCAACGCTGTCAAACTCCAGTCCTGCTCTGACACGCCTTGGTCCTATCATCGGGTCCTTATCAGGACTCTGGACGACTATAACTGAGGAGATAATTTGATTCAGGCATGTTGATCCAGAGCCGCAGCCAAAATGGTCGTTCTCTTTAAGATAAGATGGACTTTATTGATCTGACACCTCGGCTCAATGGCCAACAGGAGGAAAAGGTGCATGGGGTAAATACAATGCATCCACATATATACACTGGACCGAGGAAAAAAGAAATAGGGCCGAGATTTAAGGTGGGTAATACAGATTTAAGGTGGGTAATATAGATTTAAGGTGGGTAATACAGATTTAAGGTGGGTAATACAGATTTAAGGTGGGTAATATAGATTTAAGGTGGGTAATACAGATTTAAGGTGGGTAATACAGATTTAAGGTGGGTAATATAGATTTAAGGTGGGTAATGCCTGCGTCCTCACTAGAACTATAGAAAGTAGATCAGACAGCTGATCCAGATGCTGCTGCCTGCGTCCTCACTAGAACTATAGAAAGTAGATCAGACAGCTGATCCAGACGCTGCTGCCTGCGTCCTCACTAGAACTATAGAAAGTAGATCATACAGCTGATCCAGACGCCGCCTGCGTCCTCACTAGAACTATAGAAAGTAGATCAGACAGCTGATCCAGACGCTGCTGCCTGCGTCCTCACTAGAACTATAGAAAGTAGATCAGACAGCTGATCCAGACGCCGCTGCCTGCGTCCTCACTAGAACTATAGAAAGTAGATCAGACAGCTGATCCAGACGCCGCTGCCTGCGTCCTCACTAGAACTATAGAAAGTAGATCAGACAGCTGATCCAGACGCCGCCGCCTGCGTCCTCACTAGAACTAGAGAAAGTAGATCAGACACCTGAACCAGCTGATCTAGATGCTGCAGACCCTGCAGATCTAACTGATCTAACTCTAACTGCCTCCCAGTTAACAGCCAACAGTCAATCCAACCATCTGTTTCTTAAACATGTTGGATTGGATTCTTTATTTCGAACATGCAAGAGAAAAACAATAAAACAATGTTTAAAAACATTGTATAGAGAAACATTAAACTCGGTTCCCTTCTTTCCTGAATGGATATACCTCTATTACATCTGCGAAAAGAAGTAGGAAGAAATAAAGGTGCTCCTACACCTTTAATTCTTGTATTTTTTTATAATTTATAATTTTTTTATAATTTATAATTTAGTTGCTATATATATATATATATATATATATATATATATATATATATATACACACATATAAATACATACCTACCTACACATTTACATACATAAATACATACATAAATATATATACACATATACCTTCATACATATATACAAATAAACAAATAATTATACTCAGCATATTTTTCCAGGTGTGATTTGTGCGTCTTTCCATTTTGCTTTACATAATTTATCTGTCCAGTTTAATAACTTTGATCTGTTATTATTACCCCCCCCCCCCCCATTGTTCAGCATAGCTCCATATCAGCCATCATTTATTGACCAGATGTGCAATCTGAGCAAACTAAATCTAATATAATTATGCTAACTCCATGTTTCCTGCCTGCTGTAAACAGGATTTATAAGCTCTATAACTGATTAATTATTGCCTGATTATTGATAATAACGGGAGCCGCCCTGCAGCTTGGCTTAGAGATGCTGCAGCAGATAAACACCAGTTCAAAACCATCTGGACTTAGTCCAAACGCAGCAGGAATCTATGATCTGAGTCTGAACGCAGCAGGAGTCTGTGATCTGAGTCTAAACGCAGCAGGAGTCTATGATCTGAGTCTAAACGCAGCAGGAGTCTATGATCGGAGTCTAAACGCAGCAGGAGTCTATGATCGGAGTCTAAACGCAGCAGGAGTCTATGATCGGAGTCTAAACGCAGCAGGAGTCTATGATCTGAGTCTAAACGCAGCAGGAGTCTATGATCTCGGAGTCTAAACGCAGCAGGAGTCTATCATCTCGGAATCTAAACGCAGCAGGAGTCTATGATCTGAGTCTAAACGCAGCAGGAGTCTATGATCTGAGTCTAAACGCAGCAGGAGTCTGTGATCTGAGTCTAAACGCAGCAGGAGTCTATGATCTGAGTCTAAACGCAGCAGGAGTCTATGATCTGAGTCTAAACGCAGCAGGAGTCTATGATCTGAGTCTAAACGCAGCAGGAGTCTATGATCTCGGAGTCTAAACGCAGCAGGAGTCTATGATCTGAGTCTAAACGCAGCAGGAGTCTGTGATCTGAGTCTAAACGCAGCAGGAGTCTATGATCTGAGTCTAAACGCAGCAGGAGTCTATGATCTCGGAATCTAAACGCAGCAGGAGTCTATCATCTCGGAATCTAAACGCAGCAGGAGTCTATCATCTCGGAATCTAAACGCAGCAGGAGTCTATGATCTGAGTCTATGATCTGAGTCTAAACGCAGCAGGAGTCTATGATCTGAGTCTATGATCTGAGTCTAAACGCAGCAGGAGTCTATGATCTCGGAGTCTAAACGCAGCAGGAGTCTATGATCTCGGAGTCTAAACGCAGCAGGAGTCTATGATCTCGGAGTCTAAACGCAGCAGGAGTCTATGATCTCGGAGTCTAAACGCAGCAGGAGTCTATGATCTCGGAGTCTAAACGCAGCAGGAGTCTATGATCTCGGAGTCTAAACGCAGCAGGAGTCTATGATCTCGGAGTCTAAACGCAGCAGGAGTCTATGATCTCGGAGTCTAAACGCAGCAGGAGTCTATGATCTCGGAGTCTAAACGCAGCAGGAGTCTATGATCTCGGAGTCTAAACGCAGCAGGAGTCTATGATCTGAGTCTAAACGCAGCAGGAGTCTATGATCTCGGAGTCTAAACGCAGCAGGAGTCTAGCAGGAGTCTATGATCTCGGAGTCTAAACGCAGCAGGAGTCTATGATCTCGGAGTCTAAACGCAGGAGTCTATGATCTCGGAGTCTAAACGCAGCAGGAGTCTATGATCTGAGTCTAAACGCAGCAGGAATCTATGATCTGAGTCTAAACGCAGCAGGAGTCTATGATCTCGGAGTCTAAACGCAGCAGGAGTCTATGATCTCGGAGTCTAAACGCAGCAGGAGTCTATGATCTCGGAGTCTAAACGCAGCAGGAGTCTGTGATCTGAGTCTAAACACAGCAGGAGTCTATGATCTCGGAGTCTAAACGCAGCAGGAATCTATGATCTGAGTCTAAACGCAGCAGGAGTCTATGATCTCGGAGTCTAAACGCAGCAGGAGTCTATGATCTCGGAGTCTAAACGCAGCAGGAGTCTATGATTGGAGTCTAAACGCAGCAGGAGTCTATGATCTCGGAGTCTATGATCAGAGTCTAAACGCAGCAGGAGTCTATGATCTCGGAGTCTAAACGCAGCAGGAGTCTATGATCTCGGAGTCTAAACGCAGCAGGAGTCTATGATCTCGGAGTCTAAACGCAGCAGGAGTCTATGATCTCGGAGTCTAAACGCAGCAGGAGTCTATGATCTCGGAGTCTATGATCAGAGTCTAAACGCAGCAGGAGTCTAAACGCAGCAGGAGTCTATGATCTCGGAGTCTATGATCAGAGTCTAAACGCAGCAGGAGTGTATGATTTCGGAATCTTAACACAGCAGGAAGCTGTGATCGGAGTCAAGGATCGGAGTCTAAACGCAGCAGGAGTCTAGGATCAGAGTCTAAACGCAGCAGGAGTCTATGATCTCGGAGTCTATGATCGGAGTCTAAACGCAGCAGGAGTCTATGATCTCGGAGTCTATGATCAGAGTCTAAACGCAGCAGGAGTGTATGATTTCGGAGTCTTAACACAGCAGGAATCTGTGATCGGAGTCAAGGATCGGAGTCTAAACGCAGCAGGAGTCTATGATCTCCAAGCCTAAACGCAGGAGTCTGTGATCTCGGAGCCTATGATCAGAGTCTAAACGCACCAGGAGTCTAGGATCGGAGTCTATCCCTCTGCCTGTTTTCCAGCCATGGCTCTGCTGCTAATGCTAGTTCGGTTAGCATGGATCTTCCTGCTCTACAGGTCTGACATTTCCACCGTCAGGAGGCCATGTTTCTCTGCCAGGCGGCACTCAGTCTGCTTCCGCCAAACATCCAACAACTTTTAGATCACTTTGCTGATATTAAAGTGAGAAAATAAATATCGGTCCAAGCTGCTAGCTAACAGGCTAACCGCTGCGTTTAGGGAGATTATCCTTCAGCTCACTTTGATGCTAATCTCAGCAGCTAATGTTAGCTAACCTGTAGGAGGTGTTGCTTTCCTCCCTAACCCTCCTTTCACAGCCAAACAACCGTCCACATTCAAAGCAAAGCAGAAAGCTACCGGAACACACTGACCGCTCTAATAATGGCAGCTCTATGCTCCGGCTCGCTCTGTTCAAACAGCGCTTAGAAGTTTAACTTTTACCTGTAGCAGCCATCTTGAACGCTCTCAGTCTGAAGTGGAATCTGTCAAGAAGTTCAAGGAAAGCGGAAAAAGCAACATAATGCTGCGCTCCCATTGGCTGCTTCATGCGCCCTGGCTTTTCATTGGACGTGTGGTGGAGGGGGCGGGGCCTGCTGTGGAATTGGATTAAAACTGGACTCAGAGTAGATGCCTTTACACGTCATTTAAAAACAAGCCGTCAGTGATTAAGAAACACAAACATTGATGAAAGAAATCACTGGAAACACAATTAATAAACGGATTTTATGAAAAAGAAAAAAATCACATAAAAGTAAAAATGGATGCAACCAATCAGGATGCCAGGAGGAAATTAAACCCAGAATTACTGCAGCCCTTTTTTTCTCTCCCTCTCTTTCATATATATATATATATATATATATATATATATATATATATATATATATATATATATATATATATATATATATATATATATATATATACATACACACACCCATATACAGATGTGAGAAAGGTTAGTATAACTGATGGCCTTTAGTTTCTGCTAGGCTGCTCT
Source organism: Cyprinodon diabolis (assembly GCA_030533445.1). Taxonomy (NCBI): domain Eukaryota; kingdom Metazoa; phylum Chordata; class Actinopteri; order Cyprinodontiformes; family Cyprinodontidae; genus Cyprinodon; species Cyprinodon diabolis. Next base: position 1,137,414 of record CM060073.1, on the reverse strand, counting down.
AACGAGGCCTGAAGCATCTGTTCCCTAACGAGGCCTGAAGCATTAATTAACTCCACAGCTGGTTGATGGACTCCTCCTTATTCCACGCTGAGGAACTTCCTTTTTTTAGCCGTGTGGGTGTATGGGTGATGACGCCACTCCACATCCGCTGTGCTCTCGTTCTCCAGGGTACCCAGCTTGATCATGTACACTAAAGAGGAGATAAGATCAAAAACCTTTAAACATCAAACTGTTCTAGTTGGAGAAAAATAATAGTTTGAACATTTTTCCACACGATGCCTTGAAGTTCATGACAGGTTGGAAGTAAAGTTTAAGCAGACTTCAGTTTGTTTACCTTATAATAGTATTTAATATCTACATATTAAAAGATTTTATTAGTCATACCTGAAGTTTGAGATTCTTCATTAACAAGGAGATAAAAAGTGGAATAAATGTGAATTTGTTCCCAGATAATAAAAGCTAATCCAAACCAGATTCTGCAAACAACCCTGATAAAGATGTCAGAGGTCAGAGGTCATGGTCCATTAGCTCCCCTACCACTTTAATCCTGATTAGGATCAGACTATAATATCAGATTATATATCAGATCCTCTGATGCCGAGTTCCTCTAAGCTGTTGGTTCATAATAAATCTTGTTGCTCACTGGATCAAACCTTTTCTGTTATTCAACCAACAACCTCAGTGGTTTAAACCAGACTTTCTGGAGCTTTAACCTATAAACAATGTTTCCAAACTTTAGTTTTGAAATCTTTCCACAGATTTCTCAGTGGAACGAGGTCCATGTTTGGACTAGGCCATTCTGGACTCAGAGTGACCCCCCCCAGCCCACACACACAGAGCTTCCTTTGCTCTAAGGTCCATTAGCAGAGCAGAACATCTGGATCTATCGTGGATTAGATGTTCTCAGGACACAACTTGCAGCAAATCAAAACAAACCAATTCAAACCCAAACTTTCCAGGTTTCTATTTGGTAGAGAACATAAAAGCTCTTTCATTTCTATTTTCTTTATTCAGAACCACGGCTGTCCTAAGACAACTTGACTGATTGAGCTTTATTCTGTTCAGTGAGCTGAGATGATGGGATGTGAATCAGAGCTGTAGAGTTAAAGTGAATTGAAGTGCCAGTCTGCGAAATTCAATTAAAATGAACATCTCTGTGTGAGAGCAGATCTAGCTGTAGATCTACTTACACTTCATCTCAAATCTAGGCCCCACTTCTGTCAGCTCTATGTTCCTGTGGTCAGTTTTCTTATAGGTGTGATGCCTAGAAAAAAACAAAACAGATCAATTAACAGTTCAATCATTCAGTTACTTTGTTTTCCTCCCAACAACCTGAAGGAGATGAAGTCCTCCTGGTTGGCGAAGGTGATGACCCGCCTGCTGTCGTCCTTGGGGACCGGGAACAGATACTTCAGGATATTCGAAACCTGAACCATCACAATGAATCGTTTTCAGCACAATGGATGTAAAGCAATATCCCCAGAAGCTACAGAACGCTCCGCTCTCACCCGTTTGCCCAGGCGTGAGGAGAAGTTGTGAAAGATGAGGTGGGGGTAGGCCTCCGACATGGTGCCGATGTTTGGAACATCGTGCCTCATGACCACGTTGTAGAGCGTGAAATAAGCTGTGGGTCCAAATGGTAGGTGGCAAACCACCAGGCCGTCTGCAAACACACAAGAACATCCAGCAGGTCGTTCATGTCAGTCAACGACAACAAACTTTATATAAACAAACCTTCCTTAATCTGGATTAATATCCAAAGGCAAACCTTCCTTAATCTGGATTTATATCCAAAGGCAAACCTTCCTTAATCTGGATTTATATCCAAAGGCAAACCTTCCTTAATCTGGATTTATACCCAAAGGCAAACCTTCATTAATCTGGATTTATACCCAAAGGCAAACCTTCATTAATCTGGATTTATACCCAAAGGCAAACCTTCCTTAATCTGGATTTATATCCAAAGGCAAACCTTCATTAATCTGGATTTATACCCAAAGGCAAACCTTCCTTAATCTGGGTTTATACCCAAAGGCAAACCTTCCTAATCTGGATTTATACCCAAAGGCAGACCTTCCTTAATCTGGATTTATATCCAAAGGCAAACCTTCCTTAATTCAATTCAATTCAATTCAGTTTATTTATATAGCGCCAAATTCACAACACATGTCATCTCAAGGCACTTTACAGTTCAACCAGATCATACAGTCAAATTGATACAAAGTTTTCTATCTAAGGAAAACCAGTTGATTGCATTGACTCATTGACTCAAATACAATCCCTCACACTAAGCATGCTTGTAGCGACAGTGGAGAGGAAAAACTCCCTTTTAACAGGAAGAAACCTCCAGCAGAACCAGGCTCAGTGTGAGCGGCCATCTGCCGAGGCCGACTGGGGTTCAAGGAGACAGAAGCAGAGATACAAAAAGCAGCTGTAAAAGGCGGCCCCGTCCAGGAAACACACAGCCAGGCAGACGAGCTCCAAGGCAGCTCCCATGCCAGAGGATGAAGAGAGCACATCCACCCAGCCACGGCCAGAGAAACAGGACCACACTGGAAGACAGGCCGATCTCCAACATCTACAAACAAGGGTGTTGATGGAAGCAGCACAGCTGATGTTTCTTTCCTGGATGACGTCACAGCCAAACAGGAACAGACGAGGCAAAGCTACTCTGAGGAAAAGCAGAGAGAGCAGAAGGTTAGAGATTGAACAAACAGATTCTGCAGAATAGGAGAACAGAGAGAGAATGAAGCAGAATGATGAAATGGGGGTCCCTATGTCCTCCAAAAGTCTAAGCCTATAGCAGCATAACTATAGAGAGAGAGCTCAGGATAACCTGAGCCACCCTAACTATAAGCTTAGATCTGGTTAATCTGGTTGTATATCCAAAGACAGACCTTCCTTAATCTGGATTTATATCCAAAGGCAAAACTTCCTAATCTGGATTTATATCCAAAGGCAGACCTTCCTTAATCTGGATTTATATCCAAAGGCAGACCTTCCTAATCTGGATTTATATCCAAAGGCAAACCTTCCTTAATCTGGATTTATATCCAAAGGCAAACCTTCCTTAATCTGGATTTATATCCAAAGGCAAGCCTTCCTTAATCTGGATTTATATTCAAAGGCAGACCTTCCTTAATCTGGATTTATATCCAAAGGCAAACCTTCCTTAATCTGGATTAATATCCAAAGGCAAACCTTCCCTAATCTGGATTTATACCCAAAGGCAGACTTTCCTAATCTGGATTAATATCCAAAGGCAGACCTTCCTTAATCTGGGTTTATACCCAAAGGCAAACCTTCCGAATCTGGATTTATACCCAAAGGCAAACCTTCCTTAATCTGGGTTTATACCCAAAGGCAAACCTTCCTTAATCTGGATTTATATCCAAAGGCAGACCTTCCTTTATCTGGGCCATTGTTGGTTTGGACATTGTCTCGGGCCCCAGGTGGGACATTGTCTCGGGGCCCCAGGTGGGACATTGTCTCAGGGCCCCAGGTTGCAGCGCTGGTAGCCATCTTCTAAATAATGAATTAGTGATTGATAAATTAAAGAGTAATAATCGTTAGAACCGATGAAAGAACCAAAATGATGCAGTAAGGATAAAACTGCTGTTCAACAGCTAAGCATGGAGTGAAGGGGCCTGAAGCGGGGGCCACAGAGTACCTGGCTGTCCTCTGGTTTCATGGATGATGACGAGGTCCGTCACATTGTTGGCTTTGCAGGCTCTCACCAGCGCAGCAACCTCATGGTTTCCTCTGTTCATGCGCTGGGCTCCAGGAAACATCAGCTTCACCTCCTAAAACATCAAATTAAACTTTATTCACTTCCTCCTAATTCTAAAGACAGCGCTTCCATCTAGGAGCCAGGAAAAGGTCATGCACCTTGACCTTTGACATCCTGTTACATTACAACTATTTCATGTTAGAGAAACAAAAATACAGAATAAAAACTAGAAAAACTTGCATTTCCTGCAAAAATGCAGTGTGAATGCTGTACGCTAAACTGTAAGCTTTAACATGAAAATGCAAGAAACAAGCTGAAATTTAAAGCAAAAGCTGCTGAAATGGTAAAAAACAACAATGCCTAATTAGTTTCCTAAAAATAGCTGAAGCCAACAGCAGAAACATGCTTTATTCTGCTCTCTTTCTGCATTAAGCTTTTCTGCTTGCTGCTAATTTGTAACATAAGTTCACAACATAGACTGAAATCCAACCAACAGAAACCACAAAACAATGGCAAAAAAAACAACGGAATCTTATCTAGTGTCAGAAAAAAAGGAGCAGTTTAAGGACTAAAGAGTTGAAGAATGAATAAGAAGCTTGATTAAAGTGTTTAAAAGTTGTGAACTGTTGAGAACTTTTTATAAAGGCAGCGCATCTATAAACACTCTATGAGCTAAAGTCTGCACAGGGGAGAACACCATAGGAATCATAGTATAATAGATACAACCAAGCTGCACGACCAAACCCTAGAAGACATAGAAAAAATTCCTTCAATGGAGGCATTAGAACGGTCCGAAGATGGTCTGCAACAAGTTTGATGTTTGTACATCAAATGGTTTGGAAGAGGTGGGAAGTTAAAACATTTAACATTTAGGATTCTGCATTACAGGGCCTGGAGGTTCAGCAGCAGCTGGAGCCAACAGCAGAATCATGCAAGAGATTAATGCCTGTCCAGAAAGACAGCAGAATCATGCAAGAGATTAATGCCTGTCCAGAAAGACAGCAGAATCAAGCAAGAGATTAATGCCTGTCCAGAAAGACAGCAGAATCAAGCAAGAGATTAATGCATGTCCAGAAAGACAGCAGAATCAAGCAAGAGATTAATGCATGTCCAGAAAGACAGCAGAATCATGCAAGAGATTAATGCCTGTCCAGAAAGACAGCAGAATCAAGCAAGAGATTAATGCCTGTCCAGAAAGACAGCAGAATCAAGCAAGAGATTAATGCATGTCCAGAAAGACAGCAGAATCAAGCAAGAGATTAATGCATGTCCAGAAAGACAGCAGAATCAAGCAAGAGATTAATGCCTGTCCAGAAAGACAGCAGAATCATGCAAGAGATTAATGCCTGTCCAGAAAGACAGCAGAATCAAGCAAGAGATTAATGCCTGTCCAGAAAGACAGCAGAATCATGCAAGAGATTAATGCCTGTCCAGAAAGACAGCAGAATCAAGCAAGAGATTAATGCCTGTCCAGAAAGACAGCAGAATCATGCAAGAGATTAATGCCTGTCCAGAAAGACAGCAGAATCAAGCAAGAGATTAATGCCTGTCCAGAAAGACAGCAGAATCATGCAAGAGATTAATGCCTGTCCAGAAAGACAGCAGAATCAAGCAAGAGATTAATGCCTGTCCAGAAAGACAGCAGAATCATGCAAGAGATTAATGCCTGTCCAGAAAGACAGCAGAATCATGCAAGAGATTAATGCCTGTCCAGAAAGACAGCAGAATCAAGCAAGAGATTAATGCCTGTCCAGAAAGACAGCAGAATCATGCAAGAGATTAATGCCTGTCCAGAAAGACAGCAGAATCAAGCAAGAGATTAATGCCTGTCCAGAAAGACAGCAGAATCATGCAAGAGATTAATGCCTGTCCAGAAAGACAGCAGAATCAAGCAAGAGATTAATGCCTGTCCAGAAAGACAGCAGAATCAAGCAAGAGATTAATGCCTGTCCAGAAAGACAGCAGAATCAAGCAAGAGATTAATGCCTGTCCAGAAAGACAGCAGAATCAAGCAAGAGATTAATGCCTGTCCAGAAAGACAGCAGAATCATGCAAGAGATTAATGCCTGTCCAGAAAGACAGCAAAATCATGCAAGAGATTAATGCCTGTCCAGAAAGACAGCAGAATCAAGCAAGAGATTAATGCCTGTCCAGAAAGACAGCAGAATCATGCAAGAGATTAATGCCTGTCCAGAAAGACAGCAGAATCATGCAAGAGATTAATGCCTGTCCAGAAAGACAGCAGAATCAAGCAAGAGATTAATGCCTGTCCAGAAAGACAGCAGAATCATGCAAGAGATTAATGCCTGTCCAGAAAGACAGCAGAATCAAGCAAGAGATTAATGCCTGTCCAGAAAGACAGCAGAATCATGCAAGAGATTAATGCCTGTCCAGAAAGACAGCAGAATCAAGCAAGAGATTAATGCCTGTCCAGAAAGACAGCAGAATCATGCAAGAGATTAATGCCTGTCCAGAAAGACAGCAGAATCAAGCAAGAGATTAATGCCTGTCCAGAAAGACAGCAGAATCATGCAAGAGATTAATGCCTGTCCAGAAAGACAGCAGAATCAAGCAAGAGATTAATGCATGTCCAGAAAGACAGCAGAATCATGCAAGAGATTAATGCATGTCCAGAAAGACAGCAGAATCATGCAAGAGATTAATGCCTGTCCAGAAAGACAGCAGAATCAAGCAAGAGATTAATGCCTGTCCAGAAAGACAGCAGAATCATGCAAGAGATTAATGCCTGTCCAGAAAGACAGCAGAATCAAGCAAGAGATTAATGCCTGTCCAGAAAGACAGCAGAATCATGCAAGAGATTAATGCATGTCCAGAAAGACAGCAGAATCATGCAAGAGATTAATGCCTGTCCAGAAAGACAGCAGAATCATGCAAGAGATTAATGCCTGTCCAGAAAGACAGCAGAATCAAGCAAGAGATTAATGCATGTCCAGAAAGACAGCAGAATCAAGCAAGAGATTAATGCCTGTCCAGAAAGACAGCAGAATCATGCAAGAGATTAATGCCTGTCCAGAAAGACAGCAGAATCAAGCAAGAGATTAATGCCTGTCCAGAAAGACAGCAGAATCAAGCAAGAGATTAATGCCTGTCCAGAAAGACAGCAGAATCAAGCAAGAGATTAATGCCTGTCCAGAAAGACAGCAGAATCATGCAAGAGATTAATGCCTGTCCAGAAAGACAGCAGAATCAAGCAAGAGATTAATGCCTGTCCAGAAAGACAGCAGAATCAAGCAAGAGATTAATGCCTGTCCAGAAAGACAGCAGAATCAAGCAAGAGATTAATGCCTGTCCAGAAAGACAGCAGAATCATGCAAGAGATTAATGCCTGTCCAGAAAGACAGCAGAATCAAGCAAGAGATTAATGCCTGTCCAGAAAGACAGCAGAATCATGCAAGAGATTAATGCCTGTCCAGAAAGACAGCAGAATCATGCAAGAGATTAATGCATGTCCAGAAAGACAGCAGAATCATGCCAAATTTGAAACAATAACGACATTTAATAAAATAGCAGAAACAGCTAAATAAATAGTAAAAAAAAACAAAAAAAACTTAAATCTTATCTAGCTGAAGAAAACAAGGAGTAGCTTCATGATAGGAAGTAAAATGTTGAAAAAGATGGTAGTGAATAATAGTCATCATATGTGAAAATGTGAAGATCTGGAAAAACCATTTGAAATGAATGAAAATGTGTGAGTTGATCAGCATAGAGTGTCATTATTAGAAGCTGGATGGAATTAAAATGTGTGAGTTGATCAGCATAGAGTGTCATTATTAGAAGCTGGATGGAATTAAAATGTGTGAGTTGATCAGCATAGAGTGTCATTATTAGAAGCTGGATGGAATTAAAATGTGTGAGTTGATCAGCATAGAGTGTCATCATTAGAAGCTGGATGGAATTAAAATGTGTGAGTTGAATCCTGACATAAATCCCTACGTTTTGATGTATAATTCGTCTGTCTAGATAGAGTGAAAAATGAGCGAGTGAGTAGAAGTTGTTTGGTATGAGGGAAATGTTTGAAAACGCCAGCGTAGCACATTCTAGAGCTCAAAGATCATTGACTTCCATTATAAATCCGAAAATCTGTAAAAATTCTTCAAAAGTTTGAAGCTTCACTGAAGCAGAGATAGCAAAAAGTTAAACAGTAATAGCAGAAAGATGCAGAAACGTTTTTAAAAGTTGAATGGTGTTTCTAGCTGAAAGTTTTAGCAGAACTTTGGCAGAATCCCATTCATTCCTATGGGGCCAAAGTTTTCATAAAAAGCGCAATATTTCCAAAACTGTGAAAGTTATGAATAACAGGAATCATAGCAGGAATATCCTTAACCAGCTGAACGTTTTGATACCAATATTGTTAAAATAGTACAAAGTATGCAGAAGTAAATACAGTCCAAAAAGTGTACAGAAGCAACCAGAAGAAGACGGAATAATGTAAAACTTTGTGTTGAACTATGATTAATACATCAAAAAGAGTAAAAGATATAGAAACAATTTTAAACTACAGGAATCAGCAGTCATTGGAAAAGGCACGGCCGATTTCTTTAAGAAGTATTCAGTCTTGTGGCTGCAGAAGCATGCGGCACATTTATATGTGCAGGCGATTTTAATTTGCTCCTAAATCCAGAAATGGAAACAACTCGAGAGCAAAGAAAAAGTCACTTAGAGAAGCAATAAAAAAAAGATTGGGACTCATAGATATATGGAGATATTTTCATAAACATGAGCATTAATTTGCCTTTTACTCTGTTAGGCATAATGTACAGACTAGAGTTGATTATTCTTTATGTTCCATAGGGACCTTCACAGAGGGAGAGATCGTATAATAGGCCAAAGAGACGTTTCTGATCACTCTGGTTTAAATATGAAAATCTATTTAATTAGGAATCCTAAAAACACTTTATGGACGCTCAACACACGTGTTTGCTCTTCCGCCATCATGGTGAGAAGCTTTTATATCGGTCCTACCAAAGGCGGGGAAGGACAATTCTATAAAATATACGCAGGAATATTAGCTAAGAGATTAAGTTCCCTGATGGATGAGGACCAGACAGGTTTCATTGGTAACAGACAAACACATGAAGGCTGTTCATGTTATTGATCATATAACTAGAGAATCAGTCCTTCTCAGCATATGATACCGTAGGATGGAAGATTCTATTTGAAGTAATGAAGACATTTAGGTTCTGTGATAGATTTATTTCATGTATAAAAACGTGGTATTCCTCGCCAAAAGCAAGAATTAAAATGAATGGAAGCCTTTCGAGTCAAATAACATTACGAGGATGTAGGCAGGGCTGCGCATTAAGCCTCTTCAATGTTTTTATTCAACCACTGGCTCCGGTTATTAGGGAGGAGCCTGGGTTGGAGGGGGTGACAATAGGGAATGTGGAAAACAAAATATGTTTATACGCTGATGATGTGTTAGTAGTAATTATAATCCCTGAATCTGGTATTCCATTGCTTAGGACCATCTTGGTAACATGGCAGACTCTAAGGTTATAAACTCAACAAACATAAAACTCAAATTCTGACCTATTTGATCCAACTGCAAATGGAGAACTTGGGGGTCATTTTAACAAAACATTTGGCTCAATTATATGACGTCAATTACAAACGAATTAATAATAAAGTATATGAAGACTTGGACAGGTGGAGCCTCCTTCCTCCCGATTTCAGCAGCAGAATCCGAACAATTAAGATAAATGTCATCCCAAGATTATTGTACGTATTAGCAGCACTTCCAGTAGAGGTTCCAGAAAAACAACTTAGGGAGTGGGATAAGCATTTTTCAAGGTTTATATGGAACAAGAAAAGGCCAAGAGTAAGATACTCGACCCTGCAGCTACTGGGGGATCGGGAGGTACAGGTTTGCCGTGCCCAGCAGATTATTACTGGTCTGCCCAGATTAGACCCCTGGTGTGCTGGTGTAACCCGACCTATGAGGCAAAATGGAGGACATTGAGCTTTCTTTAATGGACTATCCTATACAGTCTGTGTTGGGACGTCTGGATGGGCGGCCCCAGGTATACCAATTACAAAGTTCTTGTTTGAGTTTCTCTTTGAGGAGGTGGGCAGAGGTCGTTAAAAAGTTCAACCCCCACAAACAAATAGGAGTATTGAGTTGGCCTGCGTACCACCCGCGTTTCCTTCCAGCATCAATAGACCATAAATATAGAAGATGGACAAGACAGGGAATCACTGCATTCTGTAAAATAATTAAAAATGGGGAGTTAGTCAAATTTGAGGAATTGTGTCGGACTTATGAGGTGGGCAGAGAAGATTTCTATCGTTATTTGCAGATTTGAGTCTTCTTTAGGAAGGAAATCAAAATCCCTGACTTGGATGCAGAACCAGGAATACTACAAATATTTATGGATTCATATGCTGGCAAAAACACATCTAACATCTATGAATAGGAACTTAGCTGATTATATCAGACAATGATGGGAAACGGAAGCAGATGTCATAATTTCACCTGAGGCTTGGATGCATATTTGGAGGAACATTCTGTCCACCACAAATTCTTTAACATTTTTTCTACTGGAAGAATCTAATCAGATCAAAGCAGAGGGGCTGGGTAGATCACAGTCCTCCTTTTAAAATGATCTTTAAACATTCAGCTATTTCTGGTTAAGTCAGCTTTTTGATATCGTTAACGGTTTTTGTAAAATCACCATTTAAGTTTTACACAAATTTTTTCATGTTTTCAATTTTCAGCATATTTTCAGCAAAGGCCCTCAGATCGGACGCCCTAGCTGACCACGGTGCTGGACACGGCGCTCACCACGGTGCTGGACACGGCGCTCACCACGGCGCTGAACATGATGCTGAACACGAAGCTAACATGGTGCTGAACACGAAGCTAACATGGTGCTGAACACGAAGCCAACATGGTGCTGAACACGAAGCTAACATGGTGCTGAACACGAAGCTAACATGATGGTGCTGTACACGAAGCTAACATGATGGTGCTGAACACGAAGCTAACATGGTGCTGAACACGAAGCTAACATGGTGCTGAACACGAAGCTAACATGATGGTGCTGTACACGAAGCTAACATGATGGTGCTGAACACGAAGCTAACATGATGGTGCTGAGCACGTAGCTAACATGGTGCTGAACACGAAGCTAACATGGTGCTGAACACGAAGCTAACATGGTGCTGAACACGAAGCTAACATGGTGCTGAACACAAAGCTAACATGCTGCTGTACACGAAGCTAACATGGTGCTGTACACGAAGCTAACATGATGGTGCTGAACACGAAGCTAACATGATGGTGCTGAACACGTAGCTAACATGGTGCTGAACACGAAGCTAACATGCTGCTGTACACGGAGCTAACATGGTGCCGTACACGAAGCTAACATGGTGCTGTACACGAAGCTAACTTGATGGTGCTGTACACGAAGCTAACATGATGGTGCTGAACACGTAGCTAACATGATGGTGCTGAACACGTAGCTAACATGGTGCTGAACACGTAGCTAACACGGTGCTGAACACGAAGCTAACACGGTGCTGAACACGAAGCTAACATGATGGTGCTGAACACGAAGCTAACATGATGGTGCTGTACACGAAGCTAACATGATGGTGCTGTACACGAAGCTAACATGATGGTGCTGAACACGTAGCTAACATGATGCTGAACCCCAAGCTAACATGGTGCTGTACACGAAGCTAACATGGTGCTGTACACGAAGCTAACATGGTGCTGTACACGAAGCTAACATGGTGCTGAACACGAAGCTAACATGCTGCTGTACACGAAGCTAACATGGTGCTGTACACGAAGCTAACATGGTGCTGTACACGAAGCTAACGTGATGGTGCTGAACACGTAGCTAACCTGATGGTGCTGAACACGTAGCTAACACGGTGCTGAACACGAAGCTAACACGGTGCTGAACACGAAGCTAACACGGTGCTGAACACGAAGCTAACACGGTGCTGAACACGAAGCTAACATGATGGTGCTGAACACGAAGCTAACATGATGGTGCTGTACACGAAGCTAACATGATGGTGCTGTACACGAAGCTAACATGATGGTGCTGAACACGTAGCTAACATGATGCTGAACCCCAAGCTAACATGGTGCTGTACACGAAGCTAACATGGTGCTGTACACGAAGCTAACATGGTGCTGTACACGAAGCTAACATGCTGCTGTACACGAAGCTAACATGGTGCTGTACACGAAGCTAACATGGTGCTGTACACGAAGCTAACTTGATGGTGCTGTACACGAAGCTAACATGATGGTGCTGAACACGTAGCTAACATGGTGCTGAACACGTAGCTAACATGGTGCTGAACACGAAGCTAACACGGTGCTGAACACGAAGCTAACATGCTGCTGTACACGAAGCTAACATGGTGCTGTACGCGAAGCTAACATGCTGCTGTACACACAGCTAACATGCTGCTGTACACGAAGCTAACATGGTGCTGTACGCGAAGCTAACATGCTGCTGTACACGAAGCTAACATGGTGCTGTACACGAAGCTAACATGATGGTGCTGAACACGAAGCTAACATGATGGTGCTGAACACGAAGCTAACATGATGGTGCTGTACACGAAGCTAACATGGTGCTGTACACGAAGCTAACATGGTGCTGAACACGAAGCTAACATGATGGTGCTGAACACGAAGCTAACATGATGGTGCTGTACACGAAGCTAACATGGTGCTGTACACGAAGCTAACATGGTGCTGTACACGAAGCTAACATGATGGTGCTGAACACGAAGCTAACATGATGGTGCTGTACACGAAGCTAACATGGTGCTGTACACGAAGCTAACATGGTGCTGTACACGAAGCTAACATGGTGCTGAACACGAAGCTAACATGGTGCTGAACACGAAGCTAACATGGTGCTGTACACGAAGCTAACATGGCGCTGAACAGGAAGCTAACATGGTGCTGTACACGAAGCTAACATGGTGCTGCACACGAAGCTAACATGGTGCTGTACACGAAGCTAACATGGCGCTGAACAGGAAGCTAACATGGTGCTGAACACGAAGCTAACATGGTGCTGTACACGAAGCTAACATGGTGCTGTACACGAAGCTAACATGAGCTGACATGTCATTGACCTGGTGCTGACCATGGCTCTAACCATGGTGGTGAATACGACGCTGAACATGTAGCTGACCACGGCTCTGAACGCGACGCTGACCATGGCTCTGAACACAGCGCAGACATGTAGCTGACCACAGCTTTGAACATGTAGCTGAACACGGCGCTGAACAGAGCACTGACATGGTGCTGACCACGGTGCTGAACACTGCTCTGACCATGTCGCTGAACACGACGCTGACCACGGCTCTGACCATGGTCATGACATTGAGTATCATCACAGGATGTGTAACATTCTTCATCCAAGTTCAGAGGAACTATTGAACGTTTTCTAGGGATATTGATCAGCTTTCTGTTTCCAGGTAGATTTATTGGCCGACCTCCACTTCAGGGTTTTATTCCTTTTTGTTTGAAAGCAATCAAAGATGTAAAACCTGAAGTCATCCTGACTGAAAGCTGACAGACGTCCAGTCGCTTGGTTCTAAGATTTAGGGCGGTGAGCCGGTTACAGACCTGCTCCAGGTCAAAGGATTTCACTTTTCCAATGCATGATGGGAAGGTGGCTCTGGTAACGCTAGAGCAGGAGACTGGAGGTGATCTGAGAACATGGAAATGTTCTCAGATCACCATCAACATGACCTCAGCACCTCGACCCAAAAAACATTTCAACATAAAGATCAGACCTTAGCAAACATCTTGAGTCTGGAGCTTGGGTCTCTGGACGTGGTCACCATCACTTTGGGATCTTCCACCCCGGCCCACTTGTACTCGTCATCCATGTGAGAACTGACGCCTGAGGAACAGAAGAGCCGAGGGTCAGAGCAGCTGAGAGGGAGAACATGGCCGCCATCAAAGTCAGAAGGACACTCGCCTTCTGCCCCCTCGTCGTCATACTCCACCAAATTCTGCAGCCCCAGGGCATCTTTGCGGACCTCAGATGGCAGCGGAGCGTTTTCTGTGGACATAAACAGGAGCGCGTTACAGCAGGACGGCTGCTGATGCAGAATAACAGGGGAAGAGGCGGCGAGGCGCTTCCGTCTCACTGTCAAGGGCGTCCTTCAGCTTTAGCTTCTTCTCCTCTATTGTTCGCAACCGGTCCTCCTGCGCCTTCCTGTACAGGTACTCCCGCCTCAGCCTCACCTCATGACGGAGCTATGACATCATCACAGAGAGACAGACAGAGGGTAATAAACTAGAGCAGTTTTCACCATAACACCACCACAGCCTTAAGCTTTAGAAGGTTTCATGCATGTTTAGTCACTTTTCTGGATTATTCTGCTTCAGATTTAGACAGAGAAACATTTCAACCATCAAAGCTGAAAGTTTCTAACCAAACCTCCCTTTCAGCCGGGCGTACACTGTGCCATTTTTGAGGCGATTTTCCAGCCGTGCGAGAATCTTTCGATTGGGCCGACTTTCTCTCTGATCGTGTATCATGTAGTGTGCAGGGGCCAATGAGGGGCCATCAGCCTCTAATGACCCCCTCCCCATCAGGAATCGTAAGGTCAGGAGATAATCTAATCGCTCAGCGGGCAAACAAGGATCCTTCTTCTTCCTCTCAGATGAAAACCCAGCAGCATGGCGGGGGGGCAATGAGTGAAATGGAGTTCTTTCTGTCAAACTGACAGACCGTAGTAGCCACGTTAGCTCAGCCATGTCTTTGTCCAAATACGTCGTCTCCTTTTCTTTTTAGGGCTTTCAGCACTAAATCGCCCAAATATCCAAGGCAGCGTTTCACTCTAGTGAGCTTCATGTTCCTCTGCTACTGGTTTGGCTTCCAGATAGATGAGTCCCAGTAGCGCCATCTCACTGCGGAGCTGAGTCCCACCTGGTTTTTAGACGTACAGTGTGAGCAGGTAGATCGCATCAGAGCGTCGTGCTGCACAAACATCGTGAGCTGTGAGCTCACACTGTACGAGTAAACTAGAGACTGACATTTTTTCGGGAATCCCGTGGGATGGGAGTCAGTAACGATCACGTGATTGGGACGGTACAGGATTAAACATTAACGGGAGCAGACGGGAGCGGGAGCAAACCAATAGTAACTAAAAAAAACTGGGATCGATGCCAAAAAATAAAATACAAAGAAAAAATCCAGTACTGGCGCCGCCATTTTGTAGTTTTTTTTCCTTGAAGCCTACACTATAATGCGAGTCAAAAAAACTACACGACCCAAAAAACAACAGTGCTTCCGCTCTGAGTTTTTCACCCGCGCTCAAAAAAAAAAAAAACAGAAGGGGAGGGGTGCAGGAGCGGGAGTCATGCTGAATGGGAGCGGGATGGGTGGGAGTAATTTCACCAGGAGTGGGACGGGACAGGATTTAGATTTCTACTCTGGCCCGGGAGTGGGACGGGACACCATTGTTTTCTGTGGGAGTGGGACGGGACACCATTGTTTTCTGTGGGAGTGGGACGGGACAGGAGTGAAAATCCACTCCCGCGTCAGTCTCTACAGTAAACCGCAGGGTTTACTCGTACAGTGTGGATCTACAACATGTTGATCTATAACATGTCTGATCTACAACATGTCTGATCTACAACATGTCTGATCTACAACATGTTGATCTACAACATGTCTGATCTACAACATGTCTGATCTACAACATGTTGATCTACAACATGTCTGATCTACAACATGTCTGATCTACAACATGTTGATCTACAACATGTCTGATCTACAACATGTTGATCTACAACATGTCTGATCTACAACATGTCTGATCTACAACATGTTGATCTACAACATGTCTGATCTACAACATGTTGATCTACAACATGTTGATCTACAACATGTCTGATCTACAGCATGTCTGATCTACAGCATGTCTGATCTACAACATGTCTGATCTACAACATGTTGATCTACAGCATGTCTGATCTACAACATGTCTGATCTACAACATGTTGATCTACAGCATGTCTGATCTACAACATGTCTGATCTACAACATGTTGATCTACAACATGTTGATCTACAACATGTCTGATCTACAACATGTTGATCTACAACATGTCTGATCTACAGCATGTCTGATCTACAGCATGTCTGATCTACAACATGTTGATCTACAACATGTCTGATCTACAGCATGTCTGATCTACAGCATGTCTGATCTACAACATGTTGATCTACAACATGTCTGATCTACAACATGTTGATCTACAGCATGTCTGATCTACAACATGTTGATCTACAACATGTCTGATCTACAACATGTTGATCTACAGCATGTCTGATCTACAACATGTCTGATCTACAGCATGTCTGATCTACAACATGTCTGATCTACAACATGTCTGATCTACAACATGTTGATCTACAACATGTTGATCTACAACATGTCTGATCTACAACATGTTGATCTACAGCATGTCTGATCTACAACATGTTGATCTACAACATGTCTGATCTACAACATGTTGATCTACAGCATGTCTGATCTACAACATGTCTGATCTACAGCATGTCTGATCTACAACATGTTGATCTACAGCATGTCTGATCTACAGCATGTTGATCTACAACATGTTGATCTACAACATGTTGATCTACAGCATGTCTGATCTACAGCATGTCTGATCTACAACATGTTGATCTACAACATGTTGATCTACAGCATGTCTGATCTACAGCATGTCTGATCTACAACATGTCTGATCTACAGCATGTCTGATCTACAACATGTTGATCTACAGCATGTCTGATCTACAACATGTCTGATCTACAACATGTTGATCTACAACATGTTGATCTACAGCATGTCTGATCTACAGCATGTCTGATCTACAACATGTCTGATCTACAACATGTTGATCTACAACATGTCTGATCTACAACATGTTGATCTACAGCATGTTGATCTACAACATGTCTGATCTACAACATGTTGATCTACAGCATGTCTGATCTACAGCATGTCTGATCTACAACATGTTGATCTACAGCATGTCTGATCTACAACATGTTGATCTACAACATGTTGATCTACAACATGTCTGATCTACAGCATGTCTGATCTACAACATGTCTGATCTACAACATGTCTGATCTACAACATGTTGATCTACAGCATGTCTGCTCTACAACATGTCTGATCTACAACATGTCGATCTACAGCATGTCGATCTACAACATGTCGATCTACAGCATGTCTGATCTACAACATGTCTGATCTACAACATGTCGATCTACAGCATGTCTGATCTACAGCATGTCGATCTACAGCATGTCGATCTACAGCATGTCTGATCTACAACATGTCTGATCTACAGCATGTCGATCTACAGCATGTCGATCTACAGCATGTCTGATCTACAACATGTCTGATCTACAACATGTCTGATCTACAACATGTCTGATCTACAGCATGTCGATCTACAGCATGTCGATCTACAGCATGTCGATCTACAGCATGTCTGCTCTACAACATGTCTGCTCTACAACATGTCTGATCTACAACATGTCTGATCTACAACATGTCTGATCTACAGCATGTTGATCTACAGCATGTCTGCTCTACAACATGTCTGATCTACAACATGTTGATCTACAACATGTCTGATCTACAACATGTCTGATCTACAACATGTTGATCTACAACATGTCTGATCTACAACATGTCTGATCTACAACATGTTGATCTACAACATGTCTGATCTACAACATGTCTGATCTACAACATGTTGATCTACAGCATGTCTGATCTACAACATGTTGATCTACAACATGTTGATCTACAGCATGTTGATCTACAGCATGTTGATCTACAGCATGTTGATCTACAACATGTTGATCTACAACATGTTGATCTACATGTTGATCTACAGCATGTTGATCTACAGCATGTTGATCTACAGCATGTTGATCTACAACATGTCTGATCTACAGCATGTTGATCTACAGCATGTCTGCTCTACAACATGTCTGATCTACAACATGTTGATCTACAACATGTCTGATCTACAACATGTCTGATCTACAACATGTTGATCTACAACATGTCTGATCTACAACATGTCTGATCTACAACATGTTGATCTACAACATGTCTGATCTACAACATGTCTGATCTACAGCATGTCTGATCTACAACATGTCTGATCTACAACATGTTGATCTACAACATGTTGATCTACAACATGTTGATCTACAACATGTTGATCTACAACATGTTGATCTACATGTTGATCTACAGCATGTTGATCTACAGCATGTTGATCTACAGCATGTTGATCTACAACATGTTGATCTACAACATGTCTGATCTACAACATGTTGATCTACAACATGTCTGATCTACAACATGTTGATCTACAACATGTTGATCTACAACATGTTGATCTACAACATGTCTGATCTACAACATGTTGATCTACAGCATGTCTGATCTACAACATGTCTGATCTACAACATGTCTGATCTACAACATGTTGATCTACAACATGTTGATCTACATGTTGATCTACAACATGTTGATCTACAGCATGTCTGATCTACAACATGTTGATCTACATGTTGATCTACAACATGTTGATCTACAACATGTCTGATCTACAACATGTCTGATCTACAACATGTTGATCTACAACATGTTGATCTACATGTTGATCTACAACATGTCTGATCTACAACATGTCTGATCTACAACATGTCTGATCTACAACATGTCTGATCTACAGCATGTTGATCTACAGCATGTCTGATCTACAACATGTTGATCTACATGTTGATCTACAACATGTTGATCTACAACATGTCTGATCTACAACATGTTGATCTACAGCATGTCTGATCTACAACATGTTGATCTACATGTTGATCTACAACATGTTGATCTACAACATGTCTGATCTACAACATGTCTGATCTACAACATGTTGATCTACAACATGTTGATCTACATGTTGATCTACAACATGTCTGATCTACAACATGTCTGATCTACAACATGTTGATCTACAACATGTTGATCTACAACATGTTGATCTACAACATGTCTGATCTACAGCATGTCTGATCTACAACATGTCTGATCTACAGCATGTCTGATCTACAACATGTTGATCTACAACATGTCGATCTACAGCATGTCGATCTACAGCATGTCGATCTACAGCATGTCTGATCTACAACATGTTGATCTACAACATGTTGATCTACAACATGTTGATCTACAGCATGTCTGATCTACAACATGTCTGATCTACAACATGTCTGATCTACAGCATGTCTGATCTACAGCATGTCTGATCTACAACATGTTGATCTACAACATGTCTGATCTACAGCATGTCTGATCTACAGCATGTCGATCTACAGCATGTCTGATCTACAGCATGTCTGATCTACAGCATGTCGATCTACAGCATGTCTGATCTACATGTCTGATCTACAACATGTCTGATCTACAACATGTTGATCTACAGCATGTCTGATCTACAACATGTTGATCTACAACATGTTGATCTACAACATGTCTGATCTACAACATGTCTGATCTACAACATGTTGATCTACAGCATGTCTGATCTACAACATGTTGATCTACAGCATGTCTGATCTACAACATGTTGATCTACAACATGTTGATCTACAACATGTTGATCTACAACATGTTTGATCTACAGCATGTCTGATCTACATGTCTGATCTACAACATGTCTGATCTACATGTCTGATCTACAACATGTTGATCTACAACATGTTTGATCTACAGCATGTCTGATCTACATGTCTGATCTACAACATGTCTGATCTACATGTCTGATCTACAACATGTTGATCTACAACATGTTTGATCTACAGCATGTCTGATCTACAACATGTTGATCTACAACATGTTGATCTAAAACATGTCTGATCTACAACATGTCTGATCTACAACATGTCTGATCTACAACATGTTTATCTACAACATGTTTATCTACAACATGTCTGATCTACAACATGCCTGATCTACAACATGCCTGATCTACAACATGTTGATCTACAACATGTTGATCTACAACATGTCTGATCTACAACATGCTGATCTACAACATGTTGATCTACAACATGTCTGATCTACAACATGCTGATCTACATGTCTGATCTACAACATGTCGATCTACAACATGTCGATCTACATGTCGATCTACAACATGCTGATCTACAACATGTCTGATCTACAACATGTCTGATCTACAACATGTTTATCTACAACATGTTTATCTACAACATGTCTGATCTACAACATGCCTGATCTACAACATGCCTGATCTACAACATGTTGATCTACAACATGTTGATCTACAACATGTCTGATCTACAACATGCTGATCTACATGTCTGATCTACAACATGTCGATCTACAACATGTCGATCTACATGTCGATCTACAACATGCTGATCTACAACATGTCTGATCTACAACATGCTGATCTACAACATGCTGATCTACAACATGTTGATCTATAACATGTTGCTTCATAACATGTTGCTTTATAACATGTTGCTCTATAACATGTTGATCTATAACATGTTGATCTATAACATGTTGCTCTATAACATGTCGATCTATAACATGTTGATCTATAACAGGTTGCTCTAAAACATGTTGATCTATAGCATGTTGCTCTAAAACATGTTGATCTATAACATGTTGATCTACAACATGTCGATCTATAACATGTTGCTCTATAACATGTCGATCTTTAACATGTTGATCTATAACAGGTTGCTCTAAAACATGTTGATCTATAGCATGTTGCTCTAAAACATGTTGATCTACAACATGTCGATCTATATCATGTCGATCTATAACATGTTGCTCTATAACCTGTCTGATCTGCTACCATTATTCTTTGTAAGGACAAAGTTAGCAAAGTTTAAACATCTCTAATCAGCAGTAGCAAAATCTGATTGATCTGATTCTGGAGCTGGGAGCAGATCTAGAGGGTCTAGATACAGGATGATGAGGAGGAGGAGGAGAAAGGAGTAGAAAACATCAGAGAAGGAAAGCAGAGGAGAAGCTTTTGTCCTCAGTGCCGAACCGAGAAGCTCTAATGGAGCCTTTCATCAAAACATCTGATCATGGTGGACAGCCTGCTAGCTCCTCTTAGCCTGCTAGCTCCTCTTATCTGCCTGCTCGGTGACAGCATGGCGGACATTTCTAAAGGCAGAAACAATCTTCGCGTCAAACTGCAGCATTAATGTTGCTTTAACTCACCATGCTGGCGGAGCTGCTAGCTTCAGCTGACGGACTCACGTGGAGGAAAGAAAACTAGCAGGCAGCAATGCCTCCTGTGATTGGCTGAACAAAGCAGCCAATGAAAAGCGTTGGTACTGACCTAAACAAGCTTTTCAAAATAAAAGTCTCCTATCCGTTTTATTAAGGCTTCCGATGATTTTTATATCGTATTTTATCTGATTTCATTTTGTTAATTTGTCTTTTACGGTGGCTGAGAAGTGCAAAACATATTTACAATTCAAAAACACATTAACAAATAAAAAACAAAATAACATTTGAAGAAACAAAATTATATTTTATGAAACAAATGTATTTTTGAAAAAAAAAGTTAAAATTTTTAAAAACAAATTTACATTTTAGGAAACAAATTCACATTTTAAATAAGTTAGATTTTTCACGTGAAGCAGGAGGACTACAGATTGAGCTGTTTGTACTACAAGTCAGGGTAATGGTGACGTCACATCCGGCCACTGGGACATTCCCTTTCCATGTAGCCGTCTTTTGTTCATTTGTTTTTGGCTATGTAACTGTGTTGCCGCTTGCAGTTTTGTCTTTGCACTTTTACAAGTGTTTCCGAACGGTCAATTTTTTTTTAGATGTAAATTTGTTTCCCTATAATGTATTTTTTTTCTCTAAAATTAAACTTTCTCTCACCTAAAATCTAACTTATTTAAAATATGAATTTGTTTTTAAAAATTTTAACTTTTTTTTTCAAAAAAACATTTGTTTCATGAAATATAATTTTGTTTCTTCAAATGTTATTTTGTTTTTTATTTGTTAATGTGTTTTGCACTTCTAAGCCACCGTAGTCTTTACCTCTAGGTAGATATTCACAGATAGATGTCCTCTGAAGGGACACTGTACCTCTTGGTAGATATTAAAATATAGATGTCCTATAGGAAAAGCTAACGCTATACCGCGCCGATAGAAACAAAGAACTAAGCGGTAAGACTCGGGGGGGTGTGCTCTGTGCTTACATCAGCAACAGCTGGTGTAAAAATGCTGGATCAGTCTCCAGCTTCTGCTCTCCAGACTTTCGAGTTTCTGACTGTTAACTGCAGGCCGTTCTATCTGCCCAGAGAGTTCAGTGTGGTTAGCATCGCTGCTGTTTATGTGTCCCCCCCCCCCCAGCGCTAGCACTAAAGGGGCCATGAAGACTCTATACCAGGCTATCTCTGAGCTCCAATCTGCACACAGAGGCTGTTTTCATCATTGCTGGGGATTTTAACCAGGCTAACTGGAAGACTGTTCTCCCTCATTTCTACCAACAGGTGGACTTTGCAACTTGAGCACAAAACACGCTGGTTGTAGCCTACTCTAATATTAAAGATGCAGCCCCCCGCCCCCACCTGGGGTCATCAGATCACCTTCCTATCACGCCAATTTCTGCATACAGGCCCCAGCTATTCAGGGCTAAACCGACAGTTAAAGAGGTCAGACTGTGGTCTGACCCCTTGCTCACACTGGCTCCGGTGCGGTTACCAAGCCGACGGAGACCGCAACTCCCGCACACCCCCTCTCACACCGCCCTTTTGACTACGGTGCGGTGCGGCTCCGGCAACAGGTCCGGAGATTTAACTCGCGAGAACAGAAGTTCACTTGAGTTCACGTAACTTCACGCGATAACACGGCCCAAATAAGGATATTTGCGAGAGCTTGTTGCGGAGGGCTCCGGCACGCCGCAAGGATAGCTTTCTTGCTGAATTTTCTGCAGCGCCGGAGTGTCTCGGTAACCGCAGCCGGACAGCTCAGCAGCCGGTGAGAGAGGTTTACGTCTTTTTAATGACTTGGAATCACTGCGGCGCTGCACCCACTGCACCGCAACGGTAAGACCAGAGTCGGTGAGAGCCAGGGGTGAGGGCGCCATGGAAACACTCCCAGACTGTTTTGAATGCTCTGACTGGAACATCTTCAATGCTGCAGCAACATATGACAACTTATTAAATATTGATGAGTATGCCATGACTGTCTGAATGAACTGAACAACTTCTTTGGAAGGTTTGAGGCACTAAACAGCCTCCAGCAGTGAAAGCTGTTCCACACCAGGGGGAGGAGGCACTAAACCTGGACGTAGCTGAAGGGAGGAAAACTCTGAGGAGAGTCAATCCAAGGAAGGCCCCAGGGCCTGATAACACACCTGGGCAGGTGTATAAGGAGTGTGCAGATCAGCTGGCTGGTGTCCTCACAGACATCTTTAACACCTGGCTGGACCAATCCACAGTGCCAGCATGCTTCCAGTCTGCCTCCATTATTCCAGTCCCAAAGAAGCCTCAGGTCGCCTCCCTCAATGATTAGCGGCCTGTCGCTCTGACTCCCATCATGATGAAGTGCTTCCAAAGGCTGGTTAAAGAACACATCGTCTACAGTCTGCCGCCAACATTCCACCCGTTCCAGTTCGCCTACCGACGGAACCGCTCCACTGAGGACGCCATCTCTGCTGCTCTCCACCTGAGCCTGGCACACCTGGAGGAGAAGAACACCCACGATGGATGCTGTTCCTGGACTTCTGTTCAGCTTTCAGCACCATCATCCCACAGCATCTGATGGGCAAACTGGAACAGCTGGGCTTCAATACACCCCTCTGCTATTGGCTGCTAGACTTCCTCACCAACAGACCTCAGTCAGTCCGGGTCGGACCTCTGATGTCATCAGACAACCCTGGTGGGACTCATCTCCAACGGCGACGACACACACTACAGGACAGAGGTGGACCACCTAGCCAAGTGGTGCAGTGACAACAACCTCCTACTGAATGTCAGCAAGACAAAGGAGATTGTTGTCAACTTCCAGAAAGGTCCCCGCCGACTCCTGCCACTGACCATCGATGGCGCTGCTGTGGAGAGAGTGAGCAGCACTAAATTCCTAGGAGTGCACATCAGCGACGACCTCTCCTGGACCATCAACACTGCATCACTGGTCAAGAAAGCCCAACAACGCCTCTACTTCCTGCGGAAGCTGAATCAGGCCAGTGCCCCACCAGCCATCATGACCTCCTTCTACAGAGGAACCATTGAAAGCATCATCACCAGCTGTATCACTGTATGGGGCGGGAGCTGCACTGACTACAACAGGAAAGCCCTGCAACGTATAGTGAACACAGCTGGGAGGATCATCAAGGCACCTCTCCCCTCCCTGCAAGACATCTACTCCAGCCGCCTCACCCGCAAAGCCCTCACAATTTTGAAGGATGACACCCACCCAGCACACAACCTGATCCGTCTCCTGCCCTCCGGAAAGAGGTACAGGAGCCTACGGTCCAGAACCACCCGGCTGGCGAACACCTTCATCCACCAGGCCATCAGAATGCTGAACTCCCTCCACCCCCACCCCACACGGTCTGCTCCAGCCACCAGGCAGACAGGAAGCTAAGACTGCCCCTCTCTCTCTATATATCTCTCTCTCTCACACACATCTCTCACACACACCCACACACCTCTCACACACACACACACATACACTGTACCAGAGACTGCACCTTACCTGCACTACCTCAGCCTGGAACAAACTATTGCTGCTGTTTTTATTGCTTTTTATTGTAATGTCTATACTTCATATTTATATTTATCTTACCCCTGTTACCTGTCATGTCCCGCACTTTATGTCAGTTTTTTAAATGTCAGTCTTGTATATTTCTTGTATATTTGTATATTGTAGAGAGTAAACGTAATTTCATTTCCCTTGTATGTCTTGTACATATGAAGAAAGTGACAATAAAAGCTGACTTGACTTGATCAGTCTAAGCCCCTCCCCTCAGGGCTGCGTCCTGAGCCCCCTGCTGTTCACCCTGATGACACACGACTGCGTCCCCAGGTTCACCACCAATCACATGGTGAAGTTTGCAGACGACACCACGGTGGTGGGCCTCATCAGAGACGACAACGACCTGGACTACAGAGAGGAGGTGGAGCAGCTGGTGGTGCAGAGATAACAGCCTGATCCTGAAGGTGGAGAAGACCAAGGAGATCATGGTGGACTTCAGGAAGAACCGGCCTAACCACGCTCCACTGCTCATCAACAGCTCAGCTGCAGAGGTGGTCAGCAGCACCACATTCATCACAGACACCCTCACCTGGACTGGAAACACCACCTCACTGGTCCAAAGGGCCCAGAAGCGCTTGGACTTCCTGCGGAGGATGACTTTTATTTGCTCCATGTTTTTTCTTTATGGAATGGAAATGTTCTGAAAGTTGTACTAAATGAAATGTCATTCTGTTTAGACTCTGTTTTATACAGAATGACATTAAAAGTTGTCTCAGTCTAAGTCAGCATGACTTGAAGTAATTTTCGTTCTTGAGAGTTTGTCCAATCAGTCCACAGGTTTTTTGTGGACCTGGAGAAGGCATGCAATTGTGTCCCTTGTTGCCCTTTGGGGGGCCTAGGGCCCATCTGTTCCCTGTACAAGCGAAGAAGGAGTTTAGATTTCTAGGTGCAGCCAATGGCCGGAGGGGGTCTAGTTCGGGGACCAGTGGATCTAGTCCATGTGTTTTGTGGAAGACGTTGTTCTTCTGGCTCCGTCCTACCTGGTCCTACAGCAGGAAGTAGGGCGGGTCACAGCAGAATGAGAAGCAGCCTGAAGAACAATGGTCTCCTCCCAATTTGAGGCTATGGTTCTGGTTCTCCACCACCAGGAGGTCATTTAAAGTCCCAGTTGTTTCATTTCATAAGGCCCTGAAGCTAACCTTCCCCCTAAACTAAAACATCCTTTATAAATAGCACGGAACAGATAGCAGCTCCGTGTGGTTAGACATTTCCTGTAGCTTGCTCACCTTATTTAAAGCTTCTCTTCCACCAAACGTTGCCTTTCTATTTCAACTGCTCTACGTGCAAGACAACAGAAAATGCGTCTCTTAATTCTGGTGCTTGTTTTGGAAATGGGTGAGTGTTAAACTCATACCTGAAGAGTTTCTGCTGATCTAACAATAGAACTTTCAGCATCTTTACTGTTATTTATCTTATTTAGAGAAAACAGCTTCAGCCGCTTACAAACTCCTTTAATTTTATACAAATAATTTGTTCTCCGGATCATTTTCTTTCTTTTTTAGTGGAATGCTTTCAAATGATTTCAGAGGAGTTTTCTGTCTGTGATCAGGTGACGCAGTGTTTTGGCAGAGGCTCTCCTGTCCCTACGAGGCAAAGCAGCAGGACCTGCTCAGGGTCCTCTGCAGGCGGACTTCTGCAGACTGCTGCTCGGGCCTCGCCTTCAGGCCCACCTCCCTGTCAGCTGATAGAGGCAACCTGAGGGTGACCCAGGATACACTGTCCTTCTCTGTGGAGCTGCTGCAGCCGACCACTAGAGAAGGAGTTTACTGGTGTGGCCTGTTGGGAAGAAATGACACCATCATCAAGCTGGCTGACGGCTATTTTCACCACAGTGAGTAAAACAGAAGCTTAGCAGTGGATGGAAGCCAGTTTTTTAACAGGTAGCAGACCTGAATCTAAGCACTTTGTAATCCTTTTTCAGGGAGTTTTAAAGCTTTAACTTCTGGGTAATTAACAGACGTTTTGAATATAGGCCTAGCTTAAATGTTCAAACTGCTAAAATGTGCTAATCTGAAATGTTTGACACGTCACAAACATGTCCGACCGTCAGGTGATTAAAAGCTCGTCTTTAAATCCCAACCAGCCAACCAGTTGTTCCAAGGGGCACAATCCCTGCAGGCAGAGAAAGTTTATTCCAGTAGAATCGCTGATCGGAGCAAACGAGGAGAAACAAAATGCATCTGATGATGTAGAGAAATTAACAAACAGTCAAAGGAAACTAAAAAAAAAGGCCTTTAGACTTAGTTTAAACCCACCAGAGAATCAACACTTTTATAGCATTTTTCGGACTATTTTTTTCTTATAAGTTGTGAGAAATAAATGCTGCTCGTTTGATATTTGATTTAAACCGTAATAGAAAACTAGTGATGACATACAGTGGGGCAAAAAAGTATTTAGTCAGCCACCAATAGTGCAAGTTCTCCCACTTAAAAAGATGAGAGAGGCCGGTAATTTTCATCATAGATATACCTCAACTATGAGAGAAAAAATGAGAGAAAAAAATCCAGAAAATCACATTGTCTGATTTTTAAAGAATTTATTTGCAAAATATGGTGGAAAATAAGTATTTGGTCAGTTACAAACAAGCAAGATTTCTGGCTCTCACAGACCTGTAACTTCTTCTGTAAGAGGCTCCTCTGTCCTCCACTCGTTACCTTCATTAATGGCACCTGTTTGAACCCGTTATCAGTATAAAAGACACCTGTCCACAACCTCAAACAGTCACACTCTAAACTCCACCATGGCCAAAACTAGAGAGCTGTCAAAGGACACCCGAAACAAAATTATAGACCTGCACCAGGCTGGGAAGTCTGAATCTGCAATAGGTAAACAGCTTGGTGTGAAGAAATCAACTGTGGGATCAATTATTAAAAAATGGAAAACATACAAGACCACTGATAATCTTCCTCGATCTGGGGCTCCACGCAAGATCTCACCCCGTGGGGTCAAAATGATCACAAGAACGGTGAGTAAAAATCCCAGAACCACACGGGGGGACCTAGTGAATGACCTGCAGAGAGCTGGGACCAAAGTAACAAAGGCTACCATCAGTAACACACTACGCCGCCAGGGACTCAAATCCTGCAGTGCCAGACGTGTCCCCCTGCTTAAGCCAGTACATGTCAAGGCCCGTCTCAAGTTTGCTAGAGAGCATTTGGATGATCCAGACGATGACTGGGAGAATATCATATGGTCAGATGAAACCAAAATAGAACTTTTTGGTTAAAAACTCTACTCGTCGTGTTTGGAGGAGAGAGAATGCTGAGTTGCATCCAAAGAACACCATACCTACAGTGAAGCATGGGGGTGGAAACATCATGCTTTGGGGCTATTTTTCTGCTAAGGGACCAGGACGACTGATCCGTGTGAAGGAAAGAATTAATGGGGCCATGTATCGTCAAATTTTGAGTGAAAACCTCCTTCCACCAGCAAGGGCATTGAAGATGAAACGTGGCTGGGTCTTTCAGCATGACAATGATCCCAAACACACCGCCCGGGTAACGAAGGAGTGGCTTCGTAAGAAGCATTTCAAGGTCCTGGAGTGGCCTAGCCAGTCTCCAGATCTCAACCCCATAGAAAATCTTTGGAGGGAGTTGAAAGTCCGTGTTGCCCAGCAACAGCCCCAGAACATCACTGCTCTAGAGGAGATCTGCATGGAGGAATGGGCCAAAATACCAGCAACAGTGTGTGAAAACCTTGTGAAGACTTACAGAAAACGTTTGATCTCTGTCATTGCCAACAGGGTATATAACAAAGTATTGAGATGAACTTTTGTTATTGACCAAATACTTATTTTCCACCACATTTTGCAAATAAATTCTTTAAAAATCAGACGATGTGATTTTCTGGATTTTTTTTTTCCCATTTTGTGTCTCATAGTTGAGGTATATCTATGATGAAAATTATCGGCCTCTCTCATCTTTTTAAGTGGGAGAACTTGCACTATTGGTGGCTGACTAAATACTTTTTTGCCCCACTGTAAAAACTAGCAGTACGTTTGGAAACGTCCAGATCAAAAGCAGCAAGCTATTAAAATAGGTTCATGAAAGTGTTTTAGGAGAAGCGTTGGGACGGCCTTGAACAGCTCCGTAGTGTCAGAGGTTAATTCATTACATTTAATGAATTTAATTAATCAACCACTGGCTGGTTAAGCTTAACCTAACCCCAACATGCCTCCTATAAAACACGGGAGATTCACAGTGCATCTCGTCTGCCATGCAGCATTTGACCACAGACTGCCTCCTACAGTAATCTATTCAATTCAATTCAGTTCAGTTTATTTCTATAGCTCCAATTCACATCATGTCATCTCAAGGCACTTTACAGTTCAACCAGATCATACAGTCAAATTGATACAAAGTTTTCTATCTAAGGAAAACCAGTTGATGCATACTCATTGACTCTTCAGCAATCCCTCACACTAAGCATGCTTGTAGCGACAGTGGAGAGGAAAAACTCCCTTTGAACAGGAAGAAACCTCCAGCAGAACCAGGCTCAGTGTGAGCGGCCATCTGCTGAGGCCCACTGGGGTTCAAGGAGACAGAAGCAGACATAGAAAAAGAAGCATAGATACAAAAGGCAACTGTCAACCAGCTCCACAGGCGGCCCCGTCCAGGAAACACACAGCCAGGCAGACGAGCTCCGAGCCAGCTCCCATGTCAGAGGATGAAGAGAGCACATCCAGTTAGTCACAGTCAGAGAAACAGGACTACACTGGAAAACAGGCCGATCTCCAACTTCTAGAAACAAAGGTCTTGATGGCAGCAGCACAGCTGATATTTCTCTCCAGGATGGAGTCACAGCCAAACAGGAACAGACCAGATGAAGCTACTATGAGAAAAAGCAGAGAGAGCAGAACGTTAGAGATTGAACTAACAGATTCTGCAGAGTGGGAGAATAGAGATAGAATGAAGCAGAATGATGAAAAAGGGGTCCCTATGTCCTCCAGCAGTCTAAGCCTATAGCAGCAGAACTATAGAGATAGATCAGGATAACCTGAGCCACTCTAACTAGAAGCTTTATCAAAAAGGAAAGTTTTAAGCCTAGCCTTAAAAGTAGACAGAGTGTCTGCCTCACAGACTAAAACTGGTAGTTGGTTCCACAGGAGAGGAGCCTGATAACTAAAAGATCTGCCTCCCATTCTACTTTTAGAAATTCTAGGAACCACTAGTAAACCTGCAGATTGAGAGCGAAGTGCTCTGTTAGGAACATAAGGAACAATCAGATCTCTGATATCAGATGGAGCTTGGCCATTTAAGGCTTTATATGTGAGAAGGAGGATTTTAAATTCTATTCTGGATTTAACAGGAAGCCAATGAAGAGAAGCCAGGATAGGAGAGATATGATCTCTCTTTTTCATTTTCATCAGAACTCTGGCTGCAGCATTTTGGATCAGCTGAAGGCTTTTAACTACAGTTTGTGGACTTCCTGATAGTAAAGAATTACAATAGTCCAGCCTTGAAGTAACAAATGCATGGACTAGTTTCTCAGCATCACCCCTGGACAGGAGATTTCTAATTTTTGCAATGTTCCTCAGATGAAAGAAGGAAATTCTAGAAACCTCTTTGATCTGGGATTTAAATGACAGGTCCTGATCAAAAACAACACCAAGATTTTTTACTTTATTATCTGAAATCAGTTTAATCCCATCCAAATGAAGTGACTGGCTAATCAGCTTCTTTTTCAGAGACTCTGGTCCAAAGACTATAACTTCTGTTTTGTCTGCATTCAGAAGCAGAACGTTAAGAGTCATCCAGGTTTTTATGTCTTCAGACATGCCTGTAATCTATGTAATGGGTCTGCTTCATCTGGATTATAGACAGATATAGCTGGGTATCATCAGCAGTCCATTATCTTTACAAGTCCATTATCTGAGGCCATGAGAATATCATTAGTGACTTTCACCAGAGCTGTTTCAGTGCTATGATGAGCTCTAAAGCCAGACTGAAACTCTTCAAAAAGTTCATTATGGTGGAAGTGATCGCACACTTGTTTGGCAACTACTTTCTCAAGGATTTTGGATAAGAAAGGAAGATTGGATATAGGTCTATAATTGACCAAGTCACCTGGGTCAAGAGACGGTTTCTTAAGCAGAGGTTTAATTACAGCCACTTTAAAAGCTTTAGGTACATATCCCTGTAACAGAGATAGATTAATCACATCTAGAATGGAGGAGGAGATCAAAGGGAATACCTCCTTAAATAACCTGGTTGGAACTGGATCTAACATACAAGTTGAAGGCTTAGATGAAGACAATAATTTTGCTAATTCAGAAAGTTCAACTGGATCAAAGCAGTCTAAACCCGGTTCAGATTCCATGACTACCTCAGGTACAATCGCGGATAGAGGAGTGCTTATGATCTTATTTTTAATAAGATCAATCTTATTTATAAAAAATCCCATAAAATCATTGCTGCAAAGAGCAGGTGGAATGGACGGTTCAACAGAGCTATGGCTCTGGGTGAGTTTGGCAACTGTATTAAAAAGAAATCTAGGATTATTCTTATTCTCCTCTATTAATGAGGAGAAGTATGCTGCTCTTGCTTTACAAAGGGTCCTCTTATACAGCAGTAAACCATTTTTCCAGACTAGGAAGGACTCCCGCAGGCCTGTGGAGCGATATTTTCTCTCCAGTTTTCTAGCATTTTGCTTCAAAGTACGCAGCTCTGCATTAAACCAAGGAGCAAGCTTTCTATTTTCAACGGTTTTCATTTTCAAAGGAGCTGCGTTGTCTAAGGCAGTACGCAGAGAACTAGCAACCCCATCAACAAAATCATCAACCTGTGAAGGGGAATAAGCTATGCTTTTGCACTCTGCAGCACTGCTCAGCGACACAGAGGAGAGAGAAAGTGAAGCAGATTCTTTAAAATGTATAACTGCTCTATCTGATAAAGATCTACTAAAATGTAACCTTCTTTTGGGGGAGGAGAACTCTGTTAAAGTAATCCTGAAGGTTATTAGAAAGTGGTCAGAGAGGACAGGGTTGTGAGGAAATACTGTTATTTCTTCACATTCTATGCCATATGTCAGCACAAGATCCAAAGTATGAAGATGAGAATGTGTGGGACTATTCACATTTTGAACAAAGCCAATAGTGTCTAAGATAGCATTAAAGGCTGCTCTTAAGCTATCGCCTTCAATGTCAGCATGGATGTTAAAATCTCCCACTATGATGACCCTGTCAGTATTTAATACCAAATCAGAAAGGAACTCTGAAAACTCATCTAAAAATTCAGAGTAAGGACCTGGTGGACGATACAAAGTTACAAAAAGAAGAGGTTTTCTTGCCTTGAAATTTGGATGAGGGAAATTAAGGGTTAAATGTTCAAAAGAGTTGTAGGTATTAACTGTTTTGGGAGTAATCAGTAAGTCAGACTGGAAGATTGTTGCTACTCCTCCTCCTCGCCCAGAACTTCTGGGGATGTGAAAATTTAAATAGCTTGAAGGAGTTGCCTCATTTATGCTCACATAATCCTCTTGCTGCAGCCAGGTTTCTGTAAGGCAAAACAAGTCAATGTGATTATCACAAATCAAGTCATTAACTAGCAGACTTTTAGAGGAAAGAGATCTTATGTTAAACAGACCGCATTTAATTGTTGTAACTTTTTCCCCAATTGGAGTTATTTTGATTTTAATTAGATTATCATGATTTACTCCTTTGGGAATCTTTGCTAATTTATTAGATTTTGGTCGTGGGCAAGACACTGTCTGGATGGAGTAAAGAGTGGGTAACAGTAGAGAAGCTGCAGAGAGGTCTGTTAAACTAGGACTCTGCTTCCTGGTCTGCACCCTGGGGGGTCAGGGTTTTGGAGGACTAATAAATGTGGCCAGATTCCTAGAAAGAAGAGCTGCACCATCCAAAGTGGGATGGATGCCGTCTCTCCGAATCAGACCAGGCTTTCCCCAAAAGGATTGCCAATTATTAATGTAGCCCACGTTGTTTTCAGGACACCACCTAGACAACCAGCGGTTGAATGATGACATGCGGCTAAACATGTCATCACTGGTCAGATCAGGGAGGGGACCAGAGAAAATTACGGAGTCCGACATTTTTTTGGCAAACTTACACACCAAAGCAACACTAATTTTAGTGACCTCCGATCGGCATAACCGGGTGTCATTACCTAACCTGACAACAGCCAGCTGCATGTCTCGCTCCGCCTAGCTCCACTCACATACATCTGGGAACCCGCTCATTGAAAGTGATTTCCCCAACCGAATTTATGGTCTGTCCAATCAGGACGCAGGGCGGGTGTGTCCTGGAGTGGAGAAGCGACCGTGAGATTCCAACAACAATGGCGGCTCGCATTGAGGAAGCAAGCGTTAGCATTGATGCTGCTATTTCTTCTGTGTTGTCCAATCTATCTGATATTGTTTCATTAAAAGAACACCAGAGAACGGCTTTGAAGGCTTTTGTTGGTGGAAACGATGTTTTCGCCCTTCTACCGACCGGATTTGGCAAGAGCTTGATCTACCAAATAGCTCCTCCTCTCACAGCGTCACGGGTTAGCTTCGGTGTGAGTGGTTGAAATAGCACGTCAATAAAGATGACAGACAAGTGGCTTATCCAATCATATGCAAGGAGTTTTGATAAGGCCCAGCCTTCAGTAAAGGCAATTCCTATGGCGGGTTCCCAGATGTATGTGAGTGGAGCAAGGCGGAGCTAGACATGCATCTGGCTGTTGTCAGGTTAGTCATTACCACCAGCGTGAATAACAATCTTACTGTATTTAACCTCATCCTTAGCCAGCAGTTTCAGGTAGGATTTGATGTCGCCCGTTCTGGCCCCCGGCAAACATTTGACTATGGTCCCTGGTGTCTCTAATGCCATGTTTCTGACTATGGAGCTGCCAATCATCAGAGTGGGCTTCTCAGTGGGTGTGTCACTGAGTGGGGAAAACCAGATAGAAACGTGAACGGGTTGGTGGTGACCAGTGGGCAGAGATCCACGACTACGCTTTCTGCGTACAGTTACCCAATCGCCTGGCTGCTCAGGCACTTTTGGAGGACAGCTACGTGGGGGGCCTACTTTAACTCCTGGATGTTCAACAGCCTGAAGTCTGCCATCTTGTGGTGTGTAGGTGTAGTTACAACTTAAAGTCCTGCTCAAAGTAACTTCTTGTACATTTTCTCTTTTAAAAAACAACAAATAAATTAATGTGATCTTAGCGTAGTATGCCACACATTCCCTGGCAGAAGATAATAGCTCCTATCATAACAAAATACCAAAAAATACTTCTAAGACTTTACCTAAACCCAAAAACCCAACATGAAAGTAAAGAAAGCTGAGGTGCATTTAAACAGATGTAAAACCTGCTTCCTACATATGAGATGTTTGAGCAGCAGTCAGGTGTTCATCCGTCTCCTGTAGGTTCTCCATATCCAGGTTGGCAAAAAGCTTGAGGGGAGATAGTTTATTGAAGGCTTCTTCCATATGAAACAGGAAGTGCTCCACTGCCCCACGATGTCCTCTACTGGTCTTCCGCTGACCCACGAGGTCTTCCGCTGACCCACGACGTCTTCCGCTGACCCACAAGGTCCTCTACTGGTCCTCCGCTGCCCCACGAGGTCCTCTACTGGTCCTCCGCTGCCCCACAAGGTCTTCCGCTGACCCACGAGGTCTTCCGCTGCCCCACGAGGTCCTCTGCTGACCCACGAGGTCTTCCGCTGACCAACAAGGTCCTCTACTGGTCCTCCGCTGCCCCACGAGGTCTTCCGCTGACCAACGAGGTCCTCTACTGGTCCTCCGCTGCCCCACGAGGTCTTCCGCTGACCCACGAGGTCCTCTAAAGCCTACAGTCCTTCACAGAGGGACATTTTCCTTTCAGAGGAGAAAAGAGGCCCCTAACAGTGTCATTATATTCACCATGATCTGGAGGGGTGTAAGCACCATTCCTCTCTCTGGTCAATCCACTGGCTTTGACTTTCGCTGCCAGGATAAGCTGAATCTGGCGGTGAGTCTGAATGATTTCGCTGCACAGAGCTACCGGCTCCTTCCCAAACGGTTTGCTTCTCTTGAGGGTTTGGCAGCAGCGTCATCAGGAGTCCAGGCAGCCTCTATCATAGGAGGTAGAGTCGGTGGATCAGTGACTGTTTGCTTTTAATGTTGTAGAAGCCAATATGTACAAAGTCTGCATAAGAGAGGAAATGATGTGTGAGTGGGTTTCACCAGAAAAGGTTTTGACCGCTTGGCTGGGAAACGCTGTCAACCCACAGCTGGTTGTTTGTATCAGTTTTTGTTTGATAAACAAGCAAAGTTGGAATAAATTGGGTTTTAACGGCAATAACAGGGTCTGGACATTTCCTGTTTACCATCTCATCCTGGCAAATACGCCTCAACCGTAAGATTCCCGTACTCCATGAACTACGGATTATTTGAACGAGGCACATAAACCTGACATGGATTGAGGTGTTTAACAATATTTAATATCATGACGTTTAGCAGATCATCCATATTTAGACGGCGCCAAGTTTGCTGATCAAATGGGAACAAAATCCTTGGTTAAGTCAGAGCTTCTTAGAGTGTAGTTATAAAACTAATGGTTAAAAAGACCCCTCAGTCATGGAGAAGCTGCAGAACATTTTAACTGAACTAATGTAAATGGCAGCATGACGTCACTAAAGCGACATCTAAAGACAAACGTCAGAACCTTTACAGGCTGGCGATGGCCTAACTATCAGTAAGCAGAGACTGCAGGGGCCCCCGACCTATTAGGGGCCCCATCACTGACACGATAGTGAGCCGTTTAAACACGACACCAATAGCAAAGTAAACAGCGGGACTTCTAATTACTCTGTTAATAACTGTGTTTAGTTCATTAGACGTTTGGTAAAAAAATACACTCATGTTTCAAACTGCAATAAAGATCTTAAAAGAACGAGTATTTGAGTATTTTATTTTTTACACTACAACTTGGAATTATGGGTAATCCAGAGCCTAGATTGGGGTGTCATATGGGGCCCACCCAGATAATGTTATGTTGTTATGCCATTGCAGTCAGACGCTGGTGAGGCAGCGGCTGAAGGACCAAGTTAAAGGTTTCAGCACTCTGTGTGGGCGGAGCTGCAAAGGTTTGATCGCTTCCGCCTGAGAAACACCGACTCCACCAGGAGGGAAGCTTCGACTTCCAACCTTCTACGGTTGTGTCCAAAGTCTGAGCTCCAAGCTAACGTCTTGAGATGCTGCTTCACCGTTTCCTCATCATGCCGGTTATTTAGCACCGCCCCCCCCCCGGCCCTGCAGCAGGAACATCCTCCAGATGTGATAGGGGGTCATGGCCAAAGACCTTCCCCTTAGATCCATCAGACCATCACCAGAGCGTCTGCAAGCTTCATGACATCACATCTAGAAACTGATAGATTTATACTCTTCTCCTGATTCCACATCTGTAACGTTTGAGAAAATATTAAAGAAGTTTCTGAAAGTAAGGCGTCTGTGTTTTTGCGTTCTCTGCAGCGTCAGCCGCGTTCATCTGGAGCATCAGTCGCTGGATTGTGCTTCCTCTCCTGCCCATCGCCACCATGTCCACTCTGCTCTGCTCCAGACGTGAGTCCTTCCTGTTTTCCCAGATGTTTTCCAGCTGCAGCTGACTGCCGTCAATGAAATGACTGGAATTATTGTCTGAACTTTCATCATTTGCTTTATGACGCCCTCTCACCTGAACACCGACTGTTAATAAAACCACAATTATTCTGACTTTCCAGAAAGAAGAGGAGCCTGATGGCGAACCAGCAGGGGGCGCTCTAACTCTGCCGGCGTTCCAGAATCCATCCCAGCAGAGCCTGCCTGGGAAACCATCCTCTCAGAATCTAGAAATAAAAACTAAACTTCTCTTTTCTGAAGAAATATGTTTGCATTTATTTGACAAACAGAGTCACACGGTGTAAAGATGAAATATATGAAAAATCTGGATGAAGCCGTCTTTCCTAAAATCACTCAGGAATGTTTTTACTTTAGTGTGAACATGATCTTAGAATAAAGCTCCTAAAATATGTAGATCTATGTACTTTATTTCTACATTGCTGAAGTCTCATGCTGCCTTTGAAACTCGTCCTGAAATCACATGAGTTTAGGACGAAGCTGCAGTTTCAACTTATGAGTGAAATTCATGTCTTTGTAAACTTTTTTTTCTTTGGGGGGGGGGGGGGGGGGGGGCGCTCTGGATGCATTTGTTTTCATTGAAACAGTATAAGCAGCTGCATGATGGGTCCGGCTGGGGGGTTCTGGGTCCGGCTGTGGGGGGGGGGGGGGGTTTGCAGGGGGGGATCTGGGTCCCAACAGAAACATTTAGAACAAAAGCAATAATTAAAAGACAAAGATTTAAAAGGCTGTTGAACGTCAAACCATCCGATGACGCCGGGCAGGTTCAGACCAGACTGAGACGGTTCTCTGGCTGGTTACCATGGTTACTATTTTAACCTGGACTGGTTGCTCTGTCAGACCAGGAGGGAGGGATCAGTTTACAGCTTTGCCTTTAACTTCATCCTCTGACCATAAGCAGGCCAGCCTCCTAATGAGTCACCGTATGACGTCATCCAGTAAACGAGTCAGGGTTAGGGCCGTATGACATCATCCAGAGTTAATGAGTCACCGTATGACGTCATCGAGTAAACGAGTCAGGGTTAGGGCCGTATGACATCATCCAGAGTTAATGAGTCACCGTATGACGTCATCCAGTTAATGAGTCACCGTATGACGTCATCCAGTTAATGAGTCACCGTATGACATCATTCAGTTAATGAGTCACCGTATGACATCATCCAGAGTTAATGAGTCACCGTATGACATCATCCAGTTAATGAGTCACCGTATGACATCATCCAGTTAATGAGTCACCGTATGACATCATCCAGTTAATGAGTCACCGTATGACGTCATCCAGTTAATGAGTCACTGTATGACGTCATCCAGTTAATGAGTCACTGTATGACATCATCCAGAGTTAATGAGTCACCGTATGACATCATCCAGATTTAATGAGTCACAGTATGACGTCATCCAGTTAATGAGTCACCGTATGAAGTTAATTTTCCTAAAACAGATTCAGTCGTTTAGAGCATGCTCACATCAGGACCTATTTACAGCAAACCGAAGAAAAGCTGAACCCAGAGGAACGGATGGGGTCAAAGGTCAGCCCTAAGCACCGCCCCCTGGTTGGTTGGAGTGAGAATGAGGAAGGAAGCGGGTGGATGCAGTGAGGAATATGGCTGGTGTCTCTCTGTTCTGCAAAGCAGTGAGACTTTATAGCTCCTCATAATCCCCACCGTCTCTTTTGACTGAAGCACCCCCCCCACCCAGGAAGTCCTCCAATTCATCAACTTTTGTTTTCTTGGATCTGGATTTTTTCTTCTTCTTGTCATCTCCTGCTGCAGCTTCATCTTTCTCCTTCTTCTTGTGTTTGTGTTTCTTCTTGCTCTTGTCGTCTTCCTGTGTGGAAAATAAAACGTTCATTAACTCCTGACCGGATAAAGAAGCAAGTTAACTCTCTAATCATTCAGATTTTCCAAAACGATTAATAAAGCCATGTATGGTCAGCGTATCGGTTGATCCATTCATGTCCTGACGACGGCGTCTAGCCTGGTTTATTAAACTAAGGACGCATGCTCTCAGCATCGTCCTCTTCCTCCCCTGAGTCAGGAGAAGCGAGTGCTTCAGGAGGGGGAGGCAGTAGCAGCAGCTCAACAACAACTGCTGCTGACCTGATCAAGGCTGCACTTTAAAAAATGAAATTGTCTGGAGAGATGTTCTAAACAAAATGTCTTTCTGTTTACACTTGTGTACAAAATAAATCCGTCCAATGCTGCCGCTCCGTCATATGAAGCATGCAGCTCTGTAATTCTGCAGTAAACCAGCAGCAGCGTGTTACAGATGGACGCCTGTAGGATCCGTTAAATGGAGGAATTTATTCTCTGTCTCTTCAGTTTTTTATTTAAATAAAAGCAACAAACAGGTAAAGTTTCTGGCTCCTCCAACTCCAGTTGGAGTCAGAACATCTATGATGGTCCTGAAGAGAAGCAATTAAACTAGAGATAACTGAGATTAGTCTGTTGAACCGCCTCACCTACCCAGCATGCATTGCATAGAGGGGACTCCCACGGGTATGACCAAATATGAAAGGCTAATAAATGACTGAACAAGAAATATTGAGTTGGACCAACGGCCATTTGAAGTTATTACGGAATATTAAACGGCGGATTATACTGTTGCAACCGCACACATCAAATGTCGCTTGGGTCTGGTCACAAACTGGTTTTGCTGGTAGGCTTTAGCAACGTCGGTCTGGAATTTCTAGGGACGCACAAGTTTCCTGCCAAGGCGCAAGGGGGAGTCTATTCGAGAACTCGCGAGAACTTTGGCGGATGGTCATGAGAACTTCTTCGGCGGCACCAGCAGGAGTGTTAATTTTCCAAAACAACAAGAGCGCGTCTGGAAGATATCACGGTCACAGAGACAGATCTAGAGTTGCTAGACATCGAAGAGGAACAGGTTCTGTTAATGGAGTTAGCATAAAGACAAAGGGGGACGTGTAGGTGGTGTTCACGCCCCTTGAATCAGACCAGGGATGAGGCTAGGGGGTTTTGACCCAGCACCGAATAGAGAAGGACGACCGCACAGACAGCCGGAAATGCATACCAAGGACCAATCACAGCTTCCGCTTGAGGTGCGCGACGACGGTTGCAGATCTGCTCGGGGGGGCGTGGTCGCGCACAGAGACAGATTTGAAGGTTGCAGAAGCTTTAGGCCCAAAGGTTCAACCAGGTTCAACGCCGACCCCTGATTGAAATATCTGAGTCAGTGTGACGGAGCTCACGTTCACAGCGGCCGATGAGGACAGCATTACCTCCTTGCTTTTCTTCTTCTTCTTTTTCTTCTCTTTGGACAGCATGCTGTCCTTTTCTAGAATAAAGATGAAGATCAAAGTGATTATTAACTCATCTGAGGTCAAAACACACATTTTCTATAAAATGCTGCAACATGAGACTTAGAAACAGGAAATAGATGTGTCCACAGTCATTGGGAGGCAACAGTTCCTCCATCTTTCTCTGGTCCTCATACAATTCCTCATCTAGTCAGTGGACCTGGGCTCCAGGTCAGGGACGAGACAATCCTGGACGGGACCAGAGAGTTAACTGGTTTTACTGGTTCCAACATGACTGACCTTCCTGCTCTTCGCTGCTGTCCTTTGCAGTTCGAGGCTCTTCTTGGATTCCCAGGCCAAACAGGTCCGTATCATCCTTGGATTTGAAGGAAATCCCAGTGGGTTTCAGTGGCGCCTTGGAGAAACGCGTGTCTTCATCAGAGAGGTCTGACAGAAGCTCATCTCTGACTGGAAAGATGTCCTAAAAGCAAGAACGGGAAAGCCGCTGATGTCAGAGAGAAGCAGCCCCTCCCCCTCTCCCTCAGCCAATCAGCTGCAGCTCACCTTTGCAGTCTTTGGGGTGTCTGAGGCTTCTGACTCAAAGTCAGGGTCGTCCATGACAAAGGAGAGCATCTGCTGGGCTACTGGGGCCTCAGGCTCCGAGTCCGAGTCCTCTGCTCTGGCTGCCCCCCCCCTCCTCCTGCCTGCTGGCGGAGCAGCTGGCTCTACTGCTGGAGCGAACGTCAGGGAGACCGGAGCAACCCTGACCTCTGGAGCTTTCTGGATGACCAGCCTGGAGGAGGAAGACAGCTAGCAGTTTCCTCCAGTCAGAGATGGAAAAGTTCAGAAATGTTCCTGAGGAGCTGAGATGTTCCACTGGTCAGCTCTTCCTCTACTGGTCAGCTCTTCCTCTACTGGTCAGCTCTTCCTCGACTAGGAAGTTCTTCCTCTACTGGTCAGCTCCTCCTCTAGAGGTCAGCTCTTCCTCTACTAGGAAGTTCTTCCTCTACTGGTCAGCTCTTCCTCTAGAGGTCAGCTCTTCCTCTACTAGCAAGTTCTTCCTCTACTGGTCAGCTCTTCCTCTACTGGTCAGCTCTTCCTCTACTAGCAAGTTCTTCCTCTACTGGTCAGCTCTTCCTCTACTGGTCAGCTCTTCCTCTACTAGCAAGTTCTTCCTCTACTAGCAAGTTCTTCCTCTACTAGCAAGCTCTTCCTCTAGAGGTCAGCTCTTCCTCTAGAGGTCAGCTCTTCCTCTACTAGGAAGTTCTTCCTCTACTGGTCAGCTCTTCCTCTACTGGTCAGCTCTTCCTCTACTGGTCAGCTCTTCCTCTACTAGGAAGTTCTTCATCTACTAGGAAGTTCTTCATCTACTAGGAAGTTCTTCCTCTAGTGGTCAGCTCTTCCTCTACTAGGAAGTTCTTCCTCCACTGGTCAGCTCTTCCTGTACTAGGAAGTTCTTCCTCTAGTAGGAAGTTCATCTACTGGTCAGCTCTTCCTCTACTGGTCAGCTCTTCCTCTACTGGTCAGCTCTTCCTCTACTAGGAAGTTCTTCCTCTACTAGGAAGTTCTTCCTCTAATGGTCAGCTCTTCCTCTACTAGGAAGTTCTTCCTCTAGGAAGTTCTTCCTCTAGTGGTCAGCTCTTCCTCTACTAGGAAGTTCTTCCACCACTGGTCAGCTCTTCCTCTACTAGGAAGTTCTTCCACCACTGGTCAACTCTTCCTCTACTAGGAAGTTCTTCCTCTACTAGGAAGTTCTTCCTCTACTGGTCAGCTCTTCCTCTAGAGGTCAGCTCTTCCTCTACTAGCAAGTTCTTCCTCTACTAGCAAGTTCTTCCTCTGCTAGGAAGTTCTTCCTCTAATGGTCAGCTCTTCCTCTACTGGTCAGCTCTTCCTCTACTGGTCAGCTCTTCCTCTACTAGGAAGTTCTTCCTCTACTAGGAAGTTCTTCCTCTAATGGTCAGCTCTTCCTCTACTAGGAAGTTCTTCCTCTAGTGGTCAGCTCTTCCTCTACTAGGAAGTTCTTCCACCACTGGTCAACTCTTCCTCTACTAGGAAGTTCTTCCTCTACTAGGAAGTTCTTCCTCTACTGGTCAGCTCTTCCTCTAGAGGTCAGCTCTTCCTCTACTAGCAAGTTCTTCCTCTACTAGCAAGTTCTTCCTCTGCTAGGAAGTTCTTCCTCTAATGGTCAGCTCTTCCTCTACTAGGAAGTTCTTCATCTACTAGGAAGTTCTTCCTCAAGGGGTCAGCTCTTCCTCTACTAGGAAGTTCTTCCTCCACTGGTCAGCTCTTCCTGTACTAGGAAGTTCTTCCTCTACTGGTCAGCTCTTCCTCTACTAGGAAGTTCTTTATCTACTGGTCAGCTCTTCCTCTACTGGTCAGCTCTTCCTCTACTAGGAAGTTCTTCCTCTACTAGGAAGTTCTTCCTCTACTGGTCAGCTCTTCCTCTACTAGGAAGTTCTCCATCTACTAGGAAGTTCTTCCTCTAGTGGTCAGCTCTTCCTCTATTAGGAAGTTCTTCCTCTACTAGAAAGTTCTTCCTCTACTAGCAAGTTCTTCCTCTACTGGTCAGCTCTTCCTCTACTGGTCAGCTCTTCCTCTACTGGTCAGCTCTTCCTCTACTAGGAAGTTCTTCATCTACTAGGAAGTTCTTCATCTACTAGGAAGTTCTTCCTCTAGTGGTCAGCTCTTCCTCTACTAGGAAGTTCTTCATCTACTAGGAAGTTCTTCCTCTAGTGGTCAGCTCTTCCTCTACTAGGAAGTTCTTCCTCCACTGGTCAGCTCTTCCTCTACTAGGAAGTTATTCCTCTACTAGAAAGTTCTTCCTCTACTAGAAAGTTCTTCCTCTAATAGAAAGTTCTTCCTCTAATAGAAAGTTCTTCCTCTAATAGAAAGTTCTTCCTCTAATGATCAGCTCTTCCTGTACTAGGAAGTTCTTTCTGTACTAGGAAGTTCTTCCTCTAATGGTCAGCTCTTCCTCTACTAGGAAGTTCTTCCTCTACTGGTCAGCTCTTCCTCTACTAGGAAGTTCTTCATCTACTAGGAAGTTCTTCCTCTAGTGGTCAGCTCTTCCTCTACTAGGAAGTTCTTCCTCCACTGGTCAGCTTTTCCTCTACTAGGAAGTTCTTCCTCTACTAGGAAGTTCTTCCTCTACTAGGAAGTTCTTCCTCTAATGGTCAGCTCTTTCTGTACTAGGAAGTTCTTCGTCTAATGGTCAGCTCTTCCTGTACTAGGAAGTTCTTCCTCTAATGGTCAGCTCTTCCTGTACTAGGAAGTTCTTCCTCTAATGGTCAGCTCTTCCTCTACTAGGAAATTCTTCCTCTACTAGAAAGTTCTTCCTCTACTGGTCAGCTCTTCCTCTAATGGTCAGCTCTTTCTCTACTAGGAAGTTCTTCCTCTACCGGTCACCTTTTCCTCTACTAGGAAGTTCTTCCTCTACTAGGAAGAACACTGACTTACAGCCAGAGGAGGAGCGTTCAGGTCATGGCTGTATAAAGGGACTTTGGAAGGAATCACATCAGTTATATTCATCATTGCTTTAGCTTACTCTTTCAGGTCAGGATCACTGTCCTGGTCCAGAGTGACTGGGGGGGCCACCTCCTCCTCTTCCTCACTGCTCAAAGAGATGTCTTTACTGTGGGGCAGGCTCCTGACCTGGGGAAGACCGGTGTCATCAGGATCCAGCTCATCTTGGAAAGCAGAAACCATGGGGTTCCCTCTGCTCTCTCCATCACTGCATCCAAACAAGAACAGGAGAAATGTCCCTTCATCATCATCATCATCATCATCCTCCTCCTCCTCCTCCTCCACAGGTCTGTTTATCCAGGCCTTCAGCTTTGGTTCAATAAATATCCTGCATGTGTCAAAGACCATCCCTTTGCTGATCAATCCAAACCACCAGCTAACAAAGATGGCCGCTGTCTGCTTCCAGCTGGATTCTCTGACTTCCTGTTGCCTCCAGCCGGATTCCCTGACTTCCTGTTGCTTCTGGCTGGATTCCCTGACTTCATGTTGCTTCCGGCTGGATTCCCTGACTTCCTGTTGCCTCCAGCTGGATTCCCTGACTTCCTGTTGAATCCTGTTGCTTCCGACTGGATTCCCTGACTTCCTGTTGCTTCTGGCTGGATTCCCTGACATCATGTTGCTTCTGGCTGGATTCCCTGACTTCCTGTTGCCTCCAGTTGGATTCCCTGACTTCCTGTTGCCTCCAGTTGGATCCCCTGACTTCCTGTTGCTTCCGGCTGGATCCCCTGACTTCCTGTTGCTTCCAGTTGGATTCCCTGACTTCCTGTTGCTTCCGGCTGGATTCCCTGACTTCATGTTGCTTCCGGCTGGATTCCCTGA
This sequence comes from Cyprinodon diabolis, assembly GCA_030533445.1. Lineage (NCBI taxonomy): Eukaryota > Metazoa > Chordata > Actinopteri > Cyprinodontiformes > Cyprinodontidae > Cyprinodon > Cyprinodon diabolis. The sequence goes on along the minus strand of CM060073.1, from coordinate 1,093,603 downwards.
CTTCCTGTTGATGGTTTCTCACCTGTCGCTGTCCACAGCTGGAGCAGGTGGGGGCACCTTGTTCTTGGAGGGCACACTGTCTTCCAGGAAACTCCTGTCCAGTCTCTCATCTGGCACAAAATCATCCACACTCTGAACTTTAGCAGGACACATGGGTGCCGGAGGCTCCTCTAAGGAAGACATTGATATAAGCGTGAGTCAGAGCTGCTTCCCTCGCAGCGTTTCCTGCTCAGAAACACAGAGCCTCAGTGGAGCTGAACAATAACATTCCAACATCAGTTCAGCTTTAAACCTTTGGACAGATCTGAAGCAGCAGGGACCCGGAAGCAGGTCTGAACCTACCTGGACCAGAGCCAGGAATCTCAGCAGCAGTAGATGAACCAAACCAGCGAGATATGAAGCTGCGTTTTTGGGGACCTGACCCCCCAGGTGCAGAGGGTGACTGCTGGTGTTCGGGTGACTGGAGATGAGGTTTAATTTCAGCCATGGGGGTGAAGGTTCCACTGACTACTGCTGTAGGGGGAGCAGGGGAGGGTGCAGATGGAGCCTGAGGAAGCATCTGGGAAGCCAGTGGAGGCTGAGGAGTGCTGGGACTGGAGCTGCCTGTGGAAGCACCACTGGGAGGGACGACCGGAGACTGGGAGCCGGAGGAGGGACTCTGACCGTTGGTCGGACCAGGAGAAGCATGGCCCTTACTGCGAGACTCCAGGTTCTCCAAGAAACTGGAAAAGTCACGTAAGAATTTATTTGATGAGTAAAAAGAAAAGAGACTTGTTCTGAAAAACAAGTCATCGGGAAAAGGGAGGAATAGTTCTGGGCTCTGGTTTTTATGTAGCACAAGCAGCTCCCTCTAGTGGCTCAACACAGAATCATAGGAACACTAGACATACATCTCATAGTTCTGATCCTCAGTCTCCTGCTGGACAGTCAGCTCCTCCAGGGTGGCGTCCATGTCCAGTTGGTTGGTCTCCAGCTGCCTTAGGAGCGTTTCTCTCTGCAAGAATAAAACAGAAATCCAGCCAGAGGTCCTGTTTCATGCCTGGATCAACGGTGGAGATACACAACCAGTAACCCAGAGAGACAGACCAGCAGACATGAACACAGACCACTCACTGATACGAAGACAACAACTGAGAACCTAGCAAGTTAGAAAATACATCAGAGCTGAGGAAGGACACGCATGGAGGATAGAGACTGTGGAGGAAGCTAACCTGGAGCTGCAGGAAGGGGATGTTGAAGAACCTGTGCAAATACTTCAAGCCAAACCCGTTCTTCATAGACGATTCAGCGTAGTGAATGTAGGATGATCCCATCGGTCTGGAGAGAAGAACATGGACCCAACAGAACATCAGCAATGGATGGCAGACCCTCAGGGCTTCATCTACGTCAGCGACGGACGTCAGAACCTCAGGGGTTCATCTACGTCAGCGACGGACGTCAGACCCTCAGGGCTTCATCTACGTCAGCGACGGACGTCAGAACCTCAGGGGTTCATCTACGTCAGCGACGGACGTCAGAACCTCAGGGCTTCGTCTACGCTAGAGACGGACGTCAGAACCTCAGGTGTTCATCTACGACAGCGACGGACGTCAGAACCTCAGGTGTTCATCTACGCCAGCGACGGACGTCAGAACCTCAGGTGTTCATCTACGTCAGCGACGGCCGTCAGAACCTCAGGGGTTCATCTACGCCAGAGACGGACGTCAGAACCTCAGGTGTTCATCTACGTCATCGACGGACGTCAGAACCTCAGGTGTTCATCTACGTCAGCGACGGACGTCAGAACCTCAGGGGTTCATCTACGCCAGCGACGGACGTCAGAACCTCAGGGGTTCATCTACGCCAGCGACGGACGTCAGAACCTCAGGTGTTCATCTACGTCAGCGACGGACGTCAGAACCTCAGGTGTTCATCTACGTCAGCGACGGACGTCAGAACCTCAGGGCTTCATCTACTCTACGTCAGCGACGGACGTCAGAACCTCAGGGGTTCATCTAAGTCAGCGACGGACGTCAGAACCTCAGGGGTTCATCTATGTCATCGACGGACGTCAGAACCTCAGGGGTTCATCTACGCCAGCGACGGACGTCAGAACCTCAGGTGTTCATCTACGTCAGCGACGGACGTCAGAACCTCAGGTGTTCATCTACTCTACGTCAGCGACGGACGTCAGAACCTCAGGGCTTCATCTACTCTACGTCAGCGACGGACGTCAGAACCTCAGGGGTTCATCTAAGTCAGCGACGGACGTCAGAACCTCAGGGGTTCATCTATGTCATCGACGGACGTCAGAACCTCAGGTGTTCATCTACGTCAGCGACGGACGTCAGAACCTCAGGTGTTCATCTACGCCAGCGACGGACGTCTGAACCTCAGGGGTTCATCTACGTCAGCGACGGACGTCAGAACCTCAGGGGTTCATCTACGTCAGCGACGGACGTCAGAACCTCAGGGGTTCATCTACGTCAGCGACGGACGTCAGAACCTCAGGTGTTCATCTACGTCAGCGACGGACGTCAGAACCTCAGGTGTTCATCTACGTCAGCGACGGACGTCAGAACCTCAGGGTTTCATCTACGTCAGCGACGGACGTCAGAACCTCAGGGCTTCATCTACTCTACGTCAGCGACGGACGTCAGAACCTCAGGGCTTCATCTACTCTACGTCAGCGACGGACGTCAGAACCTCAGGGGTTCATCTAAGTCAGCGACGGACGTCAGAACCTCAGGGGTTCATCTATGTCATCGACGGACGTCAGAACCTCAGGTGTTCATCTACTCTACGTCAGCGACGGACGTCAGAACCTCAGGGCTTCATCTACTCTACGTCAGCGACGGACGTCAGAACCTCAGGGGTTCATCTAAGTCAGCGACGGACGTCAGAACCTCAGGGGTTCATCTATGTCATCGACGGACGTCAGAACCTCAGGTGTTCATCTACGTCAGCGACGGACGTCAGAACCTCAGGGGTTCATCTACGCCAGCGACGGACGTCTGAACCTCAGGGGTTCATCTACGTCAACGACGGACGTCAGAACCTCAGGGGTTCATCTACGCCAGCGACGGACGTCAGAACCTCAGGGGTTCATCTACGTCAGCGACGGACGTCAGAACCTCAGGGGTTCATCTACGTCATCGACGGACGTCAGAACCTCAGGTGTTCATCTACGTCAGCAACGGACTTCAGAACCTCAGGTGTTCATCCACGTCAGCAACGGACTTCAGAACCTCAGGGGTTCATCTACTCTACGTCAGCGACGGACATCAGAACCTCAGGGGTTCATCTACTCTACGTCAGCGACGGACGTCAGAACCTCAGGGCTTCATCTACGTCATCGACGGACGTCAGAACCTCAGGTGTTCATCTACGTCAGCGACGGACTTCAGAACCTCAGGTGTTCATCTACTCTACGTCAGCGACGGACATCAGAATCTCAGAGGTTCATCTACTCTACGTCAGCGACGGACATCAGAACCTCAGGGGTTCATCTACTCTACGTCAGCGACGGACATCAGAACCTCAGGGCTTCATCTACTCTACGTCAGCGACGGACATCAGAACCTCAGGGCTTCATCTACGTCAGAGATGGACGTAGATGGGGGGCTTGGTGGTGAGGTTGTGTAGGGGTGGGGCCTGGATGGACCTTTCATAAAGGCACTTGGATGGACGTCTCTATGGTGAGCTAATACTGTGGATTAGGTAACAGAGATGCTCTCTCTGCAGAGCAGAGCTACCTCAGCCCATGGGGGGGGCGGGGAGTAGATGAACTGATCATTTACCTGTTTAGCCCTGCGATAAAGTCCCGGATGTCATCAGGGAGAATAACGCGATGTTCTCCCATGTCTCGGTGATTCCCCAGAACACACACCGGTACGTGGGTGGGTACTTTGGGCAGCTCCCTCAGGATGTAATTGAATGTCCTAGAATGGACAGACCAGACGGCACAAACGAGTCTGCTTGACTTGTTCAGTCTATTACGACAGAAAATAAGACATGAACCTTCTTGATTTTACACAGACAGAAATTTACTTTTTCTCCTCAGCTTATTATTTATTGTCATTGATCACATGGGGTTAAAATATGCCCTGAACAAGCAGCAGAAAGACAAACAAGAACTAATAAAACATTTATTATGTTATATCTGGCCGGTGCAGACGGGCTAACGTTAGCCCCGGCCGGTGCAGACGGGCTAACGTTAGCCCCGGCCGGTGCAGACGGGCTAAGGTTAGCCCCGGCCGGTGCAGACGGGCTAACGTTAGCCCCGGCCGGTGCAGACGGGCTAAGGTTAGCCCCGGCCGCTGCAGACGGGCTAAGGTTAGCCCCGGCCGCTGCAGACGGGCTAAGGTTAGCCCCGGCCGCTGCAGACGGGCTAACGTTAGCCCCGGCCGCTGCAGACGGGCTAACGTTAGCCCCGGCCGCTGCAGACGGGCTAACGTTAGCCCTGGCCGCTGCAGACGGGCTAAGGTTAGCCCTGGCCGCTGCAGACGGGCTAACGTTAGCTCTGGCCGCTGCAGACGGGCCAACGTTAGCCCTGGCCGCTGCAGACGGGCTAAGGTTAGCCCTGGCCGCTGCAGACGGGCTAACGTTAGCCCTGGCCGCTGCAGACGGGCTAACGTTAGCCCTGGCCGCTGCAGACGGGCTAACGTTGGCCCCGGCCGTTGCAGACGGGCTAACGTTAGCCCTGGCCGCTGCAGACGGGCTAAGGTTAGCCCCGGCCGTTGCAGACGGGCTAACGTTGGCCCCGGCCGCTGCAGAAATTATTCATTATGTGGATTAAAAGAATCCATTTCTGATCCCAGGAATACCAGATGGAAGTACAGAGGACTGGATTTAGCCTTTTTTCTGTTTTTAACAGGGATAAAAGCTGATAAAATAGCTCCTCTGTGTTTCTGCTGTTCAGACATCTGCAAAGCTGAAAATTCAAACAGTGCTGCTTTAGATTAGTCAAATATTGGGAGGGATTATCATTAGTTAATCCCTTTCTCTGGGAGGCAGTTTCTGACCATAGAAAAGTGAATCATCTGCACTCATTAGCTTAAATGCAGATCTTACCACTGTTTAGTGATGTCATACATCATGATGACACCGTTGCAGTTCTTGTAGACATCCAGGAACTCTGCATCCAGGGCCACCTCGTCTGACTGCAACACAAAGGTTTAACCAGAGCTCCTTAAGCTGTAAAGCTAGTAACCTGACCCCATGACAGCCATGTGACGCTCACCTCTTGAGGCTCATTCTCCAATTTCAAGTTGTCCCCACGGCGCTTTCCTTTACCTGTGAGGACATGAAAATCAGCAGTTCAGACAAGAAGAGCAGGAACAAGGCTTGAAGATTTAAAGTCTACTGCAGCTATTTTCTGTGAGTAAAGCAAGCAGAGCAATTATCCTCTAAGGAAAGCAGAGTGGATGTCCAGGCTAAATATGGGAAAACAGAATCACATGAAGAGAAATTCAGCTCTGAGCACAGCCACACGTTCAAACTACAGACTTTCAACATAAGGTTAGAGGAGGCAAGGCACACTCAAGGCACACAGGAGTTTCTATGCATTCCAGTCCGGCTCACCTCCACCTTCAGGAAGAGGATATTTTTGGCCTTAGATGATTGCAAAGGAAGTGTAAAAAAAAGACAACATCAAGACTAGAGACAGAGAAAAAAAAAACTGAACACACGTCTCTGTGAAGGCTTTAAAGTCTGCAGCATGAAGACAAGAATAAAACATCTAAAGTTGGATCTGAACACTCACCTTTGTCCACAACATCCCACACCTCCACCTTCACCACGTCATCAGTAGCTGAGCACAAAGCAGAGAGCAGAAACATTACGGTGGACTGACAGCAGGAAGGATCTCTGATACTAGAGATGCACTGAGAAACTATCAAAGATGGTTTCCAGGTGGATCAATCCTGATTGGTCACCAACTATCAGGAAAGATGTTCACTGAAATGGGCTGAAGATGTAATTATATGTAATCTTGCTGGATTAGGCTCCATATGAAAACAGTCAGTTAGCCTATCTAGTCATTGGGATCTACAGTTTGAAAGGTCAGTAGGGGGAGCTTCTAATAGACTGTCAATCATCTACCATCATCTAGGAACTATAAGAAATATAGAGCTAGGAACTCCAGAGCTATGGGAAGAGGAGCTAATTGACCACAGGTTCCTGTATGTGAAATCAGCCGTAATCTGAGAAAGTTCAGGCTAATGGTTGTTAGCGTCTCTCTAGGTTTTCACATATAAAGCCTTAAATGGCCAAGCTCCATCTGATATCAGAGATCTGATTGTTCCTTATGTTCCTAACAGAGCACTTCGCTCTCAATCTGCAGGTTTACTAGTGGTTCCTAGAACTTCTAAAAGTAGAATGGGAGGCAGATCTTTTAGTTCTCAGGCTCCTCTCCTGTGGAACCAACTAGCAGTTTTAGTCCGTGAGGCAGACACCCTGTCTACTTTTAAGGCTAGGCTTAAAACTTTCCTTTTTGATAAAGCTTCTAGTTAGAGTGGCTCAGGTTATCCTGATCTATCTCTATAGTTCTGCTGCTATAGGCTTAGACTGCTGGAGGACATAGGGACCCCTTTTTCATCATTCTGCTTCATTCTATCTCTATTCTCCCACTCTGCAGAATCTGTTAGTTCAATCTCTAACATTCTGCTCTCTCTGCTTTTTCTCATAGTAGCTTCATCTGGTCTGTTCCTGTTTGGCTGTGACTCCATCCTGGAGAGAAATATCAGCTGTGCTGCTGCCATCAACACCTTTGTTTCTAGATGTTGGAGCTTGGCCTGTTTTCCAGTGTAGTCCTGTTTCTCTGACTGTGACTAACTGGATGTGCTCTCTTCATCCTCTGACATGGGAGCTGGCTCAGAGCTCGTCTGCCTGGCTGTGTGTTTCCTGGACGGGGCCGCCTGTGGAGCTGGTTGACAGTTGCCTTTTGTATCTATGCTTCGTTTTCTATGTCTGCTTCTGTCTCCTTGAACCCCAGTGGGCCTCAGCAGATGGCCGCTCACACTGAGCCTGGTTCTGCTGGAGGTTTCTTCCTGTTCAAAGGGAGTTTTTCCTCTCCACTGTCGCTACAAGCATGCTTAGTGTGAGGGATTGCTGAAGAGTCAATGAGTCGATGCAATCAGCTGGTTTTCCTTAGATAGAAAACTTTGCCTGGAATGATCTGGTTAATCTTGATCTATAAAGTGACCTGAGATTATATGATGTGAATTGGAGCTATAAAAATAAACTGAATAGAATTAAGTTGCCTGTCTATCATCCTGTAGCCCAGGCAAGTCTGTAGAGGTAAAGACCTCCTGTATGCAGGAACAGACCACCTTTATACAGGTATAGCTGCTAAAGGAGGAGAACAGATGTGCTCCTTAAAGAACAACCATCAGGTTAGTGAGAGGAAGAATCGTTCTAACTTTACTGATAAACTAAATAATTCCAGCAGCATACGGTGTGATCTGCTGACACCATGTTTCCTCTGACTCTGGGTGAAGATGTCTCTGATTCTAACATGAAGAAATAAGAGCAGGAAGGTTGGAAACTGAACTGTAATTTACTTTAGAAACAGCTGATCCTCATGGTTTGAACAGTTCCTATGAACAATCAGTGCATCTCCATCTAAAGGGTCGGGCTGCAGGCGTCTGTCCCGCCCACTAACTCTAAACCTCTACTAGCTCCAACTATTTGGACTGAGACGGTTTTACCTTGATATGGGGCCACTGAAATAAATCACCAGACAGCAGAGGTTCAAAATAACATCAGGACAGGAAGAAAACGAAGGCAGCTGTTTGCTGCAGGAACAAGCTGCAGCCGGAGGACAAAAGGACTTACTTTTGTAATTCCAGTGAATACTGGTGACCTGGATCTCCTGAGTGGGAATGTACTCTTCTACAAACTTCTTCCCCTGCAGTCGGTGCCACAAAGTGCTCTTTCCAGTATTTCGGTCTCCTCGGATGACTATTTTCACTTGAGTGAGAAAAGTAAAACCAGATGTTATCACAGTTTGGCACCGAAGGAACATCTGCTCTGCTATTGATCATCTTACTGTTATACTGAACGCCTTTGGCGAAGCGGCGCTGCAGACTCTGGTTCATGGACTGCAGTCCTGCAGGGATGGTTTTCTCCCTGAGCTGCCCAGGCTCAGACCCCACCAGCTTCTTTAGAGCTGAAAACATCTTTGACCAGGAGATCCAAACACTGAGCCTCCACTAGATGAGATTCCTTTAGAAAACTGTAGAACCGTCTCCTTAAAGGGGAGGAGCTTAGCGCTCCATGTTTAGAAACAGGACAGATTGATAGTTATGGATGAAGGTGGACCCTGTCAGTGGAGAGCTCATCTACTGGGATGTTAGGGCCGTCATCTGAGAAATAAACAACAACAGACGTTAGTAAATAAACAACAACAGCCCAACACATCATTACTTATATATATATATATATATATATATGTTACATGTGCATTTATACATACATGTTCCACATATGTGAACTAACTTAAAGATGCAATAAAATAAAATATTAATGTTGTCACATAGAAACTACCCAGGATTCTACTTTATTTCTGAAACATCCTTTTATGCTTTTCCAGTCAGAATCCTAAAGCTAAGGTAATAAAACTAATATATATTCTTTATTTGAGTATTTTTCCATTTGGTGGAAATGTAGAAGAGTTATAAATAAAAAGTCAAGGCAGCTGAAGCTCTAAGGTTCCTCCTGTTACAGAGGAGAACATGAGATCAGCTGATCTGCAGGATCCAGTGACAATAAGAGCCTGGATGAAATATTCACACAATAGAGACTCACGGCGGTCCCTTTGTGTTTAACATCAAAGGAAACATTGCTTTGATATTTACAGGCTCCATTAAATGAAAGATAAACCAGTTAAATTACATCAGTGGAGAACGAAGATGTTATTAACAGAGGGCTGGGTTAGCATTAGCATCCTTAGCTCTGTTCTCATCATTTATAAGTTTCTGAGTTTCTTTCTTTAAATGTTTATAATCCAAATAAAGCCTCAGCATCTCAGCGCAGAGGAAGCCTGAAGGCTGCGCATCAAACAGGAAGGTTATCTCCAGCTCACTGCTAGCTAGCAGCACTTAGCTTAGCATCCCTGGCTCCCAGCAAGATGGCGGCTTCCAGCAGCGGCCCCTGGCCCCCGGTCCACCTGGCCCCCCGGCCCCCAAACACTCACCGCTGCGGGAGGAGGAGGGAACCGGCATCGTTTTCTGACCATCGGTCAGACAGCAGGACACATTCCTCCGCTAAGAGGACCGCAGACCGGAAGTAAAGCGGAACGTCAAACTGCCATATCCGGTAGAAACTTCAAATTAAAAGTCTGCGATAAACAAAAAATCGGTTCTACGGAAATGATCTAAAAATCCAAAACGGTTTATTGAAAATAATGGTTTAAGCCAAACAGACCAGGGATAAGAAAGGAGGAGGAGGCTGCTGGTGAAACCTTTGCAGCGATGCTCTGTTCAACCAGCGATCCAGGCGACTGGTTGATCAGAGCTGATTGCAGACATCCCAAGTGCCAAAAACTCATTTCAGGGAGATAAAATCACTTCAACATATATATATATATATATATATATATATATATATATATATATATATATATAGATATATATATATATATATATATATATATATATATATATATAGATATATATAGATAGATATGAGACTGAACAATACTGGAGGAACATATGGGAGAAGGAGGCATCCCACAACACCAATGCTCAATGGCTAGAGGATCTAAGAACAGATTACAGCAATCTCCCAGAACAAGAACCAGTAACCGTTACAACGGCAGATGTCCAACAAAGAGCTGCAGGTATGAAGAGCTGGACAGCACGAGGCCCTGACATGATCCACACCTATTGGCTGAAAAAAACTAACTGCGCTTCATGCACGCCTTGCAGCACAAATGAACCAACTGCTAATGGATGGGACCCACCCAGAATGGTTAACCCAAGGACGGACAATCCTGATCATGAAGGATCCCCAGAAGGGAACAATCCCATCCAACTACCGGCTGTGGAAAACAAGTCTGGAAGCCAATGCAAAGCCAATTGCACAAGTCACCATCAAGTGTGGCATATACCAAGGCGATGCACTATCCCCACTGCTGTTCTGCATAGGCCTGAACTCCCTCAGCCAGATCATCACAAAGACTGGCTACGGATACCAATTCCGAAGCGGAACAATCATCAGTCACCTCCTCTACATGGATGACATCAAGCTGTATGCCAGGAGTGAGCGAGACATCGACTCACTGATCCACACTACCAGGATCTACAGCAACGACATTGGGATGTCATTTGGACTGGACAAGTGCGGTTGCATGGTCTCAAAGAGAGGGAAGATGATCAGAACCGAGGGGGTCGAACTACCAGAAGGCCACATTACAGATGTTCAAGACAGCTACAAATACCTTGGGGTGCCACAGGCTAACGGAAACCACAAGGAGATAGCAAGAAAGACTGCCACAGCTAATTACCTACAAAGAGTAAGGCAGGTCCTGAAGAGTCAGCTGAACGGGAAAAACAAGATCCAAGCCATCAACACATATGCCCTACCAGTCATAAGATACCCCGCTGGTATAATAAACTGGCCAAAGGAGGAGATAGAGGCCACTGACATCAAGACGAGAAAGCTCCTCACAATGCATGGAGGGTTCCACCCCAAATCCAGCACCTTGAGACTGTATACCAAGCGTAGCGAGGGAGGCCGAGGGCTAGTGAGTGTCAAGACCACTGTCCAGAATGAAACAACTAAGATCCAGGAGTACATCAGGAAGATGGCCCCCAAAGACAAATGGCTTGGTGAATACCTCAGGCAGAAGAAAACCGAAAGTGAGGACAAGAAAGAGGAAGGAGAACCATCATGGAGGGACAAGCCGCTGCACGGCATATACCACAGACAAATAGAACAAGTGGCTGATATCAAAAAATCCTACCAGTGGCTGGAAAAGGCTGGACTGAAGGACAGCACAGGGGCACTAATCATGGCAGCACAAGAACAGGCACTCAGTACAAGATCAATAGAGGCCAGGGTCTACCACACCATGCAGGACCCCCAATGCAGACTGTGCAAAGATGCCTCTGAAACAATACAGCACATAACAGCAGGGCGTAAAATGCAGGCAGGAAGTGCATACATGGAACGCCACAACTAGGTAGCTGTCATAGTGTACAGGAACATCTGCCATGAGTATGGGCTGGAAGTCCCAAGGTCAAAATGGAAGACACCTCCTAAGGTAGTTGAGAATGACCGAGCTAAGATCCTATAGGACTTCAAGATCCAGACTGACAAACAGGTGATGGCTAACCAACCAGACATCGTGTTGATCGACAAACAGCAGAAGAAGGCAGTAGTGATAGATGTGGCATCCCAAGCGACAGCAACATCAAGAAGAAAGAACACGAGAAGCTTGAGAAATACCAAGGGCTGAAAGAGGAGCTAGAAAAGATGTGGAAAGTAAGAGCAGCAGTGGTGCCAGGGGTAATTGGAGCACTGGGGGCTGTGACCCCCAAACTGGGAGAGTGGCTACAGCAGATTCCAGGTAAAACATCAGAGGTCTCTGTCCAGAAGAGCGCAGTCCTAGGAACAGCTAAGATACTGCGCAGAACCCTCAAACTCCCAGGCCTCTGGTAGAGGACCCCAGCTTGAGGATGACACATACCACCCCACGAGGGGGGGGGGAAATAGTTTATATATTTTTATATATATATTACGACCCATGCATCGAACTCTGAAGGTTCCTGTGTGCGCATAGAATGCAAAGCAGGGCACACAGTTCATTGATCCTAGCGCACGGATCAATAAACCAAGAGCACAGCTTCTTCATCTGCGCGCACGGATTGGAAAACAATGCGCTCAGTTTTTTACCCTGACACCCAGGGGGGCACCGTAGCACCTCGCCACGGTGACATCATTCTTCACCATGGCCGGTTCTAGACATGATCTACAGGGGCACTGGCCCCTGTACTGAAGACATAATACTAATCGAATGATGATGCACTGGAACAGACGTGGTTACTGATGGGTCCTTTGGATCTATTTCATTATTTTTTTTGACAAATTCTGTTTTATTAATTATTCAAAAACAATAACATGATAACTTCAGTGATACTGAGATAGGATCCCAGTTTTTATCTACTAAATGTTTTTTTTTCATAACAAAAAAATGCCCTGATTTTTACAGATCAATTTAACAGTTTTTATTGAGTTCGAAATATTATAGAAAACAGTAGTTTTAACTTAAATGAAGTCAAACATATGTTAGATTCCTCCCCTATGTCACTTCATGCTCTGATTTTTTATTTTAAGCTTTTCTGGGCCTCCATGAAAACACTATGCCCCCCCCCCCCTGATCAAGCTGGTCCAAGGTTTCGGGCCCTTGACGGTTTCCTTATTTTGTCTAAATTAGAGACAGGAGGAATATTCCTGCATCAGGCCACAGAGCAGTGGACCAGCGAAGCGGCAGCAGTAAAGCGCTCCCAGTGTGTCTGCAGAGGACAGACTCTCTCTGGTACCGGAAAGCTCAGATGTTCACACTCTGCTCTAGACTGCTGGGCTCCTTTACTCAGGCAGTCATCCATCCTGGTTAGGCGTCCTGGTTAGGCGTCTCTTCCAGGTTAGATAAACTGCAACTGATGCTGGAAAGATCTGGTTTGCTCAGGACTCTAAGGACTGGCTTGCAGTGGTGAAGGACAGAGACATGGGTCTTCTCACAGCTCCCATGATGAGGTAGAGGTTCAATTCTATTCAGTTTGTTTCTATAGTTCCAAATCACAACATGTCATCTCTGGTCACTTTATAGATACAATTTAACCAGATCATCCAATCAAATTGGTCCAAAGTTTTCTATCTAAGGAAAACCAGCTGATTGCATCGACTCATTGACTCTTCAGCAATCCCTCACACTAAGCATGCTTGTAGCGACAGTGGAGAGGAAAAACTCCCTTTGAACAGGAAGAAACCTCCAGCAGAACCAGGCTCAGTGTGAGCGGCCATCTGCTGAGGCCGACTGGGGTTCAAGGAGACAGAAGCAGACATAGAAAAAGAAGCCTAGATACAAAAGGCAACTGTCAACCAGCTCCACAGGCGGCCCCGTCCAGGAAACACACAGCCATTATTCTGCTTCAGCCAAGCTGCAGGAATGATCAAACATGTCGACACCCAGCAGTTAGGGAAGGATGTCATTCTGCTCCTATGTTCATCATCAAACAGGTCTTAGTTTGGCTAACACACCTGTGGGACCGTAGACATTAAATACATAGACGCCTCATTGGACGCTGTCAGCAGCGAGATCAATGTGCCTAGAGTTTATGATTAAAAATCCATAAATAATGATAAAAAACAGTTTGGATCTCTCTCCCGAAAAAAGGACAAAAAGCCTTTAGTTAAACACAACATAAATTGACTAATCACTACGATTTGACAAAAAATTAATATAGAATTAATAAAAAAAACTAAATGACTTTGCTCTCTTTTGTAAATCATATTACTACTAATTTCCCTCTATATATCATAATAGTCATTATCAAACAGCAATCCTTAAAAATACTGAATAAACTATATCAATATATAATATTTGTAAAACATACTCTTATAATATATTAATATGAAACTTTGTGTTTATTGTAATAAAGTTATTGGTTTATTCTAAAATAATGAGTTCCTTGTTCCTTCAGCTCTTGGCTTTTATTTAACAGGTGGTCTGTTAACACAGGTCCGAACGAATCATTCCCTGCCATAAAAACACTTTGCTGTCGTAACATATCTGCCATAAAGTGTATGTCGCAAAACACAACATTCTCTGACTTTTATCATCTTAATATTTATTTGTAAAATACATAACTTTGCATATACCTCAGTATAAGTTCAATTTAAATCTGAATAAATCTGTGTAATCTAACTGAAAGGTCATTTTAGAATCAGTTTTGCTCTTTTAAGGGGTTAATATAATCTGTGACTCATGGGATTAAAATGAGATCTCCTGTTCAGATCTGTGGTCTGACCCAAGATGGCCGCCCTACAGGCATGTCGAATGAGGCATCTAGCTGTATAATGTCTATGTTTGGGACATCCAGATGGGGTCGGTCCATGAGGTATGGGTGCTAGAAGGTTAGGGTAGAAGTACGGTGGCCCTGAAGTCCAAACCACATCATTTCTCCTGCTTGGTCAGCTGGTCTTAACCAGTCTGAGGGTTTCAGCAGATCCGCTGCAAATTAATCTAAATGCAGTTTTAATTCTTAGGATGAAAATAAAATAAAAACTAAGAAAGAAGAAGAAGAGACATGAGAGCAACATGAGAATGAAGGAAACTGATAGAGGAGCAGTGGGATAAAGGAGGGAATGTTAGATTTTATTATAGTATCCAAAAAAAGGTTGGAGAATTAAGAAAATGTATTAGAATTAAAAATGAAGAAGATATTATATCTAGGATAAGATTCGGACATATAGGATTAAATAGTACTCTTAAAATAATGAATAAGCATAATACAGTGTGTATTTGTGGGAAATTAGAAACTGTCCAACATATTTTTTTTTAAATGTAATAAATATACTCAGGAGAGAGAGATATTGCGTAGAGAGGCAGGAATAAAAATAAACTCGATATAAGGAATGTTTCAAAGGTCATCTGAGGATGTAGTTTTTGGGAATGTTTTTAGTTCTCTCAGATGAGCGGTTATTTTAGGGAGAATATAATAGATTGTCTGATCCATACTCCATTCTGGAAGGTGGCGGTAATGCGCCTATAAGTTGTTTGCCAACCGCCATTAAAAAATAGAAGAAGAAGGAGGAGCAGGGGCCAGTGACGTCATGCTACCTTCAGGTGTGCTGTGATTGAACCACGGCTGCAGCTCCTTCCATTGGTTCATTAACCAAACCACAAACCAGCTGGAACATAAACTCTTACTTTGAAGAGTCAGCAGTGACGTAGCTTCCGGGAGGATCACCTGTCTGCAGGTCCAATGCATGCAGCAATGCTGCTGCATCCTCGGCTCCGCTCCGCAGGTAAACAGAAGCAGCTTCCTTCATTTTGCATCAAGCAGCGCTGAACAGTGATTGCGCTCTTGAACACACCCCGCTCAGCCCCTGATGTTGCTGAGGGGGAGTCATGGCTGCTCCACAGCCTTCTCCTCCATCTTCCCTGGAAAGCAACAAGCCGGGCTTCCCGAAGCAGATCCTGGCCAACATGCTGGAGGACAAACATCTGTGCAACTCCTGCGAGAAGGTCCTGCGGAGGCCCCTGCAGGCCCGCTGCGGCCACCGCTTCTGCTGCTTCTGCTTCAACAAGCTGCTCAGGTGAGGAGGGGGGCGCGTGGGGCTGCTGGTGGGGTTACTGGTTCCAGCAGAACCAGGCTCAGTGTGAGCGGCCATCTGCTGAGGATGACTGGGGTTCAAGGAGACAGAAGCAGACATAGAAAAAGAAGCATAGATACAAAAGGCAACCAGCTCCAGGAACATAAGGAACAATCAGATCTCTGATATCAGATGGAGCTTGGCCATTTAAGGCTTTATATGTGAGAAGGAGGATTTTAAATTCTATTCTGGATTTAACAGGAAGCCAATGAAGAGAAGCCAGGATAGGAGAGATATGATCTCTCTTTTTCATTTTCATCAGAACTCTGGCTGCAGCATTTTGGATCAGCTGAAGGCTTTTAACTACAGTTTGTGGACTTCCTGATAGTAAAGAATTACAATAGTCCAGCCTTGAACTAACAAATGCATGGACTAGTTTCTCAGCATCACCCCTGGACAGGAGATTGCTCATTTTTGCAATGTTCCTCAGATGAAAGAAGGAAATTCTAGAAACCTCTTTGATCTGGGATTTAAATGACAGGTCCTGATCAAAAATAACACCAAGATTTTTTACTTTATTATCTGACATCAGTTTAATCCCATCCAGATGAAGTGACTGACTAATCAGCTTCTTTTTCAGAGACTCTGGTCCAAAGACTATAACTTCTGTTTTGTCTGCATTCAGAAGCAGAAAGTTAAGAGTTGTTCCTGTAATCTATGTAATGGATTAGCTTCATCTAGATTCTCATAAAGTTTAGCAAAGCCTGTTAGAGGAACTGTTGCAGTTTAAATACCAGCAGCAGCGCCATCGTCTCAGATATCAGATTTATAGTCCCCACCCTGCAGAGAAATTAGAATCTGAGCTTGAATTCCAGCCAAACCCACGTCCTCCATTTCCAGGTGCTCAGCAGGTGTTTGGCAGTAGAGACTGACAGGGGAGTGGATCTTCACTCCTGTCCCGTCCCACTCCCACAGAAAACAATGGTGTCCCGTCCCACTCCCACAGAAAACAATGGTGTCCCGTCCCACTCCCAC